>MU217730.1:453430-526929 GCA_018584345.1 Thuja plicata
GAATCAGTGTTTGTCTATTAATTACTTTTCAGCAACTTAAACATAAATCAAACATACATAGAATGAAGCTTAACATAAGAACTCATAACACATGATATGATTATGAGGAAACCTTGATCAGAGGAAAACCCCGGTGGGAATTAGTAACCACAAATATTGTACTAGGTATAATGAACCTGTTAAAGTTCATTTGCCCTGTTAGAAGAAGTCTTTACAATATGAGTACAATGACCAGGTTAAAGGTCTGACCCTATTAGGAGTCTTTTACAAAACCCTGTTAAAGGTATATGGCTCACTTCCTAGGCTCATTTCCCAATAGGATGAAGGCTAGAACCTTCTGAAAGTTGATATACACTATATCAAAAGTGAATTGTTGTGATGACACTATTGTCTGATCAGTTTTGTGTATGCGCGAATGCTCTTACTCTCTTAAAGAGCTATATCATATACAGACTTCATTATACTACTCTTTTGTATCTTCCTCGTACATCACAATTGACACTTGTAACATAACTTTACATTACATACTTATATGTTCATATCCGAATAGGCGCGACCCAAAACAAGACTCTAGTTGGCCCTAAAACAAAATACACAATGCTTCTGAACAAGTTGGCTTAAGTGTGTTTACTACAATGTTAATTACATCATTACAAACATATAACCAAAGGAACTTAGCCATTATATTATAAAATAATTCACGCTGATCAAAACAGTAGTCGGCTTCCATGCTCTATCTTCTAGACTGCTGGTCTACTGATCTGTCTGTAAATTCACCATACTATTGTTTCGTACTATGTGTGTCTGGATGTAGTATGTACACATGTCATACAATATATATCTGAATGTACATAAGCTCAATTGATCTCTCGCACGTGCGCTGATGTGTTGATCGTTGCATATCTCTGTCTGTCTTTTTTTCCATACTTAGTCATTTTGTCTTTCATGACAGAAACTAAACATGGCTTTGTTTCCATGATGACAACACAAAATGAGTCATGCATCCTCAGGAAGTTAACTTGCCAACATCTACCACCATTTCTTTCTTTACTACAAGCACTATCAAAATAAATTTTCCACATCATTTATTGATCTTCTTTTGCATGAATTTCAAATTGTTCAGTATTCTTTATTGCATTTTAATTAATACTTAC
Organism: Thuja plicata; assembly: GCA_018584345.1. Classification (NCBI taxonomy): domain Eukaryota; kingdom Viridiplantae; phylum Streptophyta; class Pinopsida; order Cupressales; family Cupressaceae; genus Thuja; species Thuja plicata. The sequence continues at coordinate 454,585 of MU217730.1, forward strand.
CTTGAAGCTATCCATGATAGTGTGGAAAAAACAATTCACTTGCACTGGATTAACATCTTCAATTATATATGATGATATATGTTTCTTGTGGATTCTTACTTCCCTTCCATTCACTTGCATAAGATAAATCTAATTGAATATGCCGACCTACTAAATTATACTATTGTCTAGACAAAATCATTGCATAAATTGTAGGTACTTCAACCACAATAATATCAATCCTATATGACACTTCAAGACAAGCAGGAAATTTAAATTCTACATTTTTCATTATTCCAACAATAGGTACATATATATTATCCATAGAATTTTTTTTCCATAAGTGGTATCGACTTTCATTCCAAGATCCTTCATAACTTTTGATGACATGATGTTTACTGCTTCCCCTAAGTCTATCATACAATTCTTAACTAACTTGTTAATTAACAATGTAAGATAAAAAGGATCTACGTGTGCTCCATTTTTTGTAACAAATGTGCCTAAATAGACAACTGGTGGTACTTCATTTACTTGTTCTTGATTAGATTCTTCTTTAGAAACATTACCTATATCAGACAATATTTTCAAGGTTTCATTCTTATATTCCAAGACTTTCATCATTTGAAGCAAAGGAATAGAAATTTTCACCTAGGATAATGCATTAGACATAAAAGAATTACCAAATGAATAATTTCTACTGACCATTGGCTTTTCCACTAGTTTCGTTATCTTTGGAACTTCTACTTGATGTTCTTGCTTTTGGGTGTCATCTTTGTTCTTCCTCAAAGTTCCCATCTAGCTGCTATTTTTCTTTGGCACTTTGGAAAATATTTCAGTAGGATTCCCTTGGTCATCATTCACTATCCTAATCCTTAACTGGTAATTTCTTTGTGCATTTTCTAAGGCTACACCAGTACATGCTCTTTTCTCTTCATCTGTCATTTTTCTCAAAGTTGGGATTTCATCGTCTGAAAAACACTTGTTGAGTATTACATTGTTGATCTATCCTTCTTGAATCATTATCTAGTATATATTCATCATAAAAGGAATTATAATCATCTCTTCCCCCATGATGGCTCTGATGAAAAGGCATTCACCGTGGGTTTTTTTATCATAATCTTGATCCTCTTCCTCACATAGACTCTGATCTATTACACATTGTTCAGGCACATGTGGAAATCTACATGCATAAAACCATGGGTTGTCCCCAACCATATGATTGTTTCTCCTTAAAGGATACAAAGTATCCTTGTTTTGGTTAGGCTTTTCAGGCTTACCATCCTTCCAATTTGTATTATATGGCATATCATGAAGTCTAAGCCTGTCATTTCTATAGGTTGGTTGCCTATCATTTATGTTCTTCTTTACCTTAGAATGCTTAAGCATATCCATTATTTATTTCAAGTCATCTTTCTTAGGAGCTATAGGATTGTACAACTTGGAATCATCTCTCCTACTCACTCAGCTAGAAGCTTTCCTATTATTTTCAATGGTAGTGAAAATTTTGAAAGCTTGTTGCAATGTTGTTGGTTTGTGTGATCTGATTTCGTAATGAGTTTTACTATAAAATGCACTCAAATAAAAAATAAATAAAAAAGGAATCAACAAGTCTTATATCCCTGGGTATTCTATTTAGTAGTTTTTGAACCTTTTATTGGATTTTTCAACTGATTCATTGAGATTCTTCTTAATACTAGTTAACTCGTGAGAAGCAAAAGAAGTATCAGTATGATCACCAATTTTATCAATGAATTGTGTTGCAAAATCTTGCCAAATAGACATTGATCCATTTGGAAATCCCTTATACCACTCACTATCATCTTCAAAAATCCCCATTTGGTTAGTGGAATTGGGGTAGAATTGGGTACAAAACTTCTAGTTTTTTGCCAAATCCACCATTTGGGATGCTAAACTGCAATTCAGGTTTCAGAGATCAAAATCTGATTTAGGAACTAAAATTGGTGGCACTATATTCCCACCCAATAGGTAGAATTTGAAATCATCTTCTGGGTTTTGGTTTTTTGTGAGCCCAATTTAATTGGCCATCAGGTCTGTGAACTAATAAAGTTTCCATCCCTAATAACCAACCACAAGTACAGTGCCCACAAATCCTAGCAAAAAAATCCCCTTTTCCTCTTGATCAATGCTTGACCTAGAAATGGATGGCTATAGGATTTGAAACCCTGATCTTTCCTTTGATCCTATGCATGAATGCTGAATCATTCAACTTAATCTTATCTGCTTCATTGGATCATTGAGACTTAAAGTCATTGTTGATAAACTTGATGCGTACAAAAGGAACTCTAGCCTTTCTAAGAACAAAGAGACACCAGTTTTTCTCACACCACACAATGCCCTCTTTGTCTCTATGCACAGTCAACTCACCAAAATCAACTAGATCCAGTTAGTTATGGAGTATGTGAGAGACCTCTTATTCAACTTTGGGGTGCTTGGGATTTGTGAAAGAAGGGGCAATATCGAGTGGGGTGAACCTCAAATTCTTAGGATTCACCACTACACACTTTTCGTCATCTGAGGGAATATTGAAGGCAATTTTATCAGATGAGTCTGGCTCCAGCAGTTTCATGTTTATATATAGAAATAGGAATTTCTCAGTTCCAAATCTAATTTCAAAATTGGCAACCAAATGCAGAAGATGGATTGTCTTAGTCATCTTTCGGGTCAATCAAATGGTCCAAACTATCTTCCGAATACACAAAACTAGAATTTCAAAACTTTATTTTGAGATAAGAAGGTTTTGAGTCAAATTCTAATTCCTCAACCAAACGGGGCTGATTTCACAAATAATTTCATGAATACATCTTCATGGTGGATTTCAACTTCTTCAATGGTATTTTTCAAATTTATCACATGTTTTTCAGCAGATTATTTTCCATTAGCAATGAACTTAGGGATAGAATTCCTCAATTCATTCTGAATAGGATTTGGATAGCCTACTATCCTACTAAAACCCAACTTCCTATATCTCTCAATCACCATAGGTTCTCTTAATCTAGCATTATGTCCACCATGATTGTTTATTCTGGGTCCATGATTTTGATGGTTCATGCCTCCTTTATTGTTTCCTCTATGGTCCTGACCACCATTATACTGGTTACTAATATTTTTCTTCCTTGGGTTGCCATGGTCATGATTTCCTCCATAGTTTAGTTGTCTCCAATGGCCATATTGCTCACTGCCATTGTTTTTTTTAATCAAAAGTGGGAAAACCACTAATATTTAATATTATTTAATAATAAAAAATGGTTTGAGAGTTCAATTAGGAAAGAACTAGTAAGAAAACCCAATATCCTAGCCTAGTTACAAAAAAATTGCTATATTGGCAGAAATTACAAAAAAAAATTATAGTCCACCAAGACATTAACTTTAGATATACATTGTGTAAGGCAAGCAACTATCATAACCGATTAGTACATACACCTTTGAGTAGCATATATAGTGTGGTAAAAAAAATTCATATCCCACACTTGGAAATTTGAAATTGATCAGTCAAAATTATCGAGACCTAATTCTAAGACATTAAAATATCTTCTCTTCATTAATTTTCTAGGGAAAAAGAAACCAAAATCCTTTGCAATTTGTAAACTTAGGTAGAGAGAATTGGAATAGGTATCAACAATTGTGTTCATTCCTCCATTTTTGAGGGATATGTAGCTTCACCTAGACACCCACCACCCCAAGTATTCATATGCAAAGGAATGAGCACCTCACTCAGCCAACCCCATGCCTATTCAATTTCCTCCCTTGCATACATCTGCAAATTATTCCATCCATCATGCATGGTTTGACAATCAACAACATCATTCCCCCAACCTGAAGGATGAGTCTCAACTACAAGGATAATGTTTAGGTCTAGGACTGAAGCCAAATCCAAGTGTTGGGATTTCTTGTTATCCATGTTTTGCACACACATATGGGAAGATTCCCATGAATGTACATCTGCAACATTGTCTACCCCAAGTATGTCCAAGAGAGCAGCGACTCTAGTTTGATTTTTGGTTTGAATAACCACGTCAATGTCTCAACCAAGTGACTGTAGAGCATTTCATAGATGTCTATAGTTCTTCCTGTCTAGGGAAGACTTAATTTTTTCATAGATAAGCATATAGGCATGACTTTTTTGTATATAGTGCCTAGGAAACAAACCCCAAGAAGGTCAAGCCCTTGCCACAATTTATATTCATGAACTGCCTTGTCAAGCTTACCCAACTATAGAAAATCCTTATTGAAAACCTTATTGTATACAATATGTAACATTTGTGTGCTTTTTAAAATGTCCATAGCGTTAGGCAAGATTATTGAAATCACTTGAGAAGGAAACAAGAACATTTTTGTCCTAGGTTTTCATGTGATTTCTTCACCAAGGAATTCCTTGACTGTTCAACAAATGCATATGCTGTGAAGTGTGAACATGCGATCCAATGAAAATTTGTTGATATGCATGGAGATAGCATTTTCATTTTCTTCAACTTTCAACAAAATTCTATCGTTCCATGACAAATAATCCCAGTGGATTTTCCTACAATCTCTGTAAGTCAGACTAGCATGCGAGGGCATGATTTTATCCCAGAGTAATGTCAAGGTTAGAAAATAATTTGGATGTTATTACTTCCATATCTTCACCTATTTTCTAGTTCAAATTGTTTGAATAACTAAGAGGGGGGGGGGTGAATCAGTGGCCTCAAAAATTAGTCCAATAAACCAACCACAAAACTTTATATCTCAAATATAAACCTCTAGTTATCTTTAGTCCTACAAGATGTATGCCCTTTAATAATCTTATCAAATAACTACTGCTCGGAGTCCACTATTAAACCTTATTCTTAAGCTTTACCAAATAGCAGTCTAGCCTTTGCCAAAATACAATAAATAACTTAGTATTTACCGATCAATCCTATTTTAGAAATGTGTAAAGAAAAAAAATAAAGTAATAAACCATAAACACATTTGACACATGGATTTTTAATGTGGAAACCCTATTAAGGGAAAAACCACTTGGGACTGACAACCCAAAATTTTCACTCTTATGAAGTGAACTCGGTGAAGAGCCAACCCTGTTAAAGGTTACAAACACACTGTTAACTATGACCTTGATAGAGGATTTAAATATAATAGTTTGTCACTTGATATCTGGCATTTCAATATGCTATCTTCATGAGAAATTTTTTGATACTCTGTGGGATGTATCTCAATATATAAAGGATAATTAAATCCTGCTTAGTTAAGAGACTTTATGATCCAATGGTTAAACTAAACTAGTATATGATATGTTCATATATACAACTTAAACTTGTAGATGTTCAGTTCTATTGTAAGCTCATAATACCTTTTTGATAAATGTTTCCTTTCTGTTCCTTTGCTCCACTTCTTTCTTCTTGGTGATGTTGTAGCTTCTTTATTTCTTGGTGTCTGTAGAAATCTTTAGCTCTATTCTTAAGCTTGTTTGATCAGGACTATATGAATTCTTCTTCACCAGTATTCTCTTTAGCATCTTCTTCTCTATTCACCCACCAATTCATAATTAATTATCTTGTCTCTCTTATAAAAATAATTTCACCATTTCTAGGTCTTTGTCTTTCTTGTTCTTAATGTGATCCAGAAATCTCTTCATTCTTGCTTTAAATATTGCTTTAGTTTTATCCCATAGATTTCTCTTTGACAACTAGAATAAAACTAGGTTTAATCTTTATCTTATCTCGATCTTTTAACTTTTGATGAAAACAATGTGATCAACTAGGTAACTCCATATTTAGCTCTTGCCAGCTAAGTATTTTGTCATTTTTGAACTTCAGTTCTTATCAGTGTTTAACTCCTTGTTTGCTTAGTCTTGACTTTAGTTGTCCTCAAGCATCTCTATCTATTGGGGCTGTCTCTCTGTCAAGAAACACTGTGACATTTAGTTCTACTCGGGTATCTCTTTGGTTCTGCTTGGTAATGCTTGCTCAGGTTTCTTTCTCGGGTATCACTGTAACTTTTCTCTCAGGTTTCTCTATCTGTCAGGGTGCACTATATGTTGATGTTTGTTGTCACATGGTGTATAGTTAACTTTTATGCATTACTGATAACATAACCTTTATCTCTTTGGTTCTTTGAAGTCTTTGACACTATGTACATAACCAATTAGATTATATCAAGTTGACATCAATGATAATACAATACATTAACTGATTTAATGTCTTGCATTAACGTTCTACAGCTTGATAATCATCAACTTAATATCTTCATACATTCAATTAGTTATAGTTCATCAATCTCTCCCTTTGGCATTGATGGCAACATACTACATTACTACTAATACAATATGAAATATATCAGTTTTAGTTCATCAATATACCAAACTTATTTTTTTATAACCAATACAAACATCTGGCTCTTGGTAAGCTCTTCTAGCTTAGATTTGTTTCTTGCAGAGTAATTTCTTCAATCTTCATTCCCTTCACTAGATAGATGTAAAATCTTTGGATTCTATCTCTCCCTTTGATGTATAATCTCTTCTTTGATGTTGTCTCTCCCTTTGACTGTTCCTCTCCTTGATCATCTCTTTTTTTTTTTGAGTCATCTCTCCCTTAAGTCATATCTCCCTTAGGATAAGTTTTCTCCCTTTGGATGATTATGATGGATATTTCATATGGGTATATAATCTCTCTCTTTAGTCATCTCTCCCTTTGACAACAATGCCAAACTCTTTTCTCTTTTAGTTTTAATATACCCCTTGAATTTCCCTTTCCATCAATAGTACAATGACTCTTGTGTTTGGTGTAGATATGTACCTTTATGTGTACTGATGTATCTTTTCAGTCCATCTCTTTCCTTGCATCAACATGAATGATCTTCTAATTATGTGTAGGCTGATGTAGCCTCTTAGTCAGCTTAGTGACCAATAGACAAGGGTCGTACCCCTAGTCTCTTTCTCAGGTACTCAAATGTATCTTTAGGTAATGAATTAGTCTTAGGATGCATGAATGGATTCTTTGATATGTTTATTGCACTAGTATTATCACAATAGATAATCACTGGTTCAAGAATTTTCATATTCATACCTTCCAGTAATTGTTGTTAGTAATAACTGAGAGCAGGGGGGTTTGAATCAGTGGCCTCAGAATATTCCAATAATGAACCCAAAAACTTAGTACCATAATATTAAGCCTCTAGTTATCTTCAGTCCTATAAGATGAATGCCTTCAAATACAATTTTCAAATTACTACTGCTCGGAATGCTTTGTTAAACCTTATACTGTATGTTTACTCAATATCAATCTGTTAATTTACCAAAAGACAATAAATTATCTAGAGTATACTGATCAATCCAAATTAGCTATGTGTAATGCAAAACACTAAAGTAATGACTCATAAATACATTGACACATGGATTTTTAACATGGAAACCCTGTTAAGGGAAAAACCACTTGGGACCGATAATCTGCAATTTTCACTTCTGAAGTGAGTTTGGTGAAGAGCCAACCCTGTTAAAGGTTACAAACACACTGTTAGGTGTGACCTTGTTAGAGGATTTAAAATTTTAGTCTGTCACTTGATATCATGCATCTCTATGCTAACTTCCTTGATCAAACACTCACTTGGCATGATAATAGGTATCTGGCATCTCTTTCTATATTCATGATCAAAATTTTTTATACTCCTTGGGATGTATCTCAATATAGAAAGGATCTTTAAATCCTGCTTGGTTAAGAGACTTTCTGAATCAATGGTTAAACTAAAATAGTATGATCTGTTCACATATACAACTTAAACTTGCAGATTTTTAGATCTATTGTAATCTCATAAAACTAATCTGATCAATATATCTCTATTAATACATTTGCTCCACTTTACTTCTGCTCGGTGATGTTGTGCTCTGTTTCTCGGTGTCTGCAAAAATCTTTAGCTCTTTCCTCAGCTTGATTGATCAGGACTGTATGAAGTTTCTCTTCATCAGTTTCTCTTCAGCATCCTCTTTTCATTCATTCACCCTCACTCAATTTGTAATGAATTAAGTTGTCTCTTTATAGACATGATATTACCATTGTTAGGTTCTTGATTTTCTTGATCTTGGCGTGATCCATAATTCTTGCCAATTAGACTTAAAGAAAAACTCTTGTTTTATTTTGTAGAGATCTTCTTGCCAACTGGAAAAAAACAACTTTAAATCCTTTACTTATATCTAGCTTTATCTTGTCAATGAAAACAAAGATAACTACTAGTTAAGTCCATATTTATCTCTTCCAGCTAGATATTTTTTCATTTCTGAACTCAAGTTAATTTCGGTGTTTTAACTCTTTGATAGCTTCGATTAACACTCCAGTTCTCCTCAAGCTTCTTCATTAGTTTACACTATTTTTCTGGCCATTGGTTATGCTTGTGATTCTTCTCATCAGTAATCCTCATCAGTGTTCTTGCTCGGGCATCACTATGACTTGACTTTCGGTGATCTCTATCTATCGGGTTCCACTAGTCGTCGGTGTTTGAAGTCACACTGTGAATGCTTGTCTTTTATGCATTACTGAAAGCATAATATTTATCTCTCTAATTCTCTAAAGTCTTTGACACTTTGATTATAACCGATTAGATTATATAAAGTTTACATCAATGACAATACAATCCATTAACTGATTTAATGTCTTGCATTATCCTTCTACATTTCAGTTATCAACTTAATATCTTCAAACATTCAATTAGTTACATGTCATCAATATCTCTCTTTGGCATTGATGACAACATACTACATTATCATACTATACTATTACTAATACAATATGAAATATAACAGTTTCATCAAGCTTTTCTATTGTAACTATTACAAATGTCTAAATTTTGGTAAGCTCAAAATAGCTTAGATTTGTTTCTTACAGAATGATTGTCTTCAATCTTCAATCCTTTTACTGGATAGATGTAGCATCTTATGTCTCTATTCTGATATGTGCTCTACCTTGACTATTTCTCTTTTTGATAATCTCTTTTTTTTTTGACAGCAATCTCTCTCTTTGTATGAACTCTCTCCCTTAGTTACTTCTATCCTTGAGATGGATATTTCATATGTAATCAATTTCTCTCCCTTTGAATATTGATTAACTCTTTCTTTCTAATTTTCAGGAACTTCACTTCATGGATAATTATATAATCTCTCCATTATGATTCAATGAGATAATATCTCCCTTATGAAAATGAGATAATCTCTCACTTTTGATCCTTTTGATAATGAGAATAATCTCTCCCTTTGATAACAATGCCAAACAAAAATCATCATTATCATGTTCCATCCCTTTATATAATATATTCCTCAAATTTTCCTATCCATCAGCAATACAATGTCTCTGGTGTTCGGGGCATACTTGTACCTTACTGTGTATAGATGTATCTATTTCTATTCATCTTAGTGTCTGCATCAACATGACTAATCTTCAGATTTGGTATAGGCTGATGCAACCTCCTAGTTAGCTTACTGACCAATAGACAAGGGTTAGACCGCTAGTCTCTGTCTCAGGTACTCAAATGTGTCCTTCGGTAATGGATTGGTGAATATATTAGCTAATTGTTCCTTTGATTAAACATATTCCAGTGTCACCTCCTTTTCTTTCACTTGTTCTCTTAGATAGTGATACTTTATAGCAATATGCTTAGTCTTAGCATGCATGACTAGATTCTTAGAAATGTTTAGTGCACTGGTGTTATCATAGTAGATTATTACTGGTTCAAGAATCTTCATATTCATACCTTCTAGCAATTGTTTGATCCATGTAATATTGGAGCAATTTGCAGCAGCAACCACATACTCTGCTTCTGTAGTAGACTAAGAGATGCATCCTTGCTTCTTGTTGATCCATGTGACAAGTCTGTCACCCATGAATAATTCTCCTCCAGTTGTGCTCTTTCGGTCATCAATGTTTCTAGCTCAATCAACATCTGTATAGACTTGTAGCTCATATTTTCTTTCTCTTTTATACCATAAGCCATATTCCTTGGTGTTCTTCAGATATCTCAGAATTCTCTTGAGAATAGTCATATGTAATTCTTTGGGATTAGTAGAGAATCTTGTAACTATTCCAACTTCATGTGCTATATCTGGTCTAGTATGAACAACATACATCAATTTTCCAATCATTGATCTATATAAGGTCTACTTTACCTCATTGGATTTGTCTTCTTTTGTTAGCTTACATCTGGTAGCCATAGGTGTTCCAACTGGTTTGGAATCTTCCATCTTGAATATCTTCAACACTTCCATGATGTATTTGGACTGAGTGATATATATGCCTACATCTTGTTGAAGAATCTATAGACCAAGAAATTTTTTTATCTCCCCAAACATAGACATTTAAAATTCCTTTCTCATTTCATAAGCAAAGGATTTGCATAACAATTCATTTCCCCCAAAAATGATATCATCAACAAAAATTTCAACAATAAGAATATTACCATTGGTATCTTCTTTTAAGTATAGATTTCTATTTTCACTTGTTCTAACAAATTTGATGCTAATGAGATATGAGTGAAGTCTTTCATACCAGGCTCTAGGTGCTTGTTTTAATCCATACAAGGCTTTATGTAGTCTACATACCACATTTCTCTTGTTTGGATCAACAAACTGTTCTGGTTGTTCAATGTATACCTCTTCTTCCAGTATTCCATTTAGGAATTCAGATTTGACATCCATCTGGTATACCTTGAATCCTTTAAATGTAGCATAAGAAATTAAGATCCTAACTCCAAGTCTAGCAATAGGTGCAAAAATTTCTCCATAATCAATACCTTCTTCTTATGCATATCCCTTGCATAATAACCTTTCTTTGTTTCTAGTGACTTCTCCATTCTCATTCAGCTTGTTTCTGAATATCCATTTTGTACCGATAACATTCTTGTCATCTAGTCTTGGTACTAGTATCCATGTACTATTCTTCTCAATCTATTCTATTTCTTTATTCATAGCATTGACTCATTCTTCATTCTCAAGTACAGTATTAACAGATTTAGGCTCAAAATCACAAAGTAAACATCTGGTGTTTAGTGACTTACTTCTTGTTCTTGTTCCAGCCTTCTTGTCTCCTATGATTTTATTTTGTGGATGATGTCTTCTGACATACTTGGCAAGTTTTAGTTCATCCCTTTGTTCACCATTCTGATCATCCTCTTGACCTTCGTTCTGATCTCTATTGTTTGGAACATCATCTTGAGGATTTTCCTGATTTTTGGTAATTGTAGCCTGATGCTTGGGTGCAATATTTTGTTTCTCGGGAGCAATACAATGTTTCTCAGGTAGAGTGTCAGGTTCTGTATAAACAAACCTATTGTAGTCCTCTGGTTCTTTTCTGCTTTCCTTATCATTCTTTTCTACAAATTTATCTACTTTCACATTTGCACTTTCAATTATTTTGTTAGATGACTTGTTAACAAATTTGTAAGCCTTTCTTTTGGTTGAGTACCCTAGAAAGATACCTTCATCACTTTTGGAGTCAATTTTTCCATTTCTATCATCCTTCAAAATATAACATTGAATACCAAATATTCTAAAGTAACTTACATTGGGTGTATGACCATACCAAAGCTCATAGGGTGTCTTCTTTGTGTCCTTCTTCAATTGTACTCTGTTTAATGTGTAGAAAGCAGTATTGACAGCATCCCTCCAGAAGGTTTGAGTGATGCTTTTCTCAATCATCAATCTTATTGCATAGTCAACAATTGATCTGTTTCTACTTTCAACAATTCCATTTTGCTATGGTGTTCTCAGTGCAGAAACCTGTCTTTTAATTCCATGCCCATTGAAATAGTTAGTGAATTCATCTAAAGTAAATTCCCCTCCTCTATCTGACCTTAAGTATTTCAATTTCTTTTCACTTCATTTTTATACCATTTCTTTATAGCATTTAAACATCTTAAATGCTTCTGATTTATCTTTTAAGAACATGACTGTCATCATTCTAGAATAATCATCAACAAAGAGAATAAAATACCTATCTCCATAGTAGCTCTTTTTATTCATGGGTCCACATAGATCTGTATGGAATAATTCTTGAATTGCATTATATGTATGGGTTTTACTCTTGAAACTAGACTTTGTCATCTTACCTTTTTGACAATTCTTGCACGTGATATGCTCGGGCTTAGTCATGCTCGGTAAGCCTCTGGCATTCCTTTTGTTTCTTATCTTTATCATGTTGTTAGAGTTCACATGAAACAATCTTTTGTGCCACAACCATATGTCTTTGTTTCTATTCATTAAACAAGTGGTGTTACTGTCATCAAGATAGAAAAGGTTACCTTTTGTCTACTCACCAGTACCAATCAATCTTCCTAATTCATTGTAGATCTTTGCTTTCTTATTTTCAAATGCTACTTTATGACCTAAATTATTCAGCTCTGAAACACTTAACAAATTGTAATTCAGTCCTTTTACCCAGAAAGCATTTTCACATTTTATCAGGTTATTTAACATTATGATTCCTTTACCTTCAACTAGACAAGGTGTATCATTTCCCATTCTCACTGAACCACCATTATAGTATTCAAAAGTCTCAAACTTTTGTTTATCACCGGTCATATGGTGAGTGTAGCTACTATCTATGATCGAGACATCATTCTTACTAACTTTAGATATGAGTGTAGTTTATACATACCTTTCTTCTTCTTCATCTAAGTCATCCTTCATGGCTACAAATACCATCTCAATGTCTTCTTCTGATTCAATGTCAGTGTCATCAACTCTATTCTTAGCTAGGTAACAAGCTTTCTTCCCTTTTTCCTTGTAGTCTTGGGTATCTCTTTTGTCAGATTGATGATTTCTTTGGTAATCTCTATTATCACCTCTATCAAAAATTTTCTCATATGATCTGTCATTTCCTCTGTCATCATTTTTTCTGTTTGGACATCTTGCAGAAAAGTGTCCAACCTCTTTACAATTGAAACATACAAGTGGTAATTTACCTTTGTATCTACCTTTGCCTCTTTGCAATCTTCTCATGGCCATTAGTTCTTCAATCTCATCAATTCCTTTATCCTCATTATCACTATCACTATCATTTCTAACAGCATGACTATGACTTGAGTTGCTTATCTTTAAAGAAGATTTGAATGTAGATTCTATAGATGGTAAGACACTATTATCAAAGTTATTTATCTAAAATGAAATCAGTCTACCAATTAGACTATCTAGAGTAACTGTATTCTTTGCAACTGCTCTCATTTCTTGAATAGAAAAAACTCTAATAGCATATATAGGAAGTAAGGTTCTTAAAATTTTACTTACCACTGTCTCCTCTTCAAGTACACCTCCAACTCCTTAGATAGCATTTACTACCTCTTTGATTCTATAGCTATATTGAGTGATGTTTTCTCCTTCTTTCATCCTTAGGTCATCAAACCTACCTTGTAGGCTTTCTTCCTTTTCTCTTAGTACATTGGCATCTCCTCCATGTACCGGCTTCAAATTATCCCACATTTTCTTTGCAGAGGTGTAGGTTTTGACATCTTCAAACTCAGCATCTGAGAGTGATGATGCAACTTCTATCATCATGCAATTGTGCTCATGCTTTACTCTTAATTTCTCAAGAGTGTGAGGTCCTGTAGCCAAAAAATATTCAATATCAAGTTATTGAGTCACATCATTTCCAATACCTGATAGGTGGAGTCTTATTCTCCTTTTCCATGATGCAAAGTTGTCTTTATTCAACTTGGGCATAGCTCATCTGTTCATCTTGTGATCTTTAGCTTGAGTTATTAAACTCCCTTTCTAAGTACACAATCTCTGATACCAATTGTTAGTAATAAATGAGAGGGGGGGGGATGAATCAATGGCCTCAAAATATTCCAATAATCAACCCAAAAACTTAGTACCACAATATTAAGCCTCTAGTTATCTTTAGTCCTATAAGATGAATGCCTTCAAATACAATTATCAAATTACCACTGCTCGGAATGCTTTGTAATACCTTATACTGTATATTTACTGAATAGTAGTCTGTTAGTTTACCAAAAGACATTAAATTATCTAGAGTATACTGATCAATCCAAATTAGCTATGTGTAATACAAAACACTAAAGTAACGACTCATAAACACATTGACACATGGATTTTTAATGTGGAAACCCTGTTAATGGAAAAACCACTTGGGACCAGTAACCAAAAATTTTCTCTCTTCTAAAGTGGTCTCGGTGAAGAGCCAACACTATTAAAGGTTACAAACACACTATTAGGTGTGACCTTGTTAGAGGATTTAAAATTTTAGTCTATCACTTGATATCAGGCATCTCTATGCTACCTTCCTTGATCAAACACTCACTTGGCCTGTCAATAGGTATCTGGTATCTCATACTATCTTCATGATCAAAATTTTTGATACTCCTTGGGATGTATCTAAATATAGAAAGGATCTTTAAACCCACTCAGTTAAGAGAATTTCTGAATCAATGGTTAAAATGAAACAGTATGATCTGTTCACATATACAACTTAAACTTGCAGATTTTTAGATCTATTATAATCTCATAAAACTAATCTGATCAATATATCTCTATTAATACCTTTGCTCCACTTTACTTTTTCTCGGTGATGCTGTGATGTGTTTCTCAATGTCCCTAGAAAACTTTAGCTCTTTCCTCAGCTTGATTGATCAGGACTATATGAAGTTTCTCTTCATTAATTTCTCTTCAACATCCTCTTTTCATTCATTCACCCTCACTCAATTTTTATTGAATTAAGTTCTCTTTATAGACATGATATCACCATTGTTAGGTTCTTGATTTTCTTGATCTTGGCGTGATCCATAATTATTGCCAATTAGATTTAAAGAAAAACTCCAATTTTATCTCACTTAGATCTTCTTTCCAACTAGATAAAATGACTTTAAATCCTTTACTTATCTTTGGCTTTATCTTGTCGATGAAAACAAAGATAACTACTAGTTAAGTCCATATTTAGCTCTACCAACTAGATATTTTTTCATTTCTGAATTCAAGTTAATTTTGGTGTTTTAACTCTTTGATAGCTTTGGTCGACACTCTAGTTCTCCTCAGGCTTCTCTATTGGTTTACACTATGTTTCTGGCCATCAGTTATAGTTGTGATTCTTCTTGTTGGTAATTCTCATTAGTGTTCTTGCTCAAGCATCACTGTGACTTGACTTTTGGTGATCTCTACCCGTCGGGTTCCACTAGCCGTTGGTATTTGAAGTCACATTATGAATGCTTGTCTTTTATACATTACTGAAAGCATAATATTTATCTCTCTGATTCTCTGAATTCTTTGACACTTTGATTATAACCGATTAGATTATATCAAGTTGACATTAATGACAATACAATCCATTAACTGATTTAATGTCTTGCATTATCCTTTTGCATTTTGGTGATCAACTTAATATCTTCAAACATTCAATCAGTTCCATGTCATCAATCATTTGATCCATGCAATGTTAGAGCAATTTACAGTAGCAGCCACATATTTTTCTTTTGTTGTAGAGTGTGAGATACATCCTTGCTTCTTACTTATCCATATCACAATTTTTTCAGCCGTGAAGAATGCTCCTCCTATTGTGTTCTTTCTGTCATCTAAGTTTCCAGCCCAATCAGAATCTGTATAGACTTGAAAATCAAATTTGCCTTCTCTTTTATACCATAAGCCATAGTCCTCAGTATTCTTTAGATATCTCATAATTCTTTCGACAGCAGTCATGTGTGATTCCTTGGGGTTAGCAGAGAATCTTTCTACTGTTCTAACTGCATGTGCTATATCTGGTCTAGTATGAACAAAATACATGAGACTGCCAATCATTGATCTATATAGGGTCTAATTTACCTCAGTTGACTTGTATTCCTTTGTCAGCTTACATCCAGTTTCCATAGGTGTTCCAACTGGTTTGTAATCTTCCATCTTGAATATCCTCAATTCTTCCTTGATGTATTTGGATTGTGTGATATAGATGTCTGCCTCCTGTTGAAGAATTTGTAGACCAAGAAAGAATTTGATCTCCCCAAACATTGACATCTTAAACTCTTTTCTCATTTCATTAGAAAATAAATTGCATAGCATATCATTACCACCAAATATGATATCATCAACAAATATTTTAGAAATCAAAATGTTATCATCAGTATCTTCTTTTAAATACAAATTATTGTTTTCACTTGTTCTTATAAATCCAATACTTATGAGATAGGAGTGAAGTCTTTCATACAATTCTCTAGGTGCTTGTTTCAATCCATAGAAGGCTTTGTGTAGTCAACAAACCATGTTTCTCTTGTTAGGATCAACAAACCCTTCTGGTTGTTCAATGTATACCTCTTCTTCTAGTATTCCATTCAGGAATGCAGATTTGACATCCATTTGGTATACCTTGAATCCTTTGAATGCAGTATAAGCAAGTAGAATTCTTACTCCTAATCTAGAAATGAGTGCAAAGGTTTCTCAATAGTCAATACCTTATTCTTGTGCATGCCCCTTGCATACTAATCTTGCTTTGTTCCTTGTGACTTATCCATTCTCATTCAGCTTGTTTCTGAATATCCATTTGGTACCAATGAAATTCTTGTCATTTGGTCTAGGTACTAATGTCCATGTTCTATACTTCTCAATCTGTTCTATCTCTTTATTCATAGCACTGACCCATTCTTCATTTTCAAGTGCAATATTGACAGATTTAGGCTCAAAATCACAAATTAAACATCTAGTATTTAGTGACTTACTTCTTGTTCTCATTCAAGCCTTCTTGTCTCCTATGATCTAGTTCTGTGGATGGTTTCTTCTATCATACTTGGAAAGTTCCTGTTCAACTCTTTTTTCATCATTCTAATTATCATCTTGACCTTCGTTCTGATCTCCATCACTCAGAACATCATTTTGAGCAATTTACTATTTTTTGGTGTTTGCACCTTGATGCTTGGGTGCATTGTTCTATCACTCAGGAGTGATAGGTTGTTTCTCAGGCAGAGTGTTAGGTTCTTCACTATAGACAAACCTGTTATAGTCTTCCGATTCTTTTCTTCTTTCCTTATCATTTTTCTCTGCAAATTCATCTACTCTGACATTTGCACTTTCAATTATTTTGTTAAAGGATTTGTTAAGAAATCTATAATCCTTTCTTTTGGTAGAGTATCCTAAAATTATTCCTTCTTCACCTTTGGATTCAAGCTTTCCATTTCTATCATCTTTCAAAATATAACATTGACTTCCAAAACATTTGAAGTAACTTACATTGGGTGTATATCCATACCATAGCTCATAGGGTGTCTTATTGGTGCCTTTTTTCAATTGAACTCTCTTCAATGTGTAGGCAATAGTACTGACAAATTCTCTCCAGAATGTTTGAGTGATGCCTTTCTCAATCATTAGTGTTTTTTCACAATCAACAATGGATATGTTCCTTCTTTCAACAATCCCATTTTGCTATGGTGTTCTTGGTGTAGAAACTTGTATTTGAATTTCATTCCCATTACAAAAGTTAGTGAATTCATCATAAATAAATTCTCCTCCTCTATCTGATCTTAAGCATTTCAGTTCCTTACCACTTTGTTTTTCTACATTAGCTCTATACCATTTAAACATCTTGAATGCTTCTAATTTTTCTTTTAAGAACATAATTTTCATCATTCTAGAATAATAATCAACAAAGAGAATGAAGTATCTATCTCCATAGTAGCTCTTTTTTCTCATTGGTCCACATAGATCAGTATGGACCAATTCTAGAATTACATTAGATGTGTAGGTTTTTCTCTTGAAAATAGACTTTTTCATTTTACATTTTTGATAATTCTTACACATGACATGGTCAAGTTTTGACATGCTCGGTAAGCCTCTTAATTTTATTTTATTTATGATCCTAATCATGTTGTCAAAATTCACATGACATAACCTTTAATACCAAAACCATATGTCATCATTTCTAGCCATTAAACAAGTGGTGTTTATATCATCAAGATAGAATAGGTTACCTTTTGTCTGTTCACCAGTTCTGATCAACCTTTCTAATTCATTAAAGATATTTGCCTTTTTTTCTCAAATGCAACTTGATGACCTGTGTTATTCAGTTGTGAAACACTCAATAGATTATGATTAATTCCTTTTACCCAATATGCATTTTTAGATTTGATCAAATTATTTAACATTATGGTTCCTTTACCTTCAACCTGACAAGGTGAGTCATTACCCATTCTTATTGATCCACCATTATAATACTCAAAAGTTTCAAAATTTTCCTTATCTCCTACCATGTGGTGAGTACAACCACTATCAATAATCTAGACATCATTTTTACTAACCTTAGATATGAGTGCAGTCTCAACATACCTTTCCTCTTCGTCTAAATCATCCTTCATAGCAAAAAATACCACCTCAATATCCTCATTAGATTAGGTGTCAGTATTCTCAGCTTTGTTCTTAGCTAGGTAACAAGCTTTCTTCCCTTTGTCCTTTTAATCTTGGGTATCTCTTCTATCAAATTTTTGGTTGCTTCAGTAATCTTTGTCATCACCTTTGTCAAACTTCTTTTCATATGATCTATGACTATTACTGTCTTCTTTTCTACTGTTAGGACATCTAGCAACAAAGTGTCCAGTCTCTTTACAATTAAAACATACCAATGGTAATTTACCTTTGTATCTACCTTTTCCTCTCTACAATCTTCTAGCCATTAGTGCTTCAATCTCATCAAGTTCTTGGTCATCACTATCACTTTCACTATCATTTCTCACAGTGTGTTTATGACTTGACTTACTTATTTTCAAAGAAGATTTGAATGCAAACTCAATAGATGGTAATACACTGTTATCAAAGTTATTCATGTCAAATGAAATAATTATACCAACCCAACTATCTAGAGTGAAATTTTTATTTTCTACTGCTCTCATTTCTTGTATAGCATAAACATGCAGTAAGGTTCTTAGGACTTTACTTACCACTATTTCTTCTTCAAGTACACCTCCAACTCCTCGGATAGCATTGACTACCTCTTTGATTCTATAGCTATACTATGTGATATTTTCTCCTTCTTTCATTCTTAGGTCATCAAATTATCCTCTTAGGATTTCTACCTTAGCTCTTAGAACATTTGCATCTCCTCCATGTACTAGCTTCAATTTGTCCCACATTTTCTTTGTAGTGGTGCATGTTTTGACATCTTCAAATTTAGAATCAGAGAGTGAGGAAGCAAGTTATATCGTCATATAATTGTGCTCATGTTTTTCCATCAATTGATCAAGTATGTGAGGTCTTGTAGGAAACACATATTCAGTATCCAAGTATTGAGTAACATCATTTCCAATACCTGATAGGTGGAGTCTTATCCTAGTTTTCCATGTTGAAAGTTTGTCCTTGTTCAACTTAGGCACATCCCATTTTCTCATCTTGTGATATTTAGGTTAGGTATTGAAATCTTCCTTTCTAAGAAATCAAGCTCTGATACCAATTATTAGAATAACTAAGCGGGGGGGGGGGGGGGGGGANTGAATCAGTGGCCTCAAAAATTAGTCCAATAAACCAACCACAAAACTTTATATCTCAAATATAAACCTCTAGTTATCTTGATTCATACAAGATGTATTCCCTTTAATAAACTTATCAAGTAACTATTGCTCGGAGTCCACTACTAAACCTTATTCTTAAGCTTTACTGAATAACAGTCTAACCTTTATCAAAATACAGTAAATAACTTAGTGTTTACCGATTAATCATGTTTTAGTAATGTGTAAAGAAAAAAATTAAAGTAATGAACCGTAAACACATTTGACACATGGATTTTTAACATGGAAAACCTGTTAAGGGAAAAACCACTTGGGACCGGTAACCCAAAATTTTCACTCTTCTAAAGTGAGCTCGGTGAAGAGCCAACCCTGTTAAAGGTTACAAACACACTATTAAGTGCGACCTTGTTAGAGGATTTAAATATAATAGTTTGTCACTTATTATCTAGCATTTCACTATTCTAGCTTCATGAGAAAAATTTTGATACTTCTTGGGATGTATCTCAATATATAAAGGATAATTAAATACTGCTTGGTTAATAGACTTTCTGATCCAATGGTTAAACTAAAATAGTATATGATATATTCATTTATACAACTTAAACTTGAAAATGTTTAGATCTATTGTAAGCTCATAATATGTTTTTGATCAATGTTTCCATTTTGTTCCTTTTCTCCACTTCTTTCTTCTCGGTGATGTTGTAGCTTCTCTGTTGCTTGGTGTCCGTAGAAATCTTTAGATCTATTCTTCATCTTGTTTGATTAGGACTATATGAAGTCTTCTTCACCAGTATTCTCTTCAGCATCTTCTTCTCTATTCACCCACCAATTCATAATGAATTATCTTATATCTCTTATAGACATAATTTCACCATTTCTAGGTCTTTATCTTTCTTGTTCTTCACGTGATCCAAAAATCTCACCATTCTTTCTTTAAAACTTGATTTAGTTTTATCCCGTAGATTTCTTTTTGACAACTGGAATAAAACTAGCTTTAATCTTTAGCTTATCTCTGGCTTTTAACTTGTTGATGAAAACAATGTGATCAACTAGTTAACTCCATATTTATCTCTTGCTAGCTAAGTCTTTTGTCATTTCTGAACTTTAGTTCTTATCAGTGTTTTACTCCTTATTTGCTCGGTCTTGACTTCAATTGTCCTCGGGCATCTCTGTCTGTTGGGGTTTTCTATCCGTTGGGCAACACTGTGACATTCATTTCTTCTCAGGTATCTCTTTGGTTATGCTCGGTAATGATTTCTTGGGTTTCTTCCTTAGGTATCACTGTGACTTTTCTCTCGGGGTTCTCTATCCGTCGAGGTGCACTGTCCATCGGTGTTTGTGGTCGCATAGTGTATACTGAAATTTTATGCATTACTAATAACATAACCGCTATCTCTTTGGTTCTTTGAAGTCTTTGACACTATGTATATAACCAATCAGATTATATCAAGTTGACATGAATGACTATACAATACATTAACTAATTTAATGTCTTGGATTAACTTTCTGCAGCTCGGTGATCATCAACTTAACATCTTCAAACATTCAATTAGTTATAGTTCATCACAAATAATAGATTAGTATGATTAGAGTTGAAAATTTTCTATCCATTTTCCCTATGAGGAGGATTATATCTAGAGGTTCAATCATCCCTTGTTGTCTTATCTTCTTCAATTATTTCTTCCCTCTTCCTCTCATCTCTCCATCTTTCTTCTCTTGGTATTTAATATTTATTTATTTTTTTGCTTGGTAAAGAGAGTGCAGTTCTCTATATTCCCATCTTCTTCAATACTTCATTTGGTTTCCTTCTAATATTTTTAGCCATCTCTTCATCATCAAAGCCCATATTAACCATCTTACAAAAAAATGGCATCCCATTGTCGATCCTTATCTTCTTTTTTTGCTTCTTCATGGTTCATTTCATGTTGAGGATCATGCTCTTCCATATTTATTTGGGAAAAAGGATTACAATTTCATCATTAATCCCATGATTGTGATGAATTGATGTGGGGTTGTCTTCTTCATTTAAAAATCCTCTTTCACTATTAGGGAACTTCTTATATCTTGCAAAAGCCATTTTTGAGGTTGAACCTTTATTTCTATTTAAGTTCCTTCTAGGACTTAACTCAATATAGTTTTTATGTCCTTTATTGAGGAATCTTCTACCCCACATGTACTTTAATGATAAGTTTCTTGGATCTTCAATTATCCTTTTGCAGGATAGACTATTAACCATAAATTACTATAGAGTCACCACCTAACTTAGACAAAAATAATATTTATTGCTCTGGGTTCAGGTCACCAGTAGAGAAGAAATTATATCACCAAATATTTTGGAAATTTCCTTCATAAAGTTCCCTATAGAGTCACCAATCTATTGTGTGACTGGGATGGGGTAAACTAAACAATCCAATCTTCAACAAATTAACACCAGAGCTTCTAAGTCAAATTCAACAATATTTATATATAGCTCCCCAACAGAGTCACAAATATGTTATTTCCCAAATAAAAAGATTGGAAATCCTATGAGTTTTCTTACTCAGCTATGGGATCTTCCAACTTACTTGGCCAATGAATGGTAGTGATCAAATATGATCATCCTCCCTACACTTTATGCTCTACAGAACCAAGGTGGGTGGGCTAGCTCAACCTTAATCTGTTGGTTGGAGGATTTTTATAGAAGATATAAGTGTATATAAAACTTGAGTGATCTCTCAAGATGGAAATTGAATTCTTGAGATAGATCAAATTGTGAATATAAAAACTAAAAATTTGAATAATACTTTTGAAAGAATTCTTTATAATAATGTATTGTTTGTCATTGAATGAATGTGTAAAAAAATTCTTTGTTGTGTAAATGAATTGTAAAATGTAAATATGATTATTGATTGGAAATAACCTAAAGATCCTTGATTAAAGCACAATAAATCAATATTAGACCGGTTTCATTATCCTCTATAGAGTATTATCAATTCAATTTAAAATGATCCTACGTATAACCTTGAGAGACAGTTTTAACAACTTCTCAAGTAAGACCATCACTCCAAAGACATTTATATGCATAATAATGTAAATGTGCTTCTATAGTTAGTCTTATGAATTTTAAATTCTTTATGAAAGACCAATAAGAAAGAGTGAAGCCTTGACAACCAATCTTCAAACTAATGATCAAACTAAAACTAATTCAAATTATTATGTCATAAGATTGCACGTTGAAGAACCTAAATAAAATAGATTAACACAGAGAAATAATCAAGTTAAGTGAAAACAAATACCATCAGGAATGAAAGGAAAAATGGAATTATATTGAAATAAGTATGATTAAATCCAACTGAATACAAACTATGTAATTATTATTCTCAAGTCGTGCATCTTCAAGAGACAAGACCAAAATGCATTGTATAAAATTGTATTCGTGATTATATTATTCCTCCTTTCAGACATCAAAATGATCCCCTATATATAAATGAGGATTGAGTTTGGGTGAAAAATCATACCCTTTCACAAAGACGTTTAACTTCTTAACTGAAAACTAAACAAATTGTCATAACAGACTGGTTGCATAAATACTCCTCAAGACAATTATTTTGAAATATTTAGTTAAAAGGAATAATCCCTCAACAGATCACCACATCTCTCGATATTGTTCATGGGCATATATATCTATATCACAGATGATATCTATGACTATGATCTCTACCACAAAAATCCATTCTATCTGCAATATCTCCATCCTTTTGTTCTATGAATCCTTCCATATTATTTGTTGCTAACAAGATCCTGCACAGATAAAAATAAATTAATCATATATTGATTTATGAAAATAATAACTTACCCATCGTTAGGGAATATTCAAAGAATGATCTGCAAGATTCTTTGTAAATCATTATCCACATTGAAAGTATTTTACTACCCACAGATTCCACTCTTCGGAATTTCAAAAATTGCACTTTTTGTCTACATTTTGTGAAGTTTCAGAAATCACATTTCCTTCCTCCATTTTCTAAAGTTTTGGAAATAACACTTCCTCCCTGCAATTTCTAATGATTATTCTATGTTTCAAAAATTATATTTCCTTCCTTTATTTTCCAAAGTTTTAGAAATCGCACTTGTTCCCTACAGTTTCTGATGATTACACTAAGTTTCAAAAATCACACTTCCTTCCTACATTTCTGATGATTCTCCAAAATTTTGGGAATTGCACTACTCTGCTTCTAATCCTTATTACTTGCACCCCAAAAATAAGGACTTAAACTTTTATCACTAAAATTCATGCGATATATTCAACGGGAATCAAAGAAGCACAAAAATATTCATACTGATTGCACTTTTCTATTTTATTTTAAGCATTTCCATCATCTTGACTCTTGCCAAAAATACAATTTTCCATTGGTACAACTTTTTACTTCTCCTTCAACGTACACAAAGAACCAGCAGTAACTATTCTCATGATAAAATGTGTAGACAATAAAGATACTTTTATATATTAATATCGAGGATGAATATGCAAATGACTTAATGAGTCTAAGCTTAAAAGCGATCTCAAAGGACATAATTAAATTGAAAATTTATGTGCTAACACCACCATTTAAAGAATGAACAATAATTTTTTGTTAATTTTTTGTAAGATGCACGAAGGTACATGAAAATCTATGAGTTCATTGCACTATAGTGGTAGTGTTGGGATTAATGGGAAGTATGTACTAAGAGGGGAGGGGTGAATTAGTACCTCTAAAAATTTTGTATCCCTTTATCAATTAACCTTTATAATCAATTGTATATCCATTCAATATGATTTATACTATCTTGATGTGAGTTATATCAAATCATAACATTAACATACATGTGAACATTCATAGAAAAATTCATGAAAGTAATTTGACACATAACACAAGATATGATATCGCGGAAAACTCCTATGAGGAAGTAAAAACTGCAGTGGGGATGACACCCACAAAATCTTCACTATCTGCAGATTGGAAGGGGTTGGGTAAGGCTTACAATTTTGATCACTTCTGATGATCTACCCCGTTAGGAGTATTAGTGGAGACCTATTAAAGTCTACTCTATTAAGAGCTTTAGCAACACTGTTGAGTGTGCACTTGGTTAAGAGATTTGTTGTTGGACTGTTAAATCCACCTTCCTTGAAAGGATTTTTATAGTTTGCTCCACTTGTTAGAATGATAGAAAATTAAAAATTAACCTGGTAAATGCAATCTCTTATTGTTGATACATATCCAATTTAGTTTACATAAAAATATTATCACCTAATTGTGATCGATTAATACCTCTGATTCTCGGTATGCTCTGTTCTTGCTTCTTGCTAACCAATTTCACCTTTTGTTGTTCCTATTCTTGAAACTCCCAATCTGATACATAGATGTGCTCATCTGATTCATTCATGTTCTCCTCTCTCTTCACATCATTAATAATGAATGATTGCATCATCTATTTATAGATGGATTGACCTCATCAAGTTTTGATAAAAACATTGTTAACTCTAAGATCAGGTTTACAAGTTATACCTAGATCTCCTAGTCTATGTGTTTTAAATCAGTTAGCCTAATTAAAGAAATTAAATTAACGTATCTTGTCCCTAAAGAAATTGATTTAAAACAATTAAATATCCTACAAATAGAATATACTTGCTTTATCTGATGTGGAAGTTAGATACACTTTTTGTGGGTTGCAAT
This sequence comes from Thuja plicata, assembly GCA_018584345.1. Classification (NCBI taxonomy): domain Eukaryota; kingdom Viridiplantae; phylum Streptophyta; class Pinopsida; order Cupressales; family Cupressaceae; genus Thuja; species Thuja plicata. The sequence goes on from MU217730.1 coordinate 479,718, forward strand.
TGACTTTCAGTTCTGTCTATCGGTCATGCTTGACTTTCTTTTGGTTTTGTTCTATCGGTTGCACTTTAACTTTCTTGTTGGTCTACACTGTATCTTGTATATCGGGTTCCTCTATTAGGTTCTACTTTATCTTTCTATCTTTTCAATTTTGGTTTACACACTAAGTTGTGTCATCGGTTCTCTTTGCACATAGTCATCTTCGGTGATCTCTTAGGATCTGATCTTCATTTTTCTCATGTCCTATCTTTCGGTGTATACTTACCAAAATTGTAGTTTTCATACTAATGGAAAATTAATGTCATCAATCTCCCCCTTTGACATTAGTAGAAAAAAATTGATATGTACAAAAAACTAACAAAATGTTAAGTATATACAACATATATAATCCTTAGTCATTTAATAACCCCCCTATGTATATGCTGGTATAACTATACATATGATGTCTTTCCTTTTTCCCATATGAATATACCTATACATATCTACCATTTTCCCATCTGAATGAATGAAATAATACATATTATTTTCTCTTTTTGTATTTTGTACTCATATCATTTTCCCCCTTTTTTGATATTAAGGGCAAAGGTCTTTACCTTAGAGCTTATAAAAAATGTGGGAGTGTGAAGACTTCATGTATTCCATTATTTTATCCCATTGTTCTTTGAGGTTCTCTAGAGCCATGTTCTTGAGTGTGATCTTTGAGTGCATGTCATAGATGTTGTTTGCTACAGACATCTCGGGAGTTGCTATCAATTGCCTTGTTGAACTGATATGTTGTTGGCAGTGTAAGGTTTGGCAAAAGTTGAGCTTAGAGCTTGGTTACTTCTTCCCTAAAGTGTGTCTCTTCCTCCCACAACTCTTTCCTTAACCTTTTAATCTCTATGATCTTCTCATATTGTAGTTTGACTGCAATGTCTCCATCGGTGGTTAAGCTTTGTGCACTATTTGCTAGATCTATATCCAGCTTTGCAATGTTGTCACTATTTTCATTAGTGAACTTGTCAATTGTGCTCAATTTTTGAATTAAGGTAATAACTTCAGATATGATTTGATCTAATTCAGTGATGAATTTTGATAGCTTTACCTTATTTACCGCCACTTCTTGGTTGATATTTTCAATGATCTTTTGTTGGTACTTCACCTCAGTTCTCTCCTCTATTGCCTTCTCAGCATCAATATTCTGAGATGTGATTGTATTGGTTAGAGTAGCTAATTGATCTAGAATGGGATTTTTCTAATCAATATCAACATCAGGCACTATTTGATGTAGTATGTCTTGTGTTGTCTCCAGTACCATGGAGTCTCTATGTTGTTTCTTCAGCTTTTCCTACAATGCCTTCCTTTGGCATATTTCTCCATATTCTTGTAATGCTTCAAATTCAAGTGTAGATGGGTCACACTTTGGTATTTTAATGATTTCATCTAATGTGACCTCTAAATTTTTCTTCTTTCATTTCTTCTTATTCTTCTGAGAATCACTAGAATGTAAAACCATTTCCAATTTCTTGGCCTTCTCTACTGTGCTCAATGAAGTGACCTGTTGTGCTTCTTTCTGCTGCTTGGCATTGGTTTTAGCTTGTCAAGTGTTTGCATACATCTCCACATTCACCTTAACATCATTGGTAGCATGCTTGTCAGTTTCCTCAAGAGTACCATCTTTAGGTTGTTCTTCTTGATTGGTGTCCTTAGCTTCATCAGCCTAGTTTCTACATTCTTGTCTTGTGTATCTATATCCTTTTCTTTATCTCCTCATGTAACTTATCAGTGTCTATTACATCTTGAGTATCTTCTATGTCTTGCTGACCATCGATGTTGTCTTTGTTTGCTTCTTCCCCTGCATCCTTGGAAGTATCCTTCTCAGGTGACTTTCTTGATTCTTGCAGGATATTGATAGCTTGTATCAATATTGGCATATTGATTGGAATATTCACTTGTGCAGTATCAACTAGTGTGTCCAACTCATCAATTTTATCCTTTGCAACAGTGACATCTTTATCCTTATTCATTTCCTTTGCTGGGTCATCGGTAATGTCAATCACATTAGTATCCACAATATTGTCACTTGTGGTATCTGGCCATGATTCATCTGCAACATCTGTAGTATTGTTGCCTATTGTATCATCCTCTTCCTTGTCTAACTCAATATATGTGTCATCTTGAGTTTCCTTGTCAACATCTTGTTGTTGAAGGTCCTTGTTGGGGCTTTCCTCCTTAGTAGGTCTATTCATTATCTTGCACCATTTCTTGTGGCTATCCTTCTCAAGATCTATAATCTTTCCTTCAAGAAATTTGTATGCTCTCAGCTTCGGTGATAACTCCTTTTTGTACTTTTCCATCATTTCATCAATTTCTACCTTCTTTGATTCAGGTGGCATTATAGAAACTAGTACTCTTTCTCTTATTTCTTTCTCATTCTTCAAAGAAAATGTCCAACGTGAGTATAATCTATTCAAGAGTTCCCTTGGTACATAAATGCCTTCAAACTAAATTGGTACATATTTAAACTTGTACATTTTAGCTATGATGGAGTCCTCTACTTTATTCTGATCTTCTGGGTCTAACTTCAACCACCTTCTGATCTTTGAATCTGATATAGATCCATAGTTTTCAATAGATTTTCATATATCATCAATAGATTCAGGAGATGTTACCTTGACACTTTCTGCTTCTATAACTTCATCCTACTCAGTGTCTTCTATATCCTCATGAGTTCTTATGAATTTCCTTCCTCTTTTTCTTTTCCCTCTCTTTGGTGTGGGAGCTTTCCTCTTGTAAGTCCTGACCTTTCCTTTCTTTAGAGATGAAGGAGTAGAATCTTTTGATGTTTGGCTTCTTTTCCTAGAAGAAACTGTTATCCTTGGCCTTTTAGTTGGTTGAGGAGGTGGTGAATATGACTCTATTTCCTCTAAGTCATCCTTTCCTTCATCTTTACTAACAAATAACCGTTCTTCAGTTTCTTCCTCCTTTTCAAATTCTTCATCCTATTCATCTTCTTCCTCAATTTATGATAGTATCTTTTTCAGATTCTTCACCATTTTTTCCTTCTTTCTCACAATTTTCTTCACAACTAGGCCTGATTTTATTCTTATCTTGGCCTCTTCATATGTTCCAAATTTTGGTTGTATCTTGTCTAATGGTTCATTAATCAAGGCATCAATTACCTTAGTTGCAAGATCAATGTTGATCTCATACTCTAATGGTTGCAACCATGCTTTCCTTGGTACAACAGGATTAATGTATGTATTGTCAGAATCAACCATGAAGCATATCTCATCCTTATATTTTTCAATGAGTTTCTTGGGGATTTTTACCCTCTTTTGCATTTGGTCTTTGAATACATTGAAGTATTCATCCATGAGTGTCTCAAATTTATCTCCTAGTGTAGCTATGTGCTCACTAATTTTCATGGTGATGGGTTTGGTACTATCCCATTTCACATCTCCTATCGATGGGAATGTTTCTTGAAAATAAAAGAAGATACACATTATTAGTGAACTAAACTTACAAGTATTTGACTTTGCATTCTTGATAGTCTTTAGATTGTCTTTCAACCGATTCAGGAGTAGTTCAGATAAGTCCAATTGTGTTACCTTCTTCACAATTTTGAACACTATGTCCAGTGCACCTAATGCTATGCTATTCAATTTGCTTGCCTAGAAGAATTTATAGCCCAGAACACATGCACCAAACTTGATCTCATCATCGGTTATTGTTGTAACTTTTAGTCCTTTGCCATCCCATTTGGCTCCTGTCATTTTCTCGATCTCATCCTTTGGTGGATGCTTTAGTGCCTTAACTTCCTTGGTTCTAGGGTAACTAGTGACTGCATGAATGACGTCTCAGGTTATTACCTTTGATTCATCAAGCCATAGCTTATTGTTATGCATTCGACTTAGCACTAACCGAATCCATTCGATTTCAAAAACCTTCAAGAACATTAGGGCCTTGGTGAGCCCTTTTACTTCAATGTGCTTGTGTTCATATTTTAGTGTTCCATCTTCATCACACAGCTTCTTATAAGCTTCTTCAACCTCTGATGTTCCTATTTCTACAATCTTTCAGTGTATGAAATATTTGACGTCTTGCATGAGTAAAACCCTAGCTAGAATGCATGAAAATGCACCAGTGTCATCAGGTTGTGAGGAAACCTTAGGATGGATCTTGTAATTAGGTTCCTCACACACCAAATTTTTAATGAGTTTGAACTCATCCTTCTTTGCGTTCTTGGATTTCATGGTTCTTGATGTCGTGGCCATTTTCAAATTTAGGGATTCTTGCATAATGTGTAAAAATAGAATTGTCAGTCTCGTAGAACTTACTGTTTGTGCTTGCATATATTTATAATCTTCTTGGGAGTGTTGTTGGTCAAGTTGTGGTCACTCTGTAACTTAGTTTCTCTTTTCTCAAAAATCACCTCGGTCACTCTGCTCTGGGTGTCATGACAAATGAGTCATTCTGTTGCCTTATTTATAGGTGTTTCCCTAAAACATGTTCCATAAATGCTTACCAACTCCTCGGTGTATGAAGACTGAGTTCATCGGTGAAGACATCACTTTCCTTTGATGACACTTATAATGTTTTGGACCAGTCACTGTTCACTTGCTTTTATCGAAAGGTTTCGGTATCACATACAACTTGTTCATTTGCTAGTATACCGATGAGGCTCGGTTTATACTTAGCAACTTTTCTTTTAACCAATGCTTCTCAGTAAGTGTAGGCATTCTCATTTTTGAGTGTATACTTATGGGTTTTGGTATATATGCCTGAAGGCATAGTTATCACATATTTTAACAATTAATACCATGATGCATCTTTCTTATGCTTATTTGACATTTATATTAACATATTTTGGAACTAATGTAAATAATAGCTTGGGGTAATGCAGTTCCATACTTGTTCTTCTTAGGTAGGGGTAGTGATGTCATCAGATCCATTGGATGGGGTGTCACCATTTACATTGCTCAGTCCAACTTCATCATTGTTTGAAGCATTTCTCCATATTTTTTCTCTAGCTCTCCAGATATTTTCAATGGTGTTTCCATTGTGATATGTGCTTGTCTCTGTCATTCGGTCTCTACAGTCTTTCTTGAGATGACCAACTTTGTGATAGTGTAAACATGCCCTTCTAGGGTTAGTCCAGCCTCTAGACTTTCTAGTCCACTGTCTCATATAGTTTACAACAATGTGACCATATCTTCCACATGATGTATAGTTTGTCCAAGTATTATAGTCCCATACATACTAATTATTGACTCTCTTCGGTTGATAGGGAGTTTCTTGACCTTTAGGCTTCCATGCTTGCCTTTTCTTTTTCCAGCATTCAAGAGTTGTGTGCCCATTCATTTTGCAAGTAGGACAATATCTATCAATGTAGGTTTCCTTCTTTGGTTGTTTCATCTCAGACTTACATTCATATGCTTTATGTCCCTTTTTGTCACATTTATAACATAATCCTATGAATGAAGATGTAGATTTAGGAATACCTTTCATTTTGCCTCTGCATACATTTGATGTATGGCCTTGCTTTCCACATTGATTGCATGTAAGATTTCTTGTTCTTGAATTTGTGTAGACATTATTTGGATTAGTTTGATTTGATGATTCTCCATTCTCGGTAAAACCTGAATCGGTATTGTTGTTGACTCTTCGTTGTCCTTCAAGAAAATCATCCATTCTTTTATTACTTTCTTCAACCTTTTTAATAATTTCATTATGTTGTTTCTGAATTCTTATTTCATTCTTCAAATTTTCATTCTCATCCCTCAGTTCACTAATAGCTTATATTCTTTCAATGAGTTCAACATTTAGTCTGTTTGCTTCTTGACTCATAAGAATAATCTGATTTGTAATCGCATGGTGATGCTCTGTAAGTCTTTGTATTTCAGACTCTTTTTCTTGTATCTTTTCTGTGATCTTTCTTCTATGACCAATAGCTAGTGTTCTTTCTTGCTTAGCTTGTCTAGCATTGTTCATGACATCAATCATCCTTCCCATATATGTCTCTCGACCGATTTGTAGAGATTTAACTTGTCTAGCCAGATGTAGATTGATTTCAGTTAAGCTTGTGATGGTTTCTTATGATGTATTTGATGCTTTTCTTGTAGTTGATCCTGAAGACTCAACGAAGTATGGTATATCTTCCTCATGATAATCTGTCTCATTACAACAAGATGCCATATTCTTTCTTTCATCTAGGAGCTGTCTCATGTTGATTCTAGCTTCTTTATACTGTTCATAGAATATCTGAATTTCAAGATTTTTGTTCTCAATATTTTTATCAAGTCTTTACTTCTCCATTGTATGATCTTTTCTCTTAAGCCTTTAAGCTTTTCAAGAAGATAATTAGCTCCGATACCAATTTTTGGGATTAATGGGAAGTATGTACTGAGAGGGGAGGGGTGAATCAATACCTCTAAAACTTTTGTATCCCTTTATCAATTGACCTTTGTAATCAATTGTACATCCATTCAATCTGATTTATACTATCTTGATGTGAGTTATATCAAATCATAACATTAACATACATGTGAACATTCATATATATATTCATGAAAGTAATTTGACACATAACACAAGATATAATATCACAGAAAACTCCTGTGAGGAAGTAAAAGCTGCAGTGGGGATGACACCCACAAAATCTTCACTATCTGCAGATTGGAAGGGGCCGGTTAAGGATTAAAATTTTGATCACTTATGATGATCTACCCTGTTAGGAGTATCGGTGGAGACATGTTAAATTCTACTCTGTTAAGAGCTTTAGCAACGCTATTGAGTGTGCACTCGGTTAAGAGATTTGTTGTTGGACTATTAAATCCATCTTCCATGGAATGATTTTTACACTTTTCTCCACTTGTTAGAATGATAGAAAATTTACAAATTGACTTGATAAATGCAATCTCCTATTGACCTCATTATCACCTAATTGTGATGGATTAATACCTCTGATTCTCGGTATGCTCTGTTCTTGGTTCTTGCTTACCAATTTCACCTTTTGTTGTTCCTATTCTTGAAACTCTCAATCTGATCCATAGATGTGCTCATCTAATTCATTCATCATGTTCTCCTCTCTCTTCACATCCTTAATAATGAATGATTGCATCATCTATTTATAGATGGATAGACTTCATCAAATTTTGATAAAAATAATGTTAACTCTAAGATCAGGTTTACAACTTATACCTAGATCTCCTAGTCTATGTGTTTTAAATAAGTTAGAATGATTAAAGCAATTAAATTCATGTATCTTGTCCCTAAAGAAATGGATTTAAACCAATTAAATATCCTATAAATAGAATACACTTGCTTTATCTGACGTGGAAGTCAGATCCACTTTTTGCAGGCTGCAACTGACTTTTAGTTTTGTCTGTCAGTCATGCTTGACTGTCATTTGGTTTTGTTCTGTTGGTTGCACTTTAACTGTCTTGTCAGTCTGCATTGTATCTTGCATATCAGTTTCCTCTGTTGGGTTTCACTTTATCTTTCTATCTTTTCAATTTTGGTTTACACACTAATTTGTGTCACCGGTTCTCTTTGCACTTAGTCATCTTTGGTGATCTCTTAGTATTTGATCTTCGATTTGCTCATGTCCTATCTTTTGGTGTATACTAACTGAAAGTGTTGTTTGCATACTAATGGAAAATTAATCTCATCAGGTAAGCCCATCTTGAACAACTTGCGATATATCTAACCAATCATATTGTACCATAGTCCACCCAACATTATTTCACAATATCACATATTTCTAGTAGGACCCACTATTTGAAGACAAGATTAATATTTTAAAGCTAATTCATAAATTGAAGATAATGTGTACAATTTATTGATATTCATGTTTCATAAATGGAAATTGGAAATCTAATAAAACAAAATTGAAGACAATGTTTACAAAGATTATACAACGAATCATGGAAAACAATAAACCTACTCAACATTGCAACAAGTTAGTAAATTATTTATAAATGAAAAATTAAAAATGTGCATGTGGATTTTCACTCATATAAAGGAAATTCAATTTGTATTTTTCTATACAATTCATGATTCATGAATTACAGTAAATTTTTTAAATACCTAGTAATAGTCTCAGACTCGATAGTCTCCTATAAAATGCTAAAACTCACTCACTTCATTTGAATTGTCACGAATGACCCAAATCCAATTTCCAATTCATCTCCTCTAACTGTACTTTACTTTATTTTTCATTCTGGCCTTGACTTTGTTCGCTTGAGTTCATCTCAGCATGGCTAATACTACTTGATGTTTTCTTTGTTTTAACATTGTCATTGTTAGTCAAAATGTTGGCTAACCATCTCCTTTCACATGTGGAAGTCTAGTGTGTGAGTGACCTCTCATAAGGAAAAGTTTCAACATTATATCAACTAGTATACACCCTCAAAAAATCTTCCAGGTTATTGTCGAGTTTGTTTCTTATCTTTGATTTCAAGAACCCCAATGCACTGAAAAATCTCTCATCCTCAACAAAACCCAATATTATCATTTGACATAAGTCAATAAGTTTTAAGTATTCCAAGAGTTCATCATGCAACATTGGGCTCTGACTTATTCTTTCCCAAAGCCCTGTTATTGATCCTGGTAGGTACGGATTATCCAAAACCTGAAATTGTTCATGCATTGTTACTGCAAAATGACCTAAAATTTGACTCCATCTACTAAATACTTCATTATTAAACAAATAATTATTTAGATATTGATTATCAATGGCCATGACAGTCATTCTACGCAGCATATCATATTCTTGAATATACATAGTTATATCTTGGGCTTGTTTAACAAGCGAGTTCATTTTGTCCAACAGGGGGAGAATACTAACCAAGGTTAACAGTGTCTCTACATTAGTTAACCTATGCAAAATATCACTACATTGGACTACTGCACATTGTTCATACATTAGTCCAACCAAGGATTTATATTCTAAGAAAAATTATTTTTCTAGTCCATGCAAGGAGATCCATCTGGTGTCAACATCCTTAAGTAACTTGTTTCCATTAGTTATTCCCTCAACAAATTTCTTAAATTCTTCAAAATGTTTGGGACTTCGACAGAAGTATCTGTAGACCTTGTGAACTAGTTCTTTAACTCTGGCTACCTGATCATACCCATGCACAATTTTAAATTCTAAATTAAGTCTATGTGCCATGTAGTGAATAGAAACCATGTATGGTGCAATGCTCATTTGTAGCTTTGTGCATAGACCATTCCTATAACCTTGCATGATTGAAGCTCCATTTGCTCCTACGCACACCAACTTTTTGGAAATTGTGTAGTCATCCATACGAGAAATTTCATTTAGAGATTTCTTAACTAGTTCATACTTATCTTGCATTGTGGAATTCTCCATCTTAACAAAACATAATAGATGAGGTTGGGAGACATGATTCTCTATAGTATACACATCCAATAAATATTGTCCACCATTGTAACTTCATCTAAAGATAATGAAATATAGTTTAACTCCTTTAATTTTTCCCATAGATCAATTATTAATTTCTACTTCAGCAAGACAACTTGCCAAAACTCATCCATTATTTAATGACCAATGAGTTTTAGGATACCTTGGAACACGTAGAAATTATAATAATTTAGAAATATCAGAGTAGTCTATCATGGGATGATCTCTGCTCAAAAGATTAAAAAGAGTAGCCCACTGAAAAATTTTGGACAAAAATGTTTCATCCATCACCTTATTAGATTGTACTTCAAGTGAAGCTATGCATTTTTTTTCTTCTCTTTTTCTTGATTTACATAAAATTCCTTTGCATACCCGACATGCTTATATATTCCTTTATTTTCCATCTAACCATTGATTCTTCCTTCCACCTATTCTTTTCTTCTCACACATTTCTCGATATGCTTTTCTATTTTGTCCTTACCAAGTCTGTCAGTACAGATTGTACACTTTCATTCTACTATGAAGTTTGTCTGGGTCTGAATTTGGCAGTTAAAAAATGAATGGGTGCTTTAAATCCCAATTCATCTGAAATAACCTTGGCATATCCCACTTGCACCCTAATTTAGTTGTTTCTTTGCTTCCCCTCTTTCATGCTTTGACAACAACACCATCATTGACATTTACACCAACAACATCACCAACATTTACACCAACATCTATGGAATTATTAGTAGCATAATCAACAACATTTACACCATCATTTGTGACATTATCAGTAAAAAAATTTCCAATAGAAATGACATTGACGTTGTCAACCAAGTCAATTATTTTAGTCTAGCTAAACATGGTACCCATTGGATCATTCTCTATGATAAACACATCTATGTCAAATAATGCATTGGGTACAGGTGCTACTGTTGATGTTGTACCTCCATCTGATCGACCTACAAAGTATAGATTTATATAATTTCTGTGTTTTGATGGCCTTCATCTGACATTTTTAGGCTTCTCGACATCTCTCACTAATAGAATCCACAAGAATGAATCAGATTCCTATGAAATATAGTAATAGATAAAAAGAGGGAAAATAAAACAGATAATCATAAATTATCTTGTAACAATGCATGCCATGTAAATAATAACAGAAAATATTGGAAAAATCTTATCCCTAATAGCTAAGCTACAATAAAATTATAAAATCAAAATGACAAACACTAACAACTCAAAATGGAAAAAATTAACATCAATCTTATATCCTTTTTCACTTACCATTAAGTTTTTATAGTGACAGGGTTTGTCTGCGACTCAGCATCTAAAGAATTCCAGAGCAACTTGTGTTGAGAGCCTCTGGAAGTGCAGACCGATATAAACAAGATGTAAACTATAAAATATCACCTTCTCATGTATTTATATCAAACGAAATTTGGTGAATTGTGTCATTCTACAATTGGGAGATAGAAATTTGGTGAAATAGGGCGGGATTGTGGCGGTGGAGTTTAAATTTTGAAGGCAAATATGGAACCACCATTAACATTCAATATTAGTAGGGGGTGAATTGGGTTTGGCCTAAAGAACAAAATAATTAATTATTGTTGGCAATACGACACCTAAAAATTTAAAAAATACTCTGTCAATATTTGAGAATGTGTCTGTGTCCATCGGTGGTTTCTTGCATTCATCCTTGAATTTCGAGTGAAATTACGATTAATAAATATTCAAACTGTGTATGAGCTGGTGGTGATTAAACGCATGTGTAGTTTGGCCATTGCGACTAGAAGGTGGCAATTAACTGACCATGGGAAAATATTGTTCCAAAAAGAGGTGATCCAACCAATTTACATAATGATAGTATTAACCAATTTCCTAACGCATTCGACCCCCGCATTTTGCCAATTGGTGAATATTCGCCTCTAAAACCACCGCTAGTCATTAAATGAATTCTATTGAAATATTTTAAATAAATAAATGAGATTATTAGTTGTGTGGCTTCTTGTTACTAATTTCTTAGTAGATTTGTTATTGATGGTAAAATTTTGTGTTAAGGATGTAAATGCAATTTTGTAAAAGAATATATAAAATTAGAAAGTTGTTTTCTTTTTTAATTTCTTATTAGTTGTGTGAAAAGACTACTATATTGACTATTATTTTATTTTTGTTATGATGATATAGTTATGAATTCTGCAAACAATTTATATGATCATCTAACCGTTGCAAGAAATAAAGTTGTTGCAAAAATCATTCCTATTGCAACATTGCATCCTTATAGGAGCATATGGACAATACATTCTAGAGTTACTATAAAGGTTCAACTTTGTCAGTTGAACAATGCAAGAGGAGATAGAAAGGTTTTTAGTTTTGACCTAGTTAATTTTGATGATGTTGAAATAAGAGGAACATGTTTAATTCTATTTTTGATAAATTTTATGATTGCATATGGATTAAGAGAGTGTTTACAATCTCAAATGGGAACCTCAAACTTGTACACAAAAATTTCAACCATTTAAAGAATGATTGGCAAATTTTATTACAAATTAATTCCATAGTTGAGTTGTGTTTGGAGGAAGACAATTTTATACCTAAACAACATTTTAATTTTATATCAATAGGTGAAGTTGATGGCATGGAAACCAATTCTATAGTTGATATCATTAGTATTGTTTTGTCATTTTATCCATCAAATGTTATATCAAAAAATAATGTCATACAAACTCAAAAAAGAACTCTTCAATTGAAACACATGTCAAGTTTCATACTGGAGTTGAAAATACGGGGTGGTTTTTGCAATCAGGAAGGCCAAAAAATCCTAGACCTATGTGAGTTAGGAAATTTTCCCATTCTTTCTATAAAGGTTTGACACATCAGTGATTTTGGAGGAAAATCAATAGGGACAATTAGCACAACCCAACTTCTTATAAATCCTGATCTTCCAGAGGCATATCAATTGAGATAGTTTGATACATAAGGGAAAGATCTTGCTTCTCATTCTATTACAAAGGAAATTTCAACTGTTGGACAAGCTTAAATGTTAAAAATTGTATCTCAAATTAAGGATGAGTGAATTGATAGATATAATGCACCTTTTTGGATTGAGATAAAAGATACCTTATCTTTTATAAAGGTGGATAATTTTTATTAAACAACTTTCCCCTTAAAATTTGAGGATAGAAAATGCAAAAGGAAGGTAAGCAGTGATGCAAATGGTAACTAGTATAGTCAAAGATGTGATAATATTTTTCCTAAATGTGATTACATATATATATGCTTCAATGTAAATTATAAGGCCATGCATTTTTCACTTGGGTTACTTTTTTTGTAAAGGAAGGAAGGACAAGAGATTATGGGTGTTACGGAAAAGGAATTAAACACATTGAAGCATGAAGAAAAAGATGGTGTCAAAATAGGGGAAATTATACAAAAAATTATTTTCAATTAATACATATTTAAAGACCATGTGAAAGAAGAGATTTATAATGTTGAAAAGAGTGTTAAGTGTACTGTCATAAAAGCAGAAAAGTTTGACTATGCATCTGAAAGAAAAGTTTTATTAGATTTAATTGTTGAGTTCTAGGTTTTATTACATTTATTTACTTCTATCTATTTCTTTCTAGTTAAAAAGGTTTTCAAACATTTCAAATAAAAATATTGGATATGTGCAAGTTAGATCATCCAATTTTTTGAGTAATGGAGCCCTCATATCACCAAAAATTATTGGATCCCATGAATTTCATATACATTGTAGATATAAAATTATGAATTGATATTGTTAGTAAGCTTATTTTTTGTTTATTTACAATCTTATTATTTTCTCAATACAAAATTTGATGAATTATTTATATTTATCAATGTTAGATATCTTGAAATTTGATATCTCTTGGCTTATTTTACATAAACTTTTATTTAAAAATATAGGTATGCTAGTTTACAATTTTTACATACGCATTGAACATAAAATTTTATATATGGTACAATAACTAGGTTTAGTAAAACTAAAAATATACTCATAATAAACTCAATATATAATAAAATCATAATCATTGGAAATATTTCTTTGACTAGTACCATCTTGCATCTGGGTTTGTCAAATGAATTTATTTTATGCCCCAAAAGATAATGTCAAAGTGAATTTTTGTGAGCATTTTGATAGGTGAAAAGTAAACTCCATTGAAATTATAAGGAGTAGAGAGGTTATATCAAAGAGAGTTTGATGTAAGAGAATTTGATCTAACCATTTTAAATTAATTTCTTTAAATGGGACCTCTCAAGGCTTAAATCATCATATTTTCTTTAAAATATGTGATTTCAACAAAAAATTAGGATGTTCAGAAAAGTGTAGCCCAGTATTGTGGGTCTTCCCCAAGCTCTAATTTACTTATTTCATTTCAGGGTTGATTCCAAATAGGGGTTTTAATAAGAAAAACCACTCTTTACAACCTTCTTCCCTATTTTTTTGTGTTCTGGAATAGGTTACAAAGCTACTATCACAAATCTGGAAAGTAAAGGATCAAACACACAATCTTTGAAAGGTTTAAGCAAAAGTGCAGGGCACGAGATGACTAGGAGACCTAGAATTGGGTATAGGGAGACCAACTGTACTATACCCTCAAAACTAGCCTCATTCTTTTTAACCATAGTTCAGTACTACAACATAGTTTTTGTTCATTACAGGTGTCTGTCTCATCTTTGTCTTTATGTTTATGTTGAAAGTTGTCATCTAGCTTATTTTGCATTGAATATCTTGGATCATCCTACTATATTTCATCTAAATCAACACCTAATCATCCACTTGAAAAGGATCATTACACCCACTTATCACTTGAGTCTTACTTGAGCCTATTGGGTCATCTTCCTTCCGATTGTGCAATAAGGAAAAGGGATCTATCTCCTTTTCTTCTCCCCTCTCCCTTTTTCTTATTGTACAATTGGTAATTATAAAAATAAGTTACTAGACTTAAAAAATTAATCTCATGAGTTATCTCTTAAACTTTAAAAAGTAGATTTATCTATTTATGTATAAAAAATATCTAAAAATACTATTGATGTTTTAAGCCTATAATAGATTGTTCTTTACGAATCTAGATCTGTAAGAATATTAGTTAAAGGAGGTTAGCACATTGAAATCCTTTAGACAAAACTCTTTATGATAGAACCCCCTAGACTTAAATCAAACCCCTAATGGAGTTTCAACTACACCTATCAAAATGTTGTAAAAAATCTAAAATAGTTTCACCCTTGGGAAATAAATAAAGTAATCTAGATATCTTATTTTGAAAATGTATCTGTTAATATAATCTTTCAAAAAATTATAATTTTCAGTACATTAATTTTATTATTATTTATTTTCTATTTCTAGTAAACATAGGTTTTTCACCAAACATCAAGGTTTTTATTTCATATGTAAGAGCTTTTTCTTGCAGAATCAAAATAGATAAATAACTAACCAACTCTATAACTCCCAAACCCTGATTCTAACAAGATAAAGTCTAATTTATGAGGATTAATCCTCCTTTTTTGAGCTCCACAAACTAAGGCGGGTGTACCTTAAATAGATTACTGCTTCTCAGTAATTATAACAGTGGATTAGGGGTCACATTGATTTACCTATTTCCTCTTACTGCATCAACTAATAGAACAAGATGATAATGATCAATTTGACACAGAACTTAATAAGCCAAACCATAAACATGAAAATAGTAAAAATTGGTGACATAAGGATTCTCATCCTTCTTTTTAGAGTTCTTTGACTCGGGAAGGCTAACCTAGATGATTATCTCTCTAAGGAATCAAAAAGTTGAATTGTATTCTTAAATACAACTACTTAAGCATGAATATTATTTATAACAGTAAAATAAATGATTGTTTATTTTGATGTTGATGATGAATAACTACTAATAAAACCCTAGACTAGTGCCTTATTCTTGGTCAAAGAGTCAAATGAGATATAAATCCATAACAAACTAATTAATGGGAATACAAATGTAGTTTAGATAGAGCGCCTTACAAAATACGTTTTCATTCCCACACCCCTGTATAAAATCCTCACACTAATGTTTAACCCTCTGGAATTACTCACAAGAATTACTCCCTCCTTGAAAGAAACTTATAAGCAATTGTATAGTTACCTTATAACTAGTATGTTTAAGATGCCTTACAAATTAAAAATACAAGAGCATAAACACAAATATAAGAAGACAAAAAATATATAGAACATGAAAATACACTATATTTTATTAATATGTTGCTTCTTCAATACATTCAAAATACTAAAATCTTAAAAACTCAGACAATAAGAGAAGTCTACCTCACAGTTGTATATGTCACCATACTTACAATTATGTTACACTTGCTATTTATAGAGTACTACCCATCTTGGAATCCTTAAAGATTAAGGATGAAAAAAGATTTGGATGGCTAGACCTAACCCTAAGGGTACTAAAATAAAAAATTACAACTAGACCTTCAAGCGGTGGAAAGAAAAAATAAGGAAAAGATAGAATTTGATTTCCAAATCTTTGATAATAGGCACCTTATTCTGTAGATATTCTAAATAACCTCTTGTAGTTATTGCGAGACCTGGTGACCGCCAATATAGGCTAACTTACACTAGTCTTATTTAATTATTATCTTCCTTGTGCTCATAGATCAGGTATCAGGTGCCTCTTTACTCCTCATGCAATATATCAAGGTCAATGGTTGTAGGATTTTTCTTCTTGGGCTTGGTGATGTTATCCCATTCTATAACCTATACCTCTGAAGGCCAATTCAAGCTTAGGATGTTCTATAATTGTTCCTTTTGTCTATCCCATCTGGCATCTGTGATGAGATTGACATCTATTACAAACTTATTGAAGTTTGTTTATGCTTTAAAAGCCTCATCTAAAGTCTTATTAAATCTATCCATATCTAATGCAATATTATATGTTATAAATGCCTCTTTAATAGGTAGTAAGGTATCAAATTTCACCTTTCCAATCTGATGTTGATTTGATCTTATTATCATCTCCCTTTATTAGAGGAATAAATCCATTATAGTCTAGTCCTAACATGCTAGTTCTGGCTTGTATTTGATTTGCCTTGCCTTTGAAGAAAGACAAAGGGTCTCCAATTTTCTCAATCTCTTCTCCTACCCAATAGACAATCTTAGGGAGATATACCCTATGTGATTGTAAATATTCTAATCTTTCAAAAAGTGTTTCCCTCCCCGACCAAGTTCCAAAATAAGGATTCAAAGTTGAAATATGGTTATTGATTATAGGCTAGGTAGCTTTTTGAAAGAATTATGCACCATATCAAGTTTTCCCTTTAGGATGTCAATCCTATGCTACAGAATCTTCCATAAGGCTTCCAAAGCCACTTTTTTTTTATCCTTTTCTTCTTTCTCTGTTCCTGTGGAGAAATAATATGTAGTATCATTCTGAGCATCTACAACCTATTTAGGAGGAGTTAAGATAGCCTTGGGGGCTTCTTGTATCTTCTTATTCAATTCCTCTACCTTTCCCTCTAATGACTTGTTCTTGATCAAGCATAATTCTCTATCCTTCAAAAAAAACTTGACTCATCAAAAAGCTTCTGATACCTTTTTGACATCTTCTTTGCTTTAGCTTCATTTAGGTGTGCAAAATGTGTGAGAGCCTGAGATATCTCCAAGTCACCAGTATTGTGGATAGACCAAATGATCTTATCCCCATCTTTCTTTTCTTGCACATTTATTAGAGAAGGATTTTGTGTCTTAGGTGCAAGAGACCACATTGCCAAAGTTTGAGATCGTGGATCATATCCACATCCTTTGATCATATCTCCAAGCTATATCTTAGAAGACAAGTTTGCATTGTGCTACCTTCTGATCTGATCAATAATGAAGGTAGAGGCTAGATCCCATCCTTCTACAAGTAGAATCCCACTAGACTTAACCAATTGGCTAGCTTCCTCTGGTATCATTGTTTCAGTCTCAGGGTCATATGCTTGCAAATCCTGTAAAGTATCACTTGGCACTGCATCACCTTCTGTTAATTGTAATTGGGATCCAATTTGTTGCTATTTTACCCAAATCGGGAAATCTTTGAACTCTTTAGTTTTGATGAAATTGTCATCACTCAAGAACTATTCTTGTTGTATATCCATTTCATCTTGGTATAGTAGGATGGGTATTTCAATTTCCTCTAGTACATCCCCTCTTACTTTCTTCCCTTCTTTAATGGATTTCCTCAGCTGGTGGTCATAGGCTCTATTTCCTGTAATTAGGGCACTTATCTTATCCTTTTTCTTCTCCTGTGCCTTAGCATGGGACGGGTCTCCTAACTCCACTTTCTATTTGTTTCTAGGAGCCTCATTAGTCACCTCAATTTTAGGCACCTCTATAGGGTTTACATCTGTGATCTTCTCTATGAAAGATGGTTGATCCATTGGAGGAGGGATAGGAACTGAATAGTCTCCCTCACTGTCTTCATCATACTCTGAAGAAGAGTTCTTCTCTAGACCTCTTTCTTTATCCTCAATAAACCCCTCAAGTTGATTGTACAAGGTATTGTAAGGCTCCATCATTTTGGTGAGTCTATGTATATAGGGCATATCTAGAAAGAAACCTCCAAAGGGAATTACCTTATTTATTTTTTTCTCAAGGCTTATCAGATCTTGATATTGATCAACCCTTCTTGCCACTTCTTCATCCCGCAGGATGTTTCTGATTAAATAATCGCCTACAAATTCTTCATGCTCTTTAATAGTTGTTATGCTTGGAGTCATAAGTTTCTTGGAACTCTTAATAAAACCCTCTGGGTCTATATACCTATATATGGTTGAACTCATTTTGTAATATTGACTCAAACATTTGTTCACTAAATATATATCTCTTTTACCAATCGTAAAATTCATAATCTTGAATTGTCTAGGTGTAAATGTTCCTTTCCTCTGGGGAGCCAGGTTCCCCTTATCAGTCCACATTAATTTCTAGATGAATTGTACTACAGCTATCCTGGGAGGCACATATTTTGGGAATATATGAGATGGCTGGGAACATCCATAAATCCTCATTAAAGTAAATGCCTTCTCAAAGGAGAAATCTCCCCAATTATGGTCTCCTAGCCAGTTTTCCACAAATTGACAATGTCTAAGGAGTTGTAGTACCTTGGTGGGCCATCTTATCATATTTGCACCCATCATCTCTAAAATAGGATATGCAATCCAATTATGACTTGTACAATACTCATTTTTATTGGAGGTGTCGTTCCAAACCCTAAGCCACATTTTTATAGGGTTTGGTTTTCCATGTTAAAATACTTTAGGCCTTAAATTTTGTGTGTACAAGCTATTAACATTTAAGTATAAGATTAAATGCATTAAAATTGAATAATATATAAATCTAGGATTGGGCATTGTACATATATCAATAAAACCTTGATGCATCTTGTCTATGACATACTGAATGTAGTCATAATAAGTGTTGACATGTGAATTTTTTTAGATCCAAAATGATCATCAGAATATCTGCTGTCATTCTCTCAGGGACCCCATCTACTCCCAAAACCTTACATAATCCATAAGTAATGTATTTCATGTAGAAGCTTAAATATTTGTAAAAATAAGGTGCAACACCAGGTATGGAAGCAATATAATTCCTTTTTGTCTTAGGTGTATGGGTCTGGATTAACTTGGCAACAATGTTAGTTTCTCTGTTATATCTACTCTATAACCTTGTCAGATCAATTTTTGTAGTATAAGGATGGTATATATCAAAGGCTTTCATGAAAGAGGACCTATCTAAAGTGACCATAGATGTTACATCATGTTTCTTTTGGATAAGGGATCTAAAGTTAACAGAGTTGTTCCATCAATTTTATTAATGGTTTTGGATAAGGGATCATACTTTTTTTCTAGCTTAACTAACAAGTCTGTATCTACAAAGATATCAGGGACTATCAACTTCCCTAAGCCTGATGTCCATGGGCTTGATATAGGAATTGGGCTATCCTTATTACAATAAAAATACTTGAAAAGATGATAACCTAAAACCCCTAGAGTCCTAGGATCTCTACAATATGCTAAATCATCAGTAAAGAGTCCATCATTTACCTTTTTTCCCTAGTTGGTTCTAGGTAGTAGAGTCACAAACTCCTCAGAATAGTTTCTCTTTCCTTCCTGATCATCTTCTGCTTCTTTACTTGCTCCATTGGTTGAAGCTCCGCTCATGGTTGGTCGGGTCATATTTACTAATTTATCAATATCCTTATTGAAACAAATTTTTTTTTTTAAAGAAAAGATCTTGACTGCAAATTACTCTAAAACTCATACAATTCTCTACTTCTAAATGATCTAAAAATTATGCAATCTCTCAGCTCTACAACTCTAAAAACTTGGTAAAGTGAAATGTATGAAAGATATGCCTATTTATCATCAATGCATCAAT
Source organism: Thuja plicata (assembly GCA_018584345.1). NCBI lineage: Eukaryota > Viridiplantae > Streptophyta > Pinopsida > Cupressales > Cupressaceae > Thuja > Thuja plicata. Next base: position 499,523 of record MU217730.1, read on the forward strand.
CTAGCCAAGGATTAGAAAGCTTCATTCAATCACTTCTATCTTAATTCTGAGTACCCTGACATTAATTATTTTCCTAGCTATGGAATTTGAAGTTGACATGTGATCAATTTTGAATAAGCCAATTGGGATAGTCATGAGTATTTTTGTCATGTTAAAACTTCATTATATTCAAAATAGGCCTGATACTTAAATTGATTGGCTTAGTTTATCATAGCTTAGCAGATTCTGTACATGCTGTCAAGATCATTTCACTCTAATAGCTTAAGTCATTACATCATGGCACAAGAAAAACACTTTGTGACTTTACCTTATTCTGACCATAGCTCTTCTTGGCGATCATACGAGTGTTCTATCTCCCAATAACTAAGAATTAGCCTTAACCTTAGTTTCATTCTGAGATTTAACATGCACCACATGATCTAAATCTTATCAGTGGCTTAGATCTTCTCTTATTTATCCCAGCTCTTAGTGTGACTTAACCTTTCTTCTTTTAGAGATCATGAAATTGTACAAATTCAAAGTCGCTGAAGGTTTTGATTAATCATGAGTTTTTTCAGAGATTTCACGGTTTCCATACAATCTAAATCACATCAAGGGCTTGCACTAAGTATCTTAATCATCTTATACTTATTGAATATATCTAGAGATTACGTGACTACCATTGATCTCTTTTTAATCTGATGGTTTGCACTAAATCTCTTAAAGTTAAGTTCAGTTGGTCACGAGATTACGCAATTGCAAGCTATCTCGAGGTCACCAGATAAACTTCTTAACCACTGGTTTTCCTTGAGACTTCACACACACCACAGATCTATAAATAAATTGAACATGTGTCAGCATCTAAATAATTTTCTCTGAATCATTGAAAGCCTTGTGACCTTTTGACATTTATAAGTGATTTAACGACAACCACAAGATTTGGTCTTAATCTGCGGTTCAGATTCATTCACATCAAAACTTGACCTATCTCTACTTAACCATAGTTCATCTGGAGACATATCGACTTGGTGAGTCTCTAAATTTCTAAAGGTTTCACCTGAATCAAGTTCTATTTAGAGATTAAACATTAGTCTTCAGATCTGACTTCCATCAACGACTAGCATTAAGTCTCAATCTTTATGTATTTTATGAAATCATTCTAAGATCACGCACCTCCCCTTAATTCTTTTCTAATCCAACTATCTATGACAAATCTCATAAAGTTTTACTAATATGTACTTTCATCTTGCAATTAAATGCCAGCCATAAGATCACCTTAGCATCTACGATTGTTGCTAGATCTCATAAGATTTAACTTAACCCTTGGTTCTTTCATAGATCTTGCGAATGAATTAATATAACAACCATGATTTAACCTTGGTTTTTTTCCGAGACTTTGTGACTAAAAGAAACTCAAAGTCACCATATAAGTTTTTAACTTAGGGCTTTCATTGGAGATTTCACGCTAACCACAGGATCATCTGCTGATCAACCATCCATGTTTAATCTCTTAATCCTTTAAAGCATATTCTTTATCTTATGAGATAACATGACCAAGGTTTTGCGTTGAGTCTCCAAACAAAAAGGAATATTAAAAAATGGTTAGGAGATTAAGAAACCAACTCAAAACATATAAAAGGGCACATGACTTAAGTCACTTAAATTTTATGAAAAAGGTAACTGCAAATTAGATATAGATTGCAAAGAACTAGGGTGTTTTGCTCGACAAGAATGAAAAAAAAAGATCTAGGGCTTAGGGTTTTACATATCTTATTGATTTCATCACTTGGAGATTAACATTTCCTAGGAAAATTGATAGCACTTTGGACAGGCTTTGACATTTGAGGCTAAAATATCACTAGGAACCCAAAATTTTAATAGCAAGCTTTTAGAAATTGGGAAAATACCCAACAATGGCTCTATCTGAGGATGTTTGAATGCAAGTTCATAGAAAGAACTATAGATATCTGGGATGTAGACCTCAACTAACCTACTACAGAAAGAAAAAACACAACAGAAAATCAAACACACCTGTACATAATATACAAGGCTATTGTGCATGGAAAACATAACTAATTGAAGAAAGGTTTCAAAAATTGTCCATGCACTGACAATTTAAATACCTCTCCCTCCATATTACTTAAGAAATATGATTCTTTTCCAAAATTTTGGTGAATAAAAAAGGGGCCTAACCATAATGACTCAAAAATTTTATGCCTCCCTTTGTCTTCAGCACTAACATTCCATTGAAGAACCAGGTTATCAAGCTGGAACTTTCTATCACTTTCTCTTTTATCAAACAAGTACTTCATTTTCTGCAGCAACTTGATGTTTTTATTTTGACTATCTTTTCTAATTTCATCTAGTTCTATTAGTTGTATCATTTTATCTTTTATAGGCTCAGAAACATCTAAGTCTTCATCCTGACTAAACTTGTACACTGGAAGCAAATTATTCATAGGCATTCTATATTGAATACCATATACTAGTTCAAAAAGAGATTTCCCTATTGTTTTCTTCATAGTGAGCGTATCAGCCCATAAAGCAAGTTTCAGCTTTGAATGTCAGGCTCTCTTATTTTTCTCAAGGGTCTTTTTCAAAATTTTCAATATAATATTATTACTTGATTCAACTTGCCCATTGGCTTGGGGATGATATGGGGAAGAGTATGACATCATAATTCCATATTCATCATATAAATCCTTAAGTTCATCTGACCTGAAACACATAGAATTATCCATTATCAATTTTACAGGAACACCAAATCTGGTCAGAATATTCTCCATTAGAAAATCAATAACCACCTTACTAGTTGCCTTCTTTGTAGGAATATCCTCCATCCATTTTTTGAAGTAATATGTAGCAATTAGTATCCAACTATGTCCACCACTATATTTTTTGAGAACTCCCCAATGAATTCAATCCCCCACATAGTAAAAGGTGCCTCAGAAACTATAGGGTTCAGTAATAGAGCACCTAAAAATTTCATCTTGTTTGAAAATCTTTGACAGGGTTCACATTTTCTGACAAAGGCATGATCATCTTTGAATAAGAAAGGACAATAATAACCAACCTTCAAAATCTTATGAACTATAGTTTTGGAAGAGTAATGTCCACCACATACACCAACATGCATTTCTGCTAAGACCTTTTCAGCTTGACCCTGATCTAGACATTAAAAAAAGTACACCATTTTTGTCTTTCCAATATAAATCTCCTTGTACTAATGTATATCTTTGAGCTTGCAACCTAAGAGTTCTCTTCTGTTTATCAGTCATATTCTCAGGGCACTTGGCATTTTTGAGACAATACATGATATCAACATAATATGGTTGTCTTTCAATGCTAGTCAATATTGAATCTTGTACTTTTGTATTATTTATTTGAACCAAGTCCATATTCTCTTCAGTCATCAACTTTGCTAAGCCTTGTCCTCTTACTAATTTTCTAATGTGGATTTCCAAATTAAATTATTGAATCCTATTCATTCATTTACATCGTTTACCAGTAACTTCTGACTTAGTAAGAATATCTTTAACTGCTGCATGAGGTACATATGCATTCAATTTTTCACAAAAAAAATAAGGTCTGAATTCCTTTACTACTTTAACCAAGGTATATGCTTGTTTTTCCATCATCTCATAGTTCAACTCTGCAGTTTGGATGGATTTTCTAAAAAATGCAATGGGATGCTCATAACCCTCATCTTTCTATAGTAATACAACATCAATTGTATGAAAAGATGCAAAAGAAAATAATGAGAATTACTTACTATAATCAAGAGACCTTAAAACAGGTGCTTCTTGAACTGCCTTTTTTATTTTCTCAAAAGCCAATTGTACTTCTTCATTCCATTTAAACTTTGCATCCTTTTTCAATAACTTAATGATAGGTTTAACAATCTCTGCAAAGTTAGCAATAAATATTCTTACAAAATTAATCTTTCTTAAGAAAGATTGTACCCCTTTGATATTATTTGGAGCAGTGACCTTCTGAACTGCTTCTATCCTTTCTGGGTCAATTCTTACTCCCTCTTTTGGTACTATATGTGCTAATAATTTTCCTTCTGTTACTACAAACTGACATTTTATAGGATTCAAAGAAACACCATATTCCAAAGCCTTATTAAAAATATTTTCGAAATGTTCACAATGGTCTTCTACTTTCTTGGAATATGTTGTTAAATCATCTTGATAGATCACCATGATTAAGTTAATATACTCTTTAAATTAAACATCCATGACTCTTTGGAATGTTGCTCTTGCATTTATAAGACCAAAGGTAATTCTAATGTACACATATTTCCCCCATGGAGTAGTGAATGTAGTTTTAAATTGTTCTTATTCCTTTACTAATACCTAGTTGTAACCTGAAAAACTATCATTGACAATAGCTCACAACCAGTAACTTTGTGCAACATTGCCTCCATGTTAGATAAAGAGATTATCTTTGAGAGATGCAATATTCAAGTTTCTAAAATCAACACAAAACCTTATATCACCATTTCTTTTTCTTACTGGGACTAAATTAGAGACCCAAGTTGAATGTCTTATAGATTGAATAATCCCTCCATCCCTTAACTTCATCAATTGTTGTTGCATTTTGGGAGCCAATAATGGGTTGATTGGTCTCTTCTTTTGTCTGAATGGATTAGCATCTTGCTTTAGTGGAATTTCATCTTGGAAAAGGTCTTCCCTATAGGCTTTCAAATCCTCATAAGACCAGGAAAACACATGCTTATGTTTCCTTAAAATTTTTATCAGATTTGATCTAATATGGGAATCTAACATTTTTCCAATATACACTATTTGAGGTGTGGTTTCTGATCCTATATTTACTTCCTCTAAATCCTCAATTTTAGATTTGCTCATTTTTTATAAATGATTATCTTTATTATTGAACAATGCTTCTAATTCTATCATCCCTTTAGGAATCTAATTAGAACTCAACTGAATAAACATCATTTCCCAAAACAATATCCTTGCCATCAACCACCTCAACTAGAGAATTACAATATATATGCTGGTCTTTGTAATGGTCAAGGCACTGAATAAATATGAGAATATCTAGGTCATCCTCAAAAACTTTCCAGTTGTAAATATTATCAGGGATAACTGGTCTACTCTTAACTTCCACTATTGATACCCCACTCAAAGTCAAATCACCATTTTTTAAAGTAACATTAGCTAGAAAATCTGCCATGATGTTTTTTGACCTTTCTATCCATTTAATATTAAAAGCATCAAACAATTCAATCTGATCCCAAATAACATGTTTGTACATTTTCAATCTATCATTTTTTACAGCATACTTGGATCTAATGTGTGCTACTACAAGATCAGAATCACCATAAAATTTTAAACATTTAATTCCATGCTTAGTAGCAATATCTAACCCCAAAAACAAGGATTCATATTCAGAAGTATTATTTGTACACTGAAATGTTAAAAAGAAAGAGTACTTGAATGTTGTACCCGATGGAGAAATAAATAGGACACCAGATCCTGATCCCTCTTTAGAACATACTCCATCAAAATACATCTGCCATAAACCACCCTTTTGTGTATTCATCTCTTCAATTAATGGATCAACATTTTTCAATGTGGAATAATCTTCTCTACTCTGAAGTTTTCCATGTCTACATCTACATAACAATTAATGTCAGTATTTTCATCTAGTTCAATCATATGAGGAGTCCTACTTTCCCGACACACCTTGATATTATTACCAAAAATGTTGAAAGTAGAAAAAGATAAAACACATTGAATACTTCCACCCATTGAAGCACTCCATTTTCTTGATAGCAACATGCCATAATGAGGTGGAATATCAACAACCAATACACTCATTGTTAACACTGTGTCAGGACATATTGCTAACCTATAAGGAAAAGCCTCAATAGTACCAATAATAGGGATTTCTCTAGACTCCATTACCTGACATCTTCCATAAGGATTATCAACTTGTAATCCCATTAACTTCATTATCTCTGCATGCATAACAGTTTTAGATGGTCCATAATCTATCGTACAATTTTTAAGCATCTTACCATTAATAACCAGAGTTAAGAAAAAGGGATCAACAACTCTTGAAGAAGTATTCGTATTCAAATAAATTTGAGGTATTTATGAAATCATTCCTTTAGGATCTTTTCCCTTGTTGTTAGACTTCTTTTCAACACCTTCTGGATTTTGGAATTTTATAGGAGAAACACTATTTAGCACTGTAAGGACGTTTTCCTTATGTTCCTTAATTCTCATCATTACTAAAAAATGGAACCTTAACAGTCATTTATGACAAACATTGACCCATATCAATAGGGGTGTATTTTACATCAAAGGACTTTTGTTTCTCAATAATAATATTATTATCCTCAACTTGAATGTTTAGAGTTGACTATTCCTTCTTTGATTTATTATTTTCAACCTTAGGAGGGGAAGAAATAGTTTATGATATTTTGGCCTTTTCTTCATATATTATGTTTGAACCATTTGACTTGTTTACAAATTTTGACCTTTGGCTTAATAACATTTACAACAGGTCCTTCCCTCTTTTGTGTGTGCTTGACATCTTCTTTGATCAAGATGCCAGCTGGTTTTCTACCTGCATCACCAACTACTCTGTTCCTTAAGTTATAATTAATTATTGCTTTAGTAACTAGATCAGTAGTAATTCTTTCTCTTTCCTCATCAAAAGGTTTTCTCATTATTGTAGATTCCTGACTGTTTTGAGCATAAAATATTATATTATCAACCTTTTCTTCTTCACTATCAGACAAAACTTGTTGATGATATACTTCTATTCTACCTTGTGAACCATATGTATCATGGTTCTCAAATTCATTATCAAAAACTACATTAGGACATGAATAAGAATCATTCATAGCACAACCATTATGATCACACAACTCACCTTCTTCCTCTCCTTGTTCTTAATTTGCATTTATGTCTAGAGCCACAATACAAAAATCAGGATTATGTGGGGCTTGAAAAGCTTCACATCAATAAGCATCATTGCACATGTTAACATAATTTTTATGCAAAGGATCAGGATTCCTATTATCAGATTTGTCCTTTCTTGGTGGGATAATAGGTTTACCTTCTTTAAATTGGGTACCATATGGGTGATTTTGCATCCTATTTTGTGGATTATAAGTATTATAGGATTGCCTATTATTCTATGGAGCTTTATAATCTTTGTATTCTAGTTCCTTTTGATTGCTTCTACTAAACTGTCCATCATCCCTTCTACCCAATTTTCCTGATACTCTTCTATTCATTTCTATATTAACCGATTTCTTATAGGCTTCAGTAAGGATTCTTGGATTCTTGTCTTAGAGAGAATATCCCATTTTATAATCAAAAGCATTTATATATGTAGAAATACAAACCTTTTAATCAAGTTTGATCTTATGGAAAAGCTTATGCATAGCTCTTTGGAACCTTGTATTGAATTTAGTAACTTCCTCACTTAAATTCTTCTTTATATTGTTAAATTAATTCAAAAAGAATTCTTCATTTGTTTTATCACCATATTGATCTTTAAATAAACCTATCAATTCATCCATAGATGCTACAGAACCATTAGATAACTCTCTAAACCATTCCCTAGAATCTTCAACTAAGTATTGAACAAAAAGTTTCATCAAGACATCTTCATGATTAATGTTAAGGTCATCTATGATATCGATAAAATTTCTTAAGTGTGCCTCACAAGAAATAACATTATTTCCTAAACACTTTGGGAGTTTCTCGCCAATCTCATTTGGTACTATATTGGGATAACCAGGAATACCAATGAAAGAAAATTGTTTGTACATTTCTATATGAAGTGGTTTCCTTTGAAATCTATCATCATCCTGGAATGTGGAAGCTTTGGCTTTTGAAGTTGTATCACTTTCAACACCAGCATGGGAAAATCCAGAAGATTGTAGGAAATCAATCTTCTTCTTCATCTCTAAAGTAGCAGCATCTTCTTTTTCTTTCTCTAGTATTTTGGCCATGGTTTCCTTCTTCCTTTTGTATTTCTCAAGGTCAATGTCCAATTTAGACATTTGATCTATTATAACTTTGTGATTTTTAGGTTCATCCATTTCACTTCATGTTACCTTCTTCTTTCCTTTATCTTTAGAAACTTGATAACCAATACTTTGGTGAGTGACAGGTTTATCTTGATCTCTATTAGACCTTTCAAAATTTTTTGTTGCTTGATATCTTAATGATTGTCTTCTTACTTTATCAAAATTTTTCTGATCTTGTTTTTTTTTTCCTTTATCCTTTTCCTTTCTCTTTTGCTGGAGAATGGCCAACTGCCTCATTAAAATTCTTTCTAATTCAGCAAGTTCATCAAAGGGAACCTCAGAATCTGAACTAGTAGTATCAGTCCCTTCTTTTTCACTAGAAGTACTACTATTTCCATATGTATCCAATCCCAAGTCAAGGGCTTCTTCATATTCTGATGTGTTTCCCTCATGACTAGATTGGGTTAAATCTTCTCTCCTAGTGTTCTCTTCTTCTCTTCTTGGAGATGGATTATATGTACTATCTTTGTTCTTGTTTTCTCTCCAAGATAGTTTAATCCTAGAAGTATTTGGAATTCCACTTTCCAACTCAACTTTAGGATGCTCTCTTACTCTAGATCTGGTAATCATATTGTGAAAAATAGGTGTAAATATTAAGTATTACTTAGCACTGATAACAAAGATTTATTTGAGTCGCCACCCAAAACAAGTTGGGAAAATACAACACAAACTAATATGAATACAACAAGAGTAACTTAGATGGGCTAACTCAACCATAAACTAATTCAACTTTAAAATACTAGAGATTGTCTGAAAGTTCAACAAGATTTTGTAATCCCCAGCAGAGTTGCCAATTTGTTGAAGCTTTTTCTTGCAGAATCAAAATAGATAAATAGCTAACCAGCTCTATAAATCCCAACCCCTGATTCTACCAAGATAAGTCTAATTGATGAGGATTAATCCTCCTTCTTCTTTGAGCTCCACAAACGCAGGCGGGTGTACCTTAAATAGATTACTACTTCTCAGTAATTATAAGAGTGGACTAGGGGTCACACTGATTTACCTATTTTCTCTCTTACTACATCAACTAATAGAACAAGATGATAATGATCAATTTGATACAGAGCTTAATAATCCAAACCATAAACTTGAAAATAGTAAAAATTAGTGACATAAGGATTCTCATCCTTCTTCTTTTTAGAGTTCTTTGACTAAGGAAGGCTAACCTAGATGATTCTCTCTCTAAGGAATCAACAAGTTGAATTGTATTCTTAGATACAACAACTTAAGCATGAATATTGTTTATAAAATTAAAATAAATGATTGTTTATTTTGATGTTGATGATGAATAACTGCTAATCAAACCCTAGACTAGTGCCTTATTCTCCAGAAAAGAGTCAAATGAGATATAAATCCACAAAAAAATAATTAACAGGAATACAGATGTAGTTCAGATAGAGTGCCTTACAAATTACCTTTTCATTCCCACACCCATGTATCAAATCCTCACACTAATGTTTAACCCTCTAGAATTACTCACAAGAATTACTCCCTCCTTGAAAGAAACTTATAAGCAATTGCACAGTTACCTTATAAATGGTATGTTTAAGATGCCTTACAAATTAAACATATAAGAGAATAAACAAAAATATGAGAAGAAGAAAAAGATATAGAACAAGAAATTGCACTGTATTTTATTAATATGTTGCTTCTTCAATACATTCAAAAGACTAAAATCTTAAAAAATCAGACAAAAAGAGAATTTTGCCTCACAGTTGTGTATTTCACCATACTTACAATTATGTTACACTTTCTATTTGTAGAGTACTATCCATCTTGGAATCCTTAAATATTAAGGATGCAACAAGCTTTGGATGGCTAGACCTAACCCTAAGGGTATGAAAAGAAAAAATTACAATTACACCTTCAAGCAGTGGAAAGACAAAATAAGGAAAAGATCAAATCTGATTTCCAAATCTTTGATATCTGGCACCTTTGTTTGTAGATATTCTAGATAACCTCTTGTAGTTATTGCAAGACCTAGTGATTGCCAATATAGGCTAACTTACACTAGTCTTATTTAATGATAATCCTTCTTGTGCTCATAGATCGGGTGACAGGTGCCTCTTTACTCCTCGTCCACTATATCAAGGTCAATGGTTATAGGATTTTTATTTTTGGTCTTGGTGGTGTTATCCCATTCTTTAAACTTTTCCTCCAAAGGCCAATTAAAGATCTCAATGTTTTGTAATTGTTCCTTTTGTTTGTCTCATCTGGCATTTGTGATGAGCTTGACATCTATTAAAAACTTATTGAAGTCTATTTCTGCTTTAAAAGCCTCATCTAAAGTCTTATTAAATCTATTCATATCTAATGCAATATTATCTATTATAAATACCTCTTTGATAGGTAGTAAGGTATCAAATTCACCTTTCCAATCTGATATTGCTTTGATCTTATTATCATCTCCCTTTATTGGAGGAATAAATCTATTATAGTCTGGTCTAAACATGTTGATTCTGGCTTGTATTTGATTTGCCTTGCCTTTGAAGAAAGACAAAGTGGCTCCAATTTTCTGAATCTCTTCTCCTACCTGAAAGATAATCTCAGGGAGATCTACCCTATGTGGTTGTAAAGCTGCTAATGTTTCAAAAAGTGTTGCCCTCCCTGACCAATTTCAAAATAAGGATTCAAAGTTGAAATATCGTTATTGATGTCTATTTATAGGTCAGGTATCTTTCTAAAATAATTATGCACCAAATCAAATTTTCCATTTAGGATGTCAATCCTATGCTGTAGAATCTTCCATAAGGCTTCCAAATCCACTTTGTTCTGATCCTTGTCTTCTTTCTCTATTCCTATGGAGAAATCCTCTGTGGTCTCAGTCTGAGCATCTACAACCTGTTTAGGAGGAGTTAAGATATTCTTGGGGGCTTCTTGTATCTTCTTATTCAATTCCTCTACCTTTCCATCTAATGCCTTGATCTAAATAAAGTATAATTCTCTATCCTTCACAAAAACACTTGATTCATCAAAAAGCTTCTGATACCTTTTTGACATCTTCTCTGCTTTAGCTTCATTTAGGTGTGCAAAATGTGTGAGAGCCTGAAATATCCCCAATTCACCAATATTGTGGATAGACCAAATGATCTTATCACCATCTTTCTTTTCTTTCACATTGATTAGAGAAGGATTTTGTGTCTTAGGTGCAAGGGACCACATTGCCAAAGTTTGAGATCATGGATCATATCCACATCCTTTGATCATATCTCCAAGCTATATCTTCAAGGACAACTTTGCATTGTGCTACCTTCTGATCTGATCAATAATGAAGGCAAAGGCTAGATCCCATCCTTCTACAAGTAGAATCCCACTAGACTTAACCAATTGGCTAGCTTCCTCTAGTATCATTGTTTCGGTCTTAGGGTCATATGCTTGCAAAGCCTGTAAAGTATCACTTGGCACTGCATCACCTTCTGTTAATTTTAATTGGGATCCAATTCATTGCTATTTTACCCAAATCAGGAAATCTTTAAACTCTTTAGTTTTGATGAAATTATCATCACTCAAGAACTATTCTTTTCGTAGGTCCCTTACATCTTGGCATAGTAGGAGGGTTATTTCAATTTCCTCTTGTACATCCCCTCTTACTTTCTTCCCTTCTCTAATGGCTTTCCACAGCTGGTGTTCATAGGATGTGTTTCCTATAATTAGGGAACTTATCTTATCCTTTTTCTTATTTTGTGCCTTAGCATGGGAAGGGTCTCCTAACTCCACTTTCTATTTCTTTCTAGGAGGTTGATTAGTCACCTGAATGTTAGGAACCTCTATAAGGTTCACCTCTATGCTCTTTTCTATGAAAGGTGGCTAATCCAGGGAGGAAAGATAGGAACTAAGTAGTCTCCCTCACTATCTTCATCATACTCTGAAGAAGAGTACTTCTTTGGACCTCTTTCTTTAACTTCAATCAACCCCTCAAGTTGATTGTACAAGGTATTGTAAGACTCCATCATTTTTGTGAGTCTATTTATATAGGGCATATCTGGAAAGAAACCCCCAAAGGGAAGTCCCTTCTTCTTTATTTGTTTCTTAAGGCTTAACAGAGCCTGATATTAATTAACCCTTCTTGCTAGTTCTTCATCCTCCAGGATGTTTATGATTAAATCCTCCTCTAAACATTCTTCATGCTCTTTAATAGCTATTATGCTTGGAGTTAGAAGTTTCTTGGCACTCTTAATAAAAACCTATGGGTCTATATACCTATATATTGCTACACTCATTCTGTATTGACTCAACCATTTGTTCACTGAATATATATCTCTTTTACCAATCATAAAATTCATAGTATTTAATTGTCTAGGTGTAAATGTTCCTTTCCTGTTGGGAGCCAGGTGCTCCTTATCAGTCCACATTAATTGCGATATGAAATCTACTGTATCTATCCTTGGAGGCACATATTTTGGGAGCATATGAAGTGGTTGGGAACATCCATAAATCCTCATTAAATTAAATAACTTCTCAAAGTATAAATCTCGCCAATTATGGTCTCCTAGCTATTTATCCACAAATTGGCAGGGTCTAAGGAATTGTAGTACCTTGGTGGGAAATACTGTCATATTTGCACCTATGATCTCTAAAATAGGATAAGCAATCCAATTATGAAAAGTATAGTACTCATTTTCATTGGAGGTGTATTTCCAAACCCTAAGCCACATTTGTATAGGGTTTGGTTTGCCATGGAAAAATACTTTAGGCCTTAAATTTTGTGTCCAAGCTATTAAGATTGAAGTATAGGATTAAATGCATTAAAAGCGAATAATGCATAAATCTAGGGTGGGGAATTGTACATATATCAATAAACCCTTGATGCATCTTGTCTATGACATACTGAATGTAGTCATAATCAGTGTTGAGATGTGAATTTGGTAGATCCAAAATGATCATCAGAATATCTGCAGTCAATCACTCAGGGCCCCCATCTACTCCCAAAACCTTACATAATCCATAAGTAATGTATTTCATGTAGAAGCTTAAATATTTGTAAAAATAAGGTGCAACACCAGGTATGACAATAATCTAATTCCTATTTGACTTAGGTGTATGGGCCTAGATTAACTTGGCAACAATGGTAGTTTCTCTGGTATATCTACTCTGTAACTTTGTCAAATTGATTTTTGTAGTACAAGGATGGTATATATCAAAGGATTTCATGAAAGAGGCCCTATCTAAAGTGACCAGAGATGTTACATCATGTTTCTTAATGATTTTGGATAAGGGATCATACTTTTTTACTAGCTCAACTAACAAGTCCATATCTACAAATATAGTAGGGACTATCAACTTCCCTAAGCCTGGTGTCCATGGGTTTGATATAGGAATTGGGCTATCCTTATTACTATAAAAATACTTGAAAAGATGATAACTTGAAATCCATGGAGTCCTAGGATCTCTATGTGATAGCTAAATGTGGCCTTCTTGTTTAGCCATACACTTCAACATGGTCATTATTCATCAGTCACACACAAGAATAAATATGAGATTATTCATCCTGCATGCCTGGATGAGTCAACCTGTTGCCTCCTATCTAGGAAGGGTTTTGTGTAGCTCTCAACATTCAAGAGTTCAACAACCAAGATCAACCTAAGAATGGAGGATTTAATCTAGGAATGTGAAATGCAAGATTTATGCTAAGATGTAAATGAAGATTAATCTATAATGTAAGTATGCAATATTAATCTAGAAATGTAAATATAAGATTAATATTACTTGAAATAAGATAACCTATGCATGATTAATCTTAGAAATGAGAATTAATCTATTGCAAAATAAAAGCTTAAATATATAAATGTGAGTTAACAATTCAACATTCTAACCATGCATTCCCCTTTTTTTTGAATGAGAAATGAGGTTCTTTTATAGGATGAGAGTCTAGTTAGAATGGAAAGTTTCCTTTGAGAGAAATAGTGAAGTGTTGTCTTTATGAGTGAAGGAAGTAGTTAACTGATTAGTTGCACTTTTGAATTTCAGTCAACTCAAAGTTTCCATTTCTGAACTAGAGAGAAGATTTTGGAGAGAATTTTTAATTAAATAAATAGAATATGACCTCATAAATGTATTTTATCAATTATTTGAACAATTAAATTTAATTATTGAAATGAGGATATTTATTTAATAATTAAATATTATTTAATTCCTTTTATGTGTTTTAGCTAAAAAGGGTGAATTTAATTTAATTAAAGTGCTAGGACTTTGTAATTAAATTAATTCGATCATTGGGTTTATTTAGCCACTTAGGAATTAAGTATGTGATTAATGCAGATTTAGGGTTTTTTGTATTTCACACTTAGGTCAAGTAGAGTCAGTTGAAACTCAAAATTGCCTAGTGCAATAGGACTTTGAAGATTCATAAGGTTAATTAATGCAACAAAATTGTTTAGGGTTGCATGATGCCAATTTTAGGGTGTTACATTTTTCCCCTCTTTGAAATGATGTGTGAACGTCGCATTGTTTGAAAGAATAGTCTGATGTTTGAAGCATAGAAGAATTGGTTGATGCAAAGATCAATTGATGAAGGTTTCAAAGCCATCTCCAAAATAGAGCTTAACTCTCCAAAGTCTAGGTTAGATTTCTTAGAGACCATTCAAGTTGAATTTTCAAGGGTCATCTTCAAAACAAAGCTTAACCCTCGGGAATCTGGGTTAGATTGCCCTGATACCTAGCATATGAGATTTTGAGAACCATCTCCAGAATGAAGCTTGACTCTCAGGGATTTGAGTTAGATTGCTCAAATACATAATAGACGAGGTTTTGGGAACCATCTCTAGAATGAAGCTTGATTCTCAGGGACCTGAATTAGATTTCTCAAATACCTAATAGATGAGGTTTTGAGAACCATCTCAAGAATGAAGCTTGATTCTTAGGGACCTTATTTAGATTGATCATATACCAAATAATGAGATTTTGAGAATTGTCTCTAGAATGAAGCTCGATCCTCAGGCATGTAAGTTAAATTTCTCAGATACCTAATAATAGGATAACCATATGCAAGGAGCAATGATGCCCCTAGTGATTCAGAGTTGTAGAACACTGAGTTTTGACTGTGAGGTACAAAAAACTGAACATGCCCCAAGTGATGAGATGCCCCTAGCAATGAGGAAATTTGAATTTAGATTAGATTGATTGAAATAGATTCAATGATGTAAAAAACCTACCCCCTTGGGAGAGAAATGGAAAGATGACATGCCATAATGGTGATTGAGAGAAAGAAATTGCATATAGATGTAGAATCAAAAGTCGAGAAGAAATCATAACATATTATGAAAGAATCTGGAAGAAATGTCAAAGATTTGAGAGCATGTTGATTGGATATGATTCTAACAACAAAGCGACATTAGAAAGTTGACTGCAAAAGCGTCTGATCACGTCGGTCCTAAAAGTTTTAGAATGCAATTTTGAGCTATATAAGAGTGTCAGATTTTGATTTCGATCCTGAAAAAGCACTTTTGAAAATTAGATTCCAGTTCAAAGCATTAAGAATATAAGAGTGAGAGAGAGGATCAAACACTTGGGTAGGAGTGATGAAGCCAGAACGGTGAAGAAGAACCTCTCATTATACAAATGTAGGAGAACACAATGAAGTGACCATCAAAATGATGTCTAGGATGCAATTCTAGAATGAAAGTGAAATCTTATGCTAGATGCAAATAAAAGTTCAATCCTATGCTAGAAGCAATCCATAGGACGTGGTTGTTGGACCCATTAGATGTTATCATCATAGAGAATTTCTGGAACATCAGAGTTGATACAATCCTTACTGGTGCCACAACAACCATAAGAATATGAGTATGACTTTCATCGAATAAGATATGGGAAACTAACATAAGCATCGGGGTACAAAAGTTGAGATGACGTGAACAATATTTTCAGTTTGATATAGTAATAGTACACCAGTAAACAAGCAAAGCAATAAAAATCAAGGAGATGGTACCGACCTCACCTTGGCATACAAATAAACAAGATCAAGGGATGTGAGGCTTTTCCACCTTAATGTGAAAGATCTTATCACATACATCCTACTTATTTGATGTTGTCAGATTATCGAGACCACACAAAAAAGTAGTAGACAAAGAAAATATCAACAAAATAAATGAGAATAGACAACATACAAAGAAAGATTCAATCATAGCTCAGCCAGTTTCAACATTTTCAGATGTGTATAGGTATAGTGGTGTTGAAAAACACCGTTGTGCTTGTGAGTGCTTTGTGTTTGATTGCTATCGATAGATTTTGTTCATGTGTGTGATATCTAATGTGTGGTGAAAAACACAGATGTAGCCAAAGATAGTGTTGAAAAACACTATTGAGTGTGGTGTTGAAAAACACTTGTTTGTGTCAGTAGAGTGTTGTCCTTTAAAACTGACAAGATTAATGACTAAGGATGTGATCAAATTTGGGGACTCGTGCCCCTAGGTAATGTCTAATGACTAACTTGACTCATGTTGTGAGGACAAACTCAATTTGGCTGCCCCTAGTCTTATGAATCTAGATCAGTGTCAAGTCAAGAGGGTTCGTAGAGAACCCAGAGTGTCACGAAAGTGACCAAAATTGATATAAAGACTAAGGGAAAGAATGCCAAGACCAACTATTGATAGATAGAGCATTTGAGTATAACTCCAACTACAATGGATTGATGTCAAATGCATATATGTGTTGTTGCGATAAATATCAGTAGTACGGTGATAATAGACTTACACAGTGACAACCACTAGTGACTAAAATGAGAGTGATTCTCAAGTAAAGAGATCATAGTAATAGCTAGGCATCAGCAAGAAGACACAGTGAGAACCATTGGTGACTAATGTGAAGGAGATTCTCAAGGAGAGAGATCTCAGTATAAGAAAAGTGATAGTAGGTAGACACAGTGAGAACTACTCGTGACTGTCATGAAATAGATGCCAAAAAGTGATAGGACAGTTCCCCCTAGACTAGGAGGGTTTCCCGTAGAGTATGATCAATTTAAATCAATTTTTCAAGAGTCATCTTCAGAATGAAGCTTGTGTGAGGCCTCACCCCGACCCATCACATCTTTACTACTCGATCACACTTTGATACTTTATGTTTTGATACATTGATACACTTTTTGATTATCCTGACAAAGACTTGAGATATTATGTTATGATGATGATTATATTGTGTGGATTACAATTTGATATGGATTAGACCTAGAACAGGTGGTTGATTTTGATTATAGATATTTAGATAAGTGAATTGATGAGAAGATCGAATCATGATTAGACTTGATTATTTCATGGATGTTATGTCATGATGATTATGGAATTATTATATTTTAAACATTTATGTATGAAAATTGCAATTAGGAATTTAATTCTTCTATTGATTAATGTTGCTAATTATAAATTGAAAATGTATATTGCATGTGATTTTATTATCTTGGACTACTGATGCTCGAGTTTAGTGTGTAGAAAAGAGAACCATAGAATTATTCAGAGAATCAGGGCTAAACACATGTGAAATTGAGTATGCCAAAGTTTAATCCAATAAGGGGTTGAAACCTCATTGTAATGTGATCTTTGTTGTAAATATAATTTGATTGTGTGTTAATAGTTTAAAATTCATGTTGTTGTTTGGACATGTCATTGTGAATGTGATGTGCATTTTGTTTTGGTGTCACTTGACACTTGTGTTGTCCATGTAGATGGTGACATGTAAAATTAGGGTTTGGGTAAGAATCACCAAACCTTATAGGATGTTATATTAATCCCACTTGCTTATAGATGTCTTGTAGGGATCACATCAAGTTGGAACTCGGATCTGAACTTTAGGGATACTTTGGAGGGGTCAAAAGTGACCCTAGAATATATTTTTGGCCAAAATTAGTTAACCCTAAGGGGGTACCTTGGGTTAGGGCTATTTTTTACCTATGAAGTAAACCTAGATCACCATTATGGCTCTCCAAAATGTCTACCTTTCAAAAGTGGCAAAAATGAAGATGGCCACATGCATTTAACTTGTTCCACACTCCTTACTAGACTCACAATTAAGAGGGGAGACAAGAGGTAAGAAAAAAAGACTAGAGGGAATGTCTCATTAATTTCTAAGTCTTGAGTACACTTCTAGGGGTCTTTTTAGAGGGTTTGGAGAAACTTAGTGGGTGTTCACCCACTCTCCAATTTTGGAGACAACTAGAGTTGGAGGAAGAAAAAAAAATGGATAAAGGCTTCTTCTCAACCATATTCTTGCCATTTTTTCTTGGATCAAGGTTAGTGGATTCTTGCCATGGAGGAATGCTCTCACATTTAAGCTTTGCATGTTATTGTTTGAATGAATATGTAAATCTTGTATGGTTTCACTTATGTAATCTTGTAAAGTGTTGTTGTATGTAGATGTTGATGTTATGTGTTGGGTTGGGGATGCATTTAAATTTTGTTTCATCTCTTTTTCTTTTGGATTTGGGAGTATTATTCATGGGAGTTTAAGGAATTACTCACCCTTTAAGAAGGGAAGAAGTGGTCTTGGGTGAAGGGGTTAGTTGGGCTCTCCATTGTAGTGAGAGTCTCTTCTCTTAGAGAAGAGGGATAATTTCATGGAGTATGGGCTCCATGAAGCCATGTAGTAAATATTATTTTGGTATAGAAATGACCAAATGTGTATATGGAAGGAATGTCAATTTAGCCTTAGAAAGGCATGGAAGAAAACTCATGATGAGAAATTTGAAAATTTAATGACATTCTCCTCCTTGGAAAAGCCCACCTTCATCCTACTTCAATGGGTTTGGAAAACCCATTTGTGAAACCTTGGTTGGGAGTGAATTATTGTGTTGGAAATCTATGTTAGTTGTGAAAATTGGAATGTGTTACCTTTTTTTGTCTTGGTTCTCCAAGCTCGGGGGTGGTCTCTTTGATGCCTTGGTTGGAAGGTGAGCTCCCATGGTTCCCTTCATATTTTTTTTATATGTTTTTGAAATCAAGTTGGATGTGGAAAAGTTTGGGAGGAGTCTTCATTTTGATATTATTGTGAAAGAGCAACTTTAAGGTTGCATGATTACTCCTTGTGTTGAGGATCATTGTTGTTAAATGTTGCAAAGTCCATTGTGTAAGCTTGTTGAGAAAAATGTGAAAAGCTCTCATTTCTCTTGTAATGATATTCATAGCATGTAAACCTTGTGAATAGTTAAATCTTGAAACCTCTATTGTATGTGACTTTAAATTTACAAGTCAAGAACACTACATGTTTCCTTTGGAATTCTGAAATTTTATCTCAATTAGATCAATACCTCATTTTCAAAATAATTGTATTTCCAATCCTTAAAAAGAAGAGATTAGCTTACTAAATATAGTTAGTCAAAGAAATTAATATATTAATGAAAACAATCACCTACTATTAATAATCAAATTCTAGTTGCATAATGTATGGCAAACAAAAAAAAAATCAAATTCATGCATGTATCTTCAAAAAAAAAAAAAATCAATGATGTCAAGGTGTAGAAACTACAACCAAATTTACCATGTCATTTTTCAAAATGTAGAGAAAAAAGCTATCTGGAAAATGTATGGGGAGGGATTTAATTCCCTCCCCTTAGAAAAAGAATATCCTCTAAAGATTCCCTCTCTAAAACCCCTTTATTATCTCCCTAAACACCCCTTTTAATTACCCTTTTTATTCTAATGAATAGTCTTTTAATTGAGAAGGCTTAATGTCCTTCATACATTCTCATGGGCCCCACAATAATCTTCCCCCTTACTTTTCTTTCCCTATGAAACTTGGGCTAACATTATAATCATTACACAAGGTTTAATCCTTCCCCATTCGATGTAAATGGGGTTTGACATAAGGCTAAAGATACATTCCTTGGTCAAAGGGTTTTAACATAGTTAAACTTAGGGGAAATGGTAAGGGTCCCACCTCAACCATTGGAGGATTTTGCATACTCCCATGTTCCTTGGTTTTGATGCCACATACCCTCCACCCCATGTGAGTTATACATGTTGACTTCACCTTTGTTGTAGTGGCCCCACCATCCTTGTTTCATGCGATTTCATGCAAAGGCTTTTCTCCCTATGCAATTCGCAGGTCTTGGAAAGGATGTGGGATTTCACACCCCTCCCCCACCCACTTGGCAAGTGGGCCATGGGGGATGGGGATATGATGTGATAGTTTGATAGGCTAAAAGGGATAGGGTGATAAGTTGATAGATAGGTAGGTAGGTTAGATTATAGCTAGTTATAGGTAGTTAGTTGATAGTTAATAGATTTAATAACATAATTAGATTTAATCAAGTATTGAACAATTTATTTAATTGTTATTCTACTCAACCCATTAGATACATAATTAAAATGGATCATTATATTTAGATAGATTAAGTTAGTTAAATAGATTTAATTCTTACTTATGTTATTTGAATTATGTAGCCTCATTTAATAGATATACTTTCTATTTAAATTGTGTAGTTTAAATACTAGATTTGAAACCTTAGCTTTTATGTGAAATATATATAGGTTGCTAATATGTTATGGATTTAATTTCTTATTGTTTATTAAAATCATGTAATTTTGTTTAGATATGATTTATTTAATTGTATAGTTAATTATTGATTAATAAATGTAGTTCTATGTAAAATGTATAGATAGATGTTAATTTTATTTTATTACGATAAATTGAATTATGTTGCCCATGTGTTTCAAAGGGATTAGAGGTCAATTTAAATTTTTTAATTGAGATTAATTTAATATTTTATTAAGGAATTTAAGGACTATAGCTGCATGGAAATTTGTAATGGATAATTTAATTGTTTTAGAAGGATAAGGATTAGATTAGGTTTTGATTATTGAAATTTAAACTACTGGTTAATGGTCGAAAGAGAATTGGGACTAGAATTAAATGAATAAATTATAACTAAGGTTAGAAATAAAGTGATTACCAAAGCAATCTAATTCAACCTATGTATATACCTTGCAAGTCAAAGACTAACCTTACCATGATATCACATTACCTCAAATACATCCTTTGTTAGTGGTATGCACTTGCATTTAAAAAAAATAAAAATTCCATGTGTGTTTTGCCCTAGTTTGGGCCTGACATTTTGGTATCAGTGCCGTGTTTTGACACTAGGAACCTAACCCATTACGTTTCAACTCATTCAAAATGTAAATCATTTTGTAGGATACCTGCGGTTACCAGAGCTAACCGACGAGGCAGAGGTTGTAGAGCTCCTCATGCGGGGGCAGGACAGGAGGATCCACCACCACCACCTCCACCACCTCAGAACCCTAACCAGGATATTTTGGATGTTCTTTAGAATTTGATAGGGGTAATTCAGTAGAGACTACCACCCATATTTCGACAGAAGATTCTGGAAAGGGAAGCACATATTTTAGAAAATGATAAAGCAGTCAGTAGAGAGAGTAGGAGTCCCCCACCCAGGTTTGTTGAGGTTCATGATGATCAGGAGGGTGAGTCAGTTCATCGGGTTGTTATACCATGTGACAATGAGATATGTGCTAGGGAGAGACCCCCTAGACATGTTGGAGATGAGATCCAAGAGTTATTACGACTCTAGCCACCCTTGTTTTTGGGATCCATTGATGGGTCAGTAGCAAAGGCCTAGTTATAGAGTTTACAGTGATGTTTTGGATTGCGCCCTTATAGGAGTAATCTAAAAGCATGAATTGCAGTCCATATCCTATGGGAGAAGGCTTCCACTTGGTGGGAGCAGGAGGTGTCTATAGGTGGGGTGAGTATTGACACACTCACTTGGCAGTCTTTTGTGGCCCGTTTTTGAGAGAGGTATCTCTCTGAGCATTTTAGATAGAGACAAATAGAGGAGTTTCATGATCTCTAATAGAGAGGCCTCATAGTGGCCCAGTATGAGGGTCAATTTCTCAAGCTCCTTCCCTATGTTGATTACATGAAGGATGAGAAACTATGTATTCACTATTTCATTAAGGGACTTAATATGTCTCTTCAGAGAATAGTATGCCTAGCATTCCCTACCACGTTCAGAGGGGTAGTTGAGATGACACTTGTAGCTGAGGATATTCGTACTAGATAGGAATCCTGAGATTGGTCTTAGCACCAAAACCCCTCTTCCCAACAGTCAAGAAAACAGAGACCCCTTTGGAAAGGGAAATAGAATCATTCAGCAAGATCCTTTAAGGGTCAACAATCTCAGCAACAGAGATCTCAGTAGGATTCTAGATAGAGGCATTCATAGGGTTATCAGGGTTCTAAGCCCAAACTATGGGAGTCTTAGGGTCCTAGATAGGATTAGAGGACACAGACCCCTCAGGCACAGCCAGCTAGGACTCAGTAGTCCTCTAGGGGTGGATACAGTGGTTCTAGTAGGATAAAAGGGTCACAGCAGCCTAGGACATAGGGAGTGTAGATTCAGACCTGAGGACCATGTTACACTTGCGGTGGTATGGGTCATTTAGCGAGAGAGTTCCCACAGGGATAGTAAACCAGTGGTCAGAGAGGGGCTACCTCAGAGCCTACAATTGGAGATATGGGTAGATTCCATAGATTTTTTGCAGCGGTTGATAACTACCAAGCCGAGAACTAGACCATGGTCATAGAGGCCATAGTTATGATTCAGGGTATCAGTGTTTCTTTCTTATTTGATTCAGGAGCCATAGACTCCTTTATATCTCCCTATGTAGTGGAGCGTTGCGGGTTGGTGGCAGTTAGAAAGGATGTTGGTTGGGAGGTTGAGTTAGCTTCAGGAGCTAGGGTGTCTTTTAGTTCCTTAGTTTACAGTTGTCAGATTTAAATTGGAGACTTAATCATGATGACTGATCTCCACATTACCCCTCTAGGTTCTTATGATGTAGTCCTTGGAATGGATTGGCTATATGCCCACAGTGCCAAGATGGATTGTCATTAGAAGAGGGTTGAGTGTGTTGATGATCATGGTACTTCTATGGTGATATTTGGCATACAATGACCTATATCCCTTTGCATGATTTCCACTATGCAGCTTAGGCGGTGCGTGCGGAAGGGATGTCAGTTATTTACCATCACCATTAGTGATAGATAGGAGGATTCAGAGGGGGAGCCTTCACTTGAGGATTATCCTATTCTTCAGGATTTTGCAGATGTATTTTCTACTAAGCTACCTGGTATGCCTCCACCTAGGGTGGTTGATTTTCGCATAGATCTTATTCCAAGAGCCGTGCCAGTATCTAGAGCACCATATAGGATGACCACACATGAGCTCAATGAGCTCAAGTTTTAATTAGAAGAGCTCTTGGAGAAAGGGCATATCTAACCTAGTGTATCACCTTGGGGTGCACCAGTAATTTTTGTGAAGAAGAAGGATAGATCACTTAGATTGTGCATTGATTATCAGCAGTTGAATAAAGTAACAATTAAGAATCAATACCCACTTCCCAGGATCGATGATTTTTTTATCACTTGAAGGGTGCCTGAGTGTTCTTGAAGATAGATCTGAAGTCTGGGTACCATCAGTTATGGATTGTAGAAAGTGATATCCACAAGATTGCCTTTCGCATGAGGTATGGTCACTATGAGTTCACAGTAGTACCATTTGGCCTCACGAATGCTCTATTTGTGTTCATGAGCCTTATGAACGGAGTATTTCCTACATTTTTGGATAAATTTGTGGTAGTGTTCCTTAATGATATTATTTTATATTCTCGCAATGAGGAGGATCATGACGAGCATTTGAAATAGGTTCTACAACATTTTGGAGAGAATCAGTTCTATGGAAGCTTGTCAAAGTGTGCCTTCTTTAGACCTGAGGTGCATTATCTTGGTCATGATATATCTGGCGATGGGATCTCTATAGACCCATCAAAGATTAGAGCCATTATGGATTGGCCAGCACCCACCAGTGTCATGGAGGTCAGAAGTTTTATGGGCTTAGCAGGATATTATAGACGCTTTGTGGTAGGATTTTCTAGAGTAGCTCATCCCATCACCTCCCTTCAGAGAAAAGGGAAGAAGTATGAATGGATAGAGAAGTGTGAGAGAGCTTTCAAGGAGCTCAAGAGAGCCCTCAATAGTGCACTAATTTTAGCAGTGCCAGATCCTTCAATAGATTTTGTTGTATGTATTGATGCTTCATTGGATGGTTTAGGAGAAGTCCTTATGCAGGAGGGTCATCCTATAGCTTTCGAGTCTAGGAAGCTAAAGACTCACAAGATTAATTATCCCACTCATGACCTAGAACTTGTAGCTATGGTTCATGCCTTAGTGAGATGGTGACATTTCCTTCTAGGTCACTGATTTGAGTTTCATTCAGATCACCAGAGCCTACAGTATATCTTTACACAGCCTAATCTTAATGCTAGGCAGAGGAGATGGATGGATTTTTTGTGTGAGTATGATTTTGATGTTCATTACATCAAGGGAAAGGAGAATGTAGTTGCAGATGCCTTGAGTAGGAGGCGACATGAGCTCTCATCTATGACTTCTAGTATAGATTTGAGGGAGCACATTTTGCATCACTTGCCAGAGGATGGATTATATGTGGAGGTTTGTCAGCTTATCCATTCTCAGAGGCCCCTTGAGGGGAGATTTTTAAAGTATTATTTAGATTCTGATGGGCTTCTACATCATAGGGGATGCATCTATGTACCTTCTATGGGTGACTTACAAGAGTTTATTGTGCTTGAGGCTCACAGAGAACATTATGCATCTCATCTGGGAGTTAAGAAGTTGCATGCCAATCTAAGACAGTTGTATCATTGGCGGGCATGAGGTTGTATATTGCCAACATAGTTGTTATATGTCTAGAGTGTTAGAGAGTGAAGGCTGAGCACAGTCATCCAGGTGGGCTCCTACAGCCACATGAGATTTCTGAGTGGAAGTGGGATACTATATCTATGGACTTCATTATTGGTCTCCTTATGTCTTCTCACTGCCATGATGCTATCTTGGTGACAGTCGACATGTTGACCAAGGTTGCCCACTTCTCACCCGTGCGTACTACATTCATAGCACAAGATGTAGCTCAGGTATTTTTGTGAGATATTGTCAGACTTCATGGCATTCCCTATAAGATCATCTCTAATAGAGACTCCTTGTTCACATCAGCTTTTTGGAGAGAGTTATAGGCAGCGTTGGGTACTAGATAGAATTTTAGTATAGCGTACCACCCTTAGACAGATGGGCAGATAGAGAGGGTTAACCAGGTGTTAGAAGATATGTTACGTATGTATGTGATGGACCATCAAGTCAAGTGGAAAGATTACCTACATCTAGTTGAGTTTGCCTATAATAATGGGTATCATTCTTCTATAGGTATGCCACCATATCATGCATTATATGGTAGACCTTGCAGGACCCCCTTTAGTTGGGATAGGATTGAGGATAGAGTATCTATTGGACCCCAGTTGGTCAAGGATATGGAGTAGTAGGTAGTCTTGATTAGAAAACATCTTAGAGAGGCTCAGGTCTGACAGAAGAAGTATGCAGATGCAAAGCGGGTTGATCATCAGTATATGGTTGGAGATAGGGTCTTCTTGAGAGTGCGCCCGCATAAGAGTCCAATCTATTTTGGAAAGGGATCTAAGTTAGTGCCTCACTTTGTTGGACCTTTTAAGATATTGGAGAGGATAGGACCAGTTTCCTACCATCTAGCCTTGCCACCTAGCCTGTCACGCATCCATGATGTGTTTCATGTATATGTGCTATAGATATATATTTATGATGAGTCTCACATTATAGATTGGCATGCCTTGCAGGTGGAGTCAGACGGACAACTAGCACTAGAGCCCATTCATATTATAGCCTGATAGACTCTTGTACTCTGAGGCTGAGAGATGGACCAGGTTAGGGTCCAGTGGGATTGTTATAATGAGGTCACAGCTTCATGGGAGGATGCAACACAGATGAGATCAGCACCCATATCTTTTTTATGAACTCCAGGAGGAAGTTCATGCCTAGTGAGGGACGATGTGAGGCCTCACCCCAACCCATCACATCTTTACTACTCGATCACACTTTGATACTTTATGTTTCGATACATTTATACACTTTTTGATTATCCTGACAGAGACTCAAGATATTATGTTATGATGATGATTATATTGTGTAGATTATATTTTGATATGGATTATACCTAGAACAGCTGGTTGATTTTGATTATAGATATTTAGATAAGTGAATTGATGAGAAGATCGAATCATGATTAGACTTGATTATTTCAAGGATATTATGTCATGATGATTATGGAATTATTATGTTTTAAACATTTCTGTATGAAAATTGCAATTAGGAATTTAATTCTGCTATTGATTAATGTTGCTAATTATAAATTGAAAATATATTTTGCATATGATTTTATTATCTTGGACTACTGATGCTCAAGTTTAGTGTGCAGGAAAGAGAACCATGGAATTATTAGGAGAATCAGGGCTAAACACATGTGAAATTGAGTATGCCAAGATTTAATCCAATAAGGGGTTGAAACCTCATTGTAATATGATCTTTGTTGTAAACGTAATTTGAATGTGTGTTAATAGTTTAAAATTTATGTTGTTGTTTTGACATGTCATTGTGAATGTGATGTGCATTTTTTTTTGGTGTCACTTGACACTTGTGTTGTCCATGTGGATGGTGACATGTCAAATTAGGGCTTGGGAAAGAATCACCAAATCTTATAGGATGTTATATTAATCTCACTTTCTTATAG
Source organism: Thuja plicata (assembly GCA_018584345.1). NCBI lineage: Eukaryota > Viridiplantae > Streptophyta > Pinopsida > Cupressales > Cupressaceae > Thuja > Thuja plicata. Next base: position 526,195 of record MU217730.1, read on the forward strand.
ATGTCTTGTAGGGATCACATCATGTTGCAACTCGGATTTGAACTTTAGAGGTACTTTAGAGGCGTCAAAAGTGACCCTAGAGTGTATTTTTGGCCAAAACTAGTTAACCCTAAGGGGGTACCTTGGGTTAGGGCTAGTTTTTACCTATAAAGTAAACCTAGATCACTATTATGGCTCTCAAAAATGCCTACCTTTCAAAAGTGGCGAAAATGAAGATGGCCTATACATTTAACTTGTTCCACACTCCTTACTAGACTCGCAATTAAGAGGGAAGACAAGAGGTAAGGAAAAAGGTGATGAAGGGTGTTCCCCTTAATACCACAAACACATAACATAAACAAAGAAACAACAACAATATGCAAGAACAGAAAATTGGCTTCTTATTATCTCCACAAATGTGGAATTACAAACTTTCAGAATTACAATATGCAAAGCCACATGGGCATTCCCTTACAATATTCTGTAGGATAAAGCCTCAAATTATTACCCACATCTACTACCCAGAACTCTCCTCAACTGCCTAAGGCAATAATACAGCCTTCCTTATATAGGCAATTTTTCCACCGCCTGGGAAGGTTCTAGAATAAGGCCGACCAAACTTAGAATTCTTTTATTTTACATTTTATTACATCACAGTCGGCTCAAGATAACCTTTGAAACCCGAACAGAAATTTTGAAGAAAATTATTTTCTGCCATTTCAGGTGGCCCAACTTCCGAAGACCATAAGTCATCAC
>JAGRRI010076829.1:0-12817 GCA_018584345.1 Thuja plicata
TAAAAGACTCTAGTTTACTTTGTCTTCCGATTTCAAATAGTTTAACGACAATATGCATCCGAATGTGAACATTTTTCTCAAAATGTAGAGTTCAATGTCCGTTTAGGCCAAAAAGTGTAACCCACTATTGTGGGATCACCCTCCAATAAATTCCAAATTCGGTGCTTGTATGGCTTCAAAGTATCATTTTTAACCACATGCAAGCCCCTAACTTTATTGCAAACAAGTTCAACATCTCCAAAAATTGAATACACTTGATATTCCTTTGTCCAGTGCATTCAAGACCTTTAATTCAACCTTCATATGTAGCAGTGTTACTAGTATATACAAATGCAAAATGAAAAGAAGCGTAATACTTATCTTCTTGTGTGGACACAATAATTGCATCTTAACCAATTTCATTCTTTCTTGTAGATCGATCAAAATACAATTTCCATACTTGATTCTTCTCTTCTATATTCTTATCTACAATGTTTTAAAGGTTTGGCATCAATGTATCAGGCTCATGTATCATGTATACGCCTAAACCTGCTTCTTCAGTAATTATATCTTTATTTTTATGAGCATTTTTTTCTGCCAATTCATCCAACAAGATACCTTGAATACCTCCTACTTGAGTGTCTATCTCTTGGACTGAATGGTGTTCATCATGACCAAATGCAAGATAATTAGCATTTACGGTATTAGGTACTTAGGGCTCAATGTGATCTTTGGCCAACAATTCTATTTTGATGGTCACTTTGGTTCCATACCTTGTTATAAACAACATATGTTACCAATTTGAGGATAACTAACCTCTTATCTTAGCACTAAAATCCCTTGATAAACTCAATACAAAATAAGGAGGAAGGTATATAAAAAATATGTATTGTAATATGCAAAAATTAGGACATGCATGGAGTGTGGGGCTTGCATCCTTAATTAGACCTACTATGCTTAAATTTGAGCCATCCAACTATACTAATCCTTTCTCAAGGGGATGATATTTGACACCTAATTGGTATGCAATCTTCTTGGGCATAACTTAGCTTCTATCTCTACTGTTTACCATGAAATTATGACAAAGCTTATCCCCTATAATTAGAGAAATATAAAATAGAGGGTTCGCATCTTTACATGGTGATTTCTTGTTGTCTTTAGAATTATTTTAAAGAAATTTTAAATGATCATCAAAAAATTTAGCAATAGACACTTGTCTTTCATTCAAAGTAGAAGATAAAATCTCATCTTGACGAGGAATATAAAGAGTATCCCACATATTTATAGTTACATTCATTATCTTCATATTTTCAATAATATTGAATGAAACAATTGCATGTACCTTGTGGCGAGCCTTGAAATGAGTAGGCTCAACTTGCACTTGAGGCTTCTACTTGGCTTTCTCTTGATGAGTTCGTTATAGGACCTTGGTGACTTGAGGCGTCAGTGGATTAGCATCTGCAATATTTTTGTTACTAGTTTTTGGTTGAAATATATCTAGAACTCTTTTATTACTTCTGGTATTTGTTGAAATTCAAATATAATCTCTACTCATTCCACAAAACTCCTCACTTTTACATTTGAGAAAGGTTGCATCAATTGGAGGTTGATTGTACTATTGTGAATTTTCTTCTACAATTGGTTGAGAGATTGATGAACCTTGTACCATGAATTCTTGATTGATTATTCCAATTGCACAAGTGGCTTGATTATGAGCTTCATTAGAAGAAAAACACCATTCATAATCTGCAACAAGGTTATTTTGAAAATAAACAATATCCTTGATTGGATTGGTTGCATTAAGAGGTGCTAGAGCATAAGGTTGATAAGGCCTTTGATTAAGATTTTGTCTGGGTCCTTAAAAATTTCCTTGATAAAGGGTCTATTACATTCATATTGTTTCCCTTGACCTTGGTATTGTTGATTAGGTCCATGATAATGTTCATAAGGCGGTCTAGGAGTTTGATATTGTTTCCTCATACTTGTCAACTCATTACCTAGGGTTTGTAATAATGTGTCCATCTTGTGTTGATTACCTCTCATCCCTAGCAACTATTGAGAATGTCCTAAAATTGCCAATTCATAATTTGCAAAAGGTTGAGAAGCTGATACAATAGGAAAATGATTTAATAGGGGTATTTGCAAAGGCATACTAGGCTAGATATTGGAAAAAATAGGCATAAGTGGCCTAGGCACCATCTTCCCATCTTGTATAAGGCTATTTTCAGCTCTAATGACTATCTCAAAAGCTTGAGGTAGTGAAGTACCTCCCATAGATTGGATCATAACTGAGATATCACTATTCAAAATTCTCAAATAATAAATAAATGTATGACTAGTTGAAGGTTTTATAATTTTAGGTGATGGAACTATCAAATTTTGGAGAAATTTGGAGTGACCTAGTTGAAAATTTCTCTAAGACAAAAAGTTAGTACCCGCGAAAACTTTTGAAAAGGCCTACGTTGGGAGTAAGTAAAATGAGACCCAGAGATTATTTTGAGAAAATACTTGGAGAATGTGTTCAACACCTATAATTGACCCAATGTATTAATTTACAGCTTTCGTAAGTTAGATTGGATATGTTTTTGGGAAAGTTATTTGGAGGTGCTAACACAAACCTACACTTTGCAGAGTTTCATATTTTACTAAGTGACCCACTTTGGAGGTTTGTATTTTAGGCCAGATTGGTACGTATGGAATAAGGAGTATTGAGAGACATTATAGACCTGAAAGTGAGTCAACATGTCCATCTATAGATTTATGTGACTTCATATGACGAGTTTTCTAGGGCCATTCTATTTGCAATTTTATTCTGCTTTTCTGGGGGTGATGCAAAAGAATAAAGTACACTACTTAGGGGTCCTATAGTTTGCACCTAGTTGAATGTCACAAGGAATTGAATGTTCCCCTATGATTTAATCATGGCAATGTTCCATTATGTGGATTTATGGACCATGGTAAATCCATTTGGCCATTTTTCACAACCAGTTTCAAATCAAATTTATGCGGTTTTACGAAGTTTGAATTAAGAAAGCTATTAGAAGGCTGACTTTGAAGGGCAATGTTGGTTGACCAGTTGACCACCGGAGAAAACTAAATACAGACTTGTTTTCTCTATGTGAAAATGAATCCATGTCTAGGTTTTCATGTTTTAATTTGTTCTTTTGATGGGTTTGTGAAGTCAAAACTAAAGGCAAGTTATTCAGGTTGTCAGTGTTGCCAGAGTTCAATTTGCAGAACAATCATTTTCAGAGGATGGTAAGTTTATGTAAGTTTATGTAAAATAGTTGATCATGAGATTCTGGATTTGGATATGTATTCCTTATATGTCAATATTTTACCAGGATCAGTAACAGGGTCTTCAAGCATGGCTTCGTATTTTTCAGAGCCAATTCCAGAATCAGTTTTCAATGTTGTGCATGTGAAATAAAAAAAATGTAAGAAATTGCTAAGTTTGATGACCAAGATCTTTCACCCTATGTGTCATAATGAAAAACCATTTCAGAGGGTCTTTCTCAGCATGGATATCTACGAGTTCACAAAATATTATGGTCTTGTCTGACTGATTCATTTAATTTTTAAGGCTAATCCCCGAGGTCGGTTACCAATTTTCTGTGAATAATTAATATTTGAAATCATTTCTATGATTCAACATAAAGTGTCAAATGTAAAACGATTTTTTTTTACAATGTTTTAAAATGGAAAAATCCGTTTAAAGTGACACAAAAGATGAAGGGAGTAACATGATGGTGAACCCGGGCATTCAACCAAGGGATTGTGACAGTAAAAATAGATGCACAACGACAGGATATGTTTAAAGGTCTTCTTAAAAGGTGGTTTTAATCTTTTGAATCAAGTACACTATATTTTCTAGTCAGTGAATGTGTAACATTCATTTGCGTCTTACAGTCTGTGTATGAAGTAGGGTTTTTAATATCAATGCATGGGCACTTATCACTTTAGAAAGTCAAATACTGAAGGAAGAAGATGAGACTAAACTGTTACAGCTAACATAGAGAGAAAATAGGTATTTGTCACCATATCCAAATCATTTTTCACCTAACGTGGTGGCATTACCAAAGAGTAATGTTAACCATGAAGTCACAGTGCTTTGAAGCAGACTGCACAAGATAGACATGTTGTTGGAAACACAAAAGGACTCTTGTCATCCGCATCTACAACTCATCGATGGTCACCACTTTCAATCCCCTCAAAACCATTGGGTCTTGTAAGGAGTTCATCTCCACTCATTGGTCGTAGATCTCGTCCTATGAATGAAATTAAAGCATCTGACAAAGATCAAGTCTGTAGTGAAGCTAAAGTTCATGTTCCATAGCCTAAAGCTCAAATAGTATCGATAGAATTACTTCCACAGTCCTTGCCGCTTTTCCTCTTTCCATACCAGCATGGGAGCGGATTGAATTGAGCATGAATTCGAAGGGATGGGGTTGCAGAGTGCATCCAAAGTGTGGATGTGTAGACTCGGAATTGACCCGATAGACAAGAGGCCTCCATAACAGGTAAGAAATGGTGAATGTTCTCGCAGAAGGAGTCATGATGCGTGTAACTGCTCTTTTTTGAAAAATTACAATTGGGAGACGTCATTTCATTGAATACATGGAAGACACGATATGAAGAAATGTTGAAAAGGCTTTAGAAACCTCCAAGAAAATGCAGATCGCATCTGTAAAGACAACATTTCCCTTGCCTGTGCTAAATAATGAAGTTGTAAAACAGAGTTTGGACTTCCATCATGTGCGGTGAAGAAGATTCTCATCAACACATCTCCCTTCCTGCGCAACATATGGAAATTCTGAAAAAGAGTATGGACATCCATGAAAGATGCGCACCAAATTTGGTAAAAAGGATTTGAAGCTTTCAAACAAAGGATATCAGTGAGTGCATGGAGTTGCTTTTTTGTTAATAGAGTTTTAAAACCTTTATCCGACATGCATAGCAAGAAGGAATTTCAAAATGTTTTATATGGAAATACACAGAACGCAAAATGAACAAGGACGCATAGCGTCTAGTTCCTGTCTAAGTCCTAAATATTAAGCCTTAAGATATTTGGTATAGAGTTAAAATAATATAAATAAATTTCAATATCCTATATAATTACCACTGTATAGAATTTTCTTTAAAACTAAATGTAATATAAGTCATTAAAGTAAATATAATCATTAATATGTATAACTAAATATAATCATTAATTATAGTTGAGCATTAAATATTAAATATTAAATTAAGATTTCTATTACAATATACAAAAGTCAAAATATATTAAAACTATATCAATGAAAAAGTTGTTGAAAAATACAATTTTCTAATTGGACAATTAATAAAAATAGTAGCATTGCAATGAATGCTATAATATCCTGCCTGGCGGCAGAAACTAATAAGAAAAAGGTGGCTTTTGATGACTATACGACTTGGAGAATGTTGTAGAACCCTTGGAGGATAAAGTAAGGCTTGGAGAATGTTGTAGGACCCTTCGAGGATATAAAGTAAGGCTTTTGTGGGGCCGCGCCAAGGTTGCACTGACAGGTTAGGTGCGAGTGGGGTCCAAATTGGTTACCCAGATGCTAATGACAGACGTCGTAAGGTTGCAATCACAATCACACAATGACATCCACGGCTTGCGTAGTTGGATCACTCAGTGTCCCTAGGAGCTAGGTGTAGATGCTACAGGTGCTAGTAGGGGCACCTAGGTAGTGTCCCTAGGAGCTAGGAGTAGATGCTACAGGCCCTAATAGGGGCGCTTAAGTGGCCAACAAGTGGATTCTCGAGTGAATGGTAGCATGATCAATAGGGCTCCTTGTACCAAATATTAAGAATCTTAAGTGTAGAACAATAATTTGAGATTTTTTTTAATGTCTTTTAAAATATGGAGAGTGAATGACTTAAATGACTAAAAATTTGCACACGAAAAATATTATAAATTTGCAAAGGAAAAAGTAGAGAATTAGATTTGTAGCTATGTGAATATTCATAGGAGAGCAAGATATTTTACAGAAAATGGAAAAGGGGAGAAGATATTTGAAAATTAGATATTTTGAGGGAGGAGACATGTTTATCAAAGATCAATTTTAGGTTTCTTCTCCTTCTACATATTCTTTTCTTCTTCATTTTAAAAGGGCTAGAAGTTTTGGGTTCCTAGACGGTTTCAAAATTTTGTGTGAACAGAGCTCCATATTTTGGAGTTTTCCAGTCTGAGTTTTCTCCTATTATGTAATAGTTTTGTATGTTTTCCAGTTAGTAGAGGTTTGAATGCAAGTTATAGAAATGGGGATTGAAGCAATGTTCATCCTTGCGAGTTATATTTTCAATATTATTAAATTGACTCTAGTTATTGTACATTTGATCATTTGAATGAATATATCAAGGATGTGTTTGTTCATCTCTGCAAATTCCTTGCAGTTGTGTAATTTATGCATTGATCTCTCTCAAAGAGAGTTAAATTTCATTGTTCAGGTGACTGTGGTTTTAAGTTTGTGAGCTGGAAGAGTGAAGTAGAATTTCATAACCTCATTAGGGGACAACTAATGTAAGGCATTATCTCTTTGTTTGTCCATGGGCTGAAGTTTATTTTATGAGATATTTCTATTTTATGACTGTGTATTTGACTCCATAGCCCTGGAAAAGGCACTGATCTATTTTCTGATCTGGGGATTCTCAAAACTACATATAAATGATAATATTATTTACCTTTCATGTTGTATAGAGTTTTTTTCTTATTTTTAAGCCAATTTGCAGTGGAGTGAAATCTTACCCAGTAGTTAACACTATCTTGGGTTATTACTGAATTGTTTCATGAGACCATCTGTTGTTCGTTGATGTTGGTAGTTGTGTGTTAATGGTTTTATATTGTGAATCAAACGGTGTCCCCCGTACGTTTATCAAAACATGAAGTAAAGGCGGATCATTTGGATCCTTGTTATTTGGTCCTTTTCATTGAAGTGTTCAATACTTGGAGTTGGCTACACTTTAATATCTATTGCTGGGTGAATGGGTTTATGTTTTGTAGTTCAACATAAAAAGAAACCAACAGTAGGGATTCTATGCCATGACTTTGGAAACTTATTGTTTAAATCCATCATCTTCCTTTGAGGAGAATGTTTTATTATTTTAAGTTTCTCTACCAAAGACAAGTAATCTAATTTGTCTTCAAAATGTCTAGTCAACAATTCACCCAGCACTGTTAAAATTGATCACCTAACTGGGAAAGGTAAACAAAAAATGATACCTATTTAATCAAATGTTTTCATTGATGGTCAAACACACTAAAAAATATATCATATAAATTAGCATCAACTAGTAATGAAGAATCCGATCTGTACAACGTAAAATTGGCTAAGTGACATAAAAACATGATTGAATTCTTATGAATGAATATACAGATATAAGTATTATGTGGAGTGGTTTTATAGGATGATTCATTATAACATGTTAGAGATGAAATGCATGACCGACTCTTTAAATGTTAATATGTTATTTCGATTTGAATAATTAATCAATATTCAGGAATAAACACTGCAAAATTATTTATGTGATCGCTAAATGATAGATGGACATAGATTTCAAGGTGAGGTTTGTTTTGAAGGTTATTTGAGTTTTCAAGATTCTATTAGTTTATTTGAATGGATGGTTTTATCTAGGGTTAGCAATGATCTATAACATTCTACAAGGACTTGAACCTAAAGTGTAAAATGACCTAAAAAGAAAGTTTAAATTCTCAAGATTGGTGAATTGAATGAGGAGAGGAAAACACTTAAGAGGCAAAATAAATGGTATTAATTAAGCGGAAAAAGTAAGTAATATAATAAAATATTATATATGAAGGAAAATAATGAGAGAGGAGAGGTTAGATAGTTTTGTGAAGAAACATCAATCAATCACCGGTATAGGAGATTGTGGAAAGATTGGAAGGAGGTGTTTGAAACATAGATAGTATGGAAGTATGAGAAGCTACATGGCATAAAGAATCTTACAAGAAAGGTGTTCTACTATAGATCAATCACTTGTTATTCTCTGACAATTGCAACAAGATAAATCATTTCACAAGGTAGACTCTTACATGTCATAGTTTCTAAAGCCTTTCACAAGGTGAATATCTAGATTGTAGATTTTAATCCTCACATGACGTAGACTTCCAAAGGTCTTTATTGTACATATCATAATCTACTGCGAATATCTCACGAGATGCATAACTCTTAGAAAGAATTTTTGTAAGCCTTTCATAGGGCACTTTCCACACTCTATTAGAGAAGATTGTGGGTTCCATCCCCACCATGGTTTTCCCTCTTACAAGGGTTTCCACGATACCAAAATTTGTTTGTCACATATGTTATGGTTGTGGTGTTTTGGTTTTGATTTACTATTTTATGTTTATGAATGAGATCATAAATAATGGTTGGTACATTAAATAATCAATTTACTAATTTTCTTGCAACCAGTGATCAGAATTAGTTTAAATTGTTGAACTAGTTATACGCTGATTGAATCCCCACCTCTCAATGCATTACTTAGTTCTTAATACCCAACCATTCATATTAGAGAATTGGTAATCTGAAGGAAAGTCTTAAAATTTTAGTAAAAGGTCTTGAGTTGAGCACTATGGAAAAAGGAAAAACTCCCAAGAATATAATTAAAGATTTGAAAGAAAGATTAAGGAAATCCTTGTCTATAAGAAATGAGTTGGCAAAAATTTAAGAGTTACAAAAGACTATTGCGACGAACTGTCAGAAGGAAGTATGCATGATGAAGTGCAAGAAGCCCTACATAAATTCATGAAGGAAAACAAAAAATTGGAAAAGTAAAGTTGTCAAATGAGAAAAAAATGAATTTGAAGGACAATCACTAGCTATCTGTGAATATATTGAACATAAGAGATCTGCAGAAGATCCAAGGAGAGAACTTGAAGAAAATATGAAAGTAAAAGAAGAAGAATGTTATCACATCAACAGAGAGAATACTATAATGTATGAACATTTTCAAGATACACTTGAAGGAAATGAACAATTTATCATTGGAAATGAAAATTTGAGAGAAGTGAATGAAAAACTAAGAGATGAAAAAGAAATGCTTAAGAATGAATTAAAGAAACCACAAGAACAACTTAAGAAATAAAAAAAGGAACATGAATATCTTAAGAGAGGACATGATAGTACCCTAAAAATTGTTGAACAACTTAATCAACAAATGAGACCTAATGACAAATCTGGATTGGGATACACGAGAAGGGCTACACAGGAAACATGAGAATCATCAAAGATCAAGGAGAAAAAACAAGAATACAAGTCACTTGTCAGTAGTAAAGAAAGAAAATCATAAAATCCTACATGCTACAACTATGGAAATCCAATTCATGCATTAGATGTTTGTAGATATCGACTGGTAGGTCTTAAAACTCAATCTTTTAATGCATATTGTTACAACTATAAAAAATTTGGACATAGAGAAAGTGAATGTAGTCCTAATGCTAAGTATGGAGAATTATTTGAAGGATACTGTTACAATTTCAATAAGTATGGACAAAAATTCATATAGTGTAGGTCAACATTGAACAATTCTTGACCATCTAAGCCAGTGGTGAACATTTATGGTAGAGAACAACAATTTGGTGTAGTTTGTCCAAATTGTGGAATTCATGGACATATAGCAGAAAACTGTAGAATAATGACCTTGATAAATTATCATGGACCACGGAGATCAGCTAGCATGATATGTTATGCATGTAATAGAATGGGTCATCTACCAAGAGATTGTAGAAATAGTCCAGTGAACCAGTCGCAACAAAATGAAGGAAAGAAGAGTGTAAATGTTTAAGAAGTAAGAAGTAATATGAATAGAATTTAGGTTAAGAAAGGAGGGTTAAGCTCATCTAAATTGGGATCTCAACCATCTAGGGTTGAGAGTTCACCTTCTAACTAGGTCAAGAAATTGACTTAAGGGGAAGAATATAAATGTCTTATCAACCGGTCCACTAAAATTATATGTAAATATTCCAAATTATCATAATAAGATGTGAGGCGATGTTAGTGTACCTATTCTTAAAGATATTATGAAAATGTTACAACCAATTTCAAATATTACTATTGGAAGTGAACTGAACGACAAAATTATGCATTTAATGAGAAAACAGTAAGATGGTTAACTGCTTGAATAGGTAATAGTAACTGGTATGAATGGTAAAACCTGAGTGGAATTATTAATACATGAGAAAGGATTATTTTCACAATTTTTATTTCACAAGAATGTTTTATGAGCTAGTGTGAACTTAATTTGAGCAACCGTCTACTTTAACTTTGCGAGGAGCAATAGAATTTGAAGAGTGGGAGTGTTAAACCCTATGTGAACATAGAAATAGTTGAAGAAAAGAATTTGATCAATTGGAATTGAGTTTGTGATATGGAATGTTGAGAAGATTTTAATATGGCACAAAATATTGATATTCATATCTTAATTGTACATGTTTAAGAACCACAACCACAATTCAAGTTACATCCTATGAAGGCCACCAAGGTTGAAAAATTTGGAGCATTCACATAGATCCCACTATCATGTTGGTCAAGGACATCTGTTATTTCATTAAAAAAAGATGGAGGAACTTGGATAAGAAGATATCAAATCAGGGTATGTAAAGTTGTGTGAAGTTGGAATCTTGAAGAACCAATATGCACATCTGATGAACAATGGTATTATGAATGCACTTGATTTCTTGAATATTTCCATGATGAATGGAAGAGCTATGTATTGATTATGTTTCATGATCAATTATTATGGTTGGATGAGAAGCAAAATATCACTAGTGAAGTAAATAAAAGGGTTACAAGTTTCAATTCCACGTTTGAGATTCCTACCCCGAGGCAAATATCTAGAGAATTAGTTGCTGAATTGAAAAAATCTAGAAGAGAAAAGAGAGTCATTAATGTGAAGGATATCCCTAATGATACTACGATATTTGCAGCTATGGTTATTGGTTATAGATTTTATCGGTCAAGAAGATACAGTATAGTTCCTTATGAAGTGGTACATGATGCATATAAATTGGTAAGTGAGATGGTTATTAATAGGGAAAAGATTACAAATAATAAGGAGAAGTCATTCAAGTATGGGTCATTTCTTATGTTTATCTTCTTTTATTTTTAAAATTATTTCCCCTTTAAAGGTAATGTTGAATGTTGGAAGGAAGATAGACCTATGGTAACACACATATCTAATTATATCAATGAATTGGGAGACCAATTTGATAATCATGTGTGGGGGTATTTAAAAAGATTTATGACTGCAATGCACAATAAATAGAGGATACCACCAAGTATTGTTCAAAAGTGTGAGGATGAAATATGTTTCTTAGTAGATACAAGAACGTGTATACTTAAACCTGTCATGCATATAATATTCTGGATACCAACAATATGTTATTAAATCTATGAAGATGAAATTGAAAAATATACAATGGTATTGCTGAGTAAACCTATAGATACAACAGAGAAAAGGTTTGGAACATTTGAGGAATCAAGCTCTAGAATTGAGTTTGAACTTAAGAAGCCAGGAATAGAAAGAAAGACAAGAAGAATTTTAACAAAGTTAGAGGCCAATTTTGGAGAAGAAAGTCCTACATCACAAGAAGCACTAGAGATCCCTTCAACATCATCTACACAACTGGTAGACACAAAAACAACAACAAAACCTAAGAAAATATACATGAGAAAGGGAAAGTAGAAAGCAAAGAAGACTCCAACAAAGGCCACATCACTGATGCCTACAAGAAGAACACCAACTAGAGAAACTAAATGTACTGATTCATCAACTAGAAAAAATGCTAAGACAAATAAGGATGATGGTGAGGACATCTTTTCAAACAAAGAAGTGGAAGAGGTAAAGATAGAAGGTATAACTTCTAAAGGCATTTCAATTGAAAAATTAATACATTCCATTGATACTTCTGGAGGATTGTGTGGAGTTTCTAGGAAGTATAATTTATGTCATAGTGATTAAATTAAGAGAAGAATTTAAAATTCAATCATAACTAGGATGAAAAATTTAAAAAGAGGTCCTGCAAAAATTAAAGGTCATATTTGTGAATTTTTTTTTATATAATACATGGGAGATGGAAGATTGATATAAGTATTGAGAATGAAGTAAGAGAGAAAGCATTGATGGAGTGTAATACTAGATTAGATGCAAGTGAAATTAAATCATTTGTTCAAGAACACAAGTACGTGTTCCCTATTAAAAGAATAGTCACTAGGATTATGAGAAGAGAAACAAGGGCTCTAAATGAAGAAATAATTAAATTTTAGAAAGTTTTCAATGAAAATCTAAAAGAGCTCAAGAGGAAGTAGATGAAAAGGAAAAAAGGTGAAGATCCTAAGAATTTTGATGAGGAAGAAGAAGAGTAATAAGACCAAGATGAGGTAGAGATCCCTCAACCTCCTAGTTCAACCTCTCTACCTAGAACTCATGTTCCATCAAAGGCCATTAGGAAAGTTCTTGAGGTCATTGCTACACAGGCAGAGGAAATAGAGAAGCAACAAGAGTATAAATCATAGGAGAAAAATACAGATGAAGTAGTTATTGAGTAAATACCTCACAATTACCCCTACTGCTAAACATTCAACAATCCAATTGGTAACCTCTACCAATGTTCAAGAAGAAGAAGAAGAAGAAGAAGAAGAAGAAGAAGAAGAAGAAGAAGAAGAAGAAGAAGAAGCAGAAGAAGGAGGAGAAGAAGGAGAAGAAGAAGAAGAAGAAGAAGAAGGAGAAGAAGGAGAAGAAGAAGAAGAAGGAGAAGAAGGAGAAGAAGAAGAAGGAGAAGAAGGAGAAGAAGAAGAAG
>MU217741.1:0-26318 GCA_018584345.1 Thuja plicata
TAAAATGTAGTTTTGAAAGGAAAGATGAAAATATATGTTGTAGTGCCTTTGGGCCAATTATGTACTTGTTATTATGGGATCTATTATCAGAAAGATGTAATTGAAAAGGGAAAACAATGTAGTTGGGAGGGATAGTTCTAGGTTTGATTTCAAGGGTTATTATTTGAATGAACAAAGTTGGAAATATACACTGTAATGTTGAATGATCTTTTCTATCTCTTCTTTATTGCAATGAAAGAAAAATGTTTATTATGCTAAAGTTGAAATGTGATTTTGTAATGACTAGTTTTTCAATGTGTAGGAAGGAGAAATGGAATTAGTATATAAAGTAAGGAATATAATTGTAAATGAAATGTTATTTTCTTACCCTATCTCTTAAGTTCTAAATGTGAAAGTAAAGAAAGGAAATGAAACTCAATTTGGATAAGTAATTAATGTAAATATGTTAGTAAATGAAATTCATTAAGGGAACCTTAAGGAATGTAAATGTGGAGTAGTAAAGATGTAATGTAAAAAAAAAAAAAAAAAAAATTTAGTTGCAATTTTGGTCATAAGACCTGATTTCTTATGGGTTCCCTGGCGGGGACATTACACTATTCGCGGATGATTGTCAAACTTAACATGATAACTTCTTGGTGGGCTTTTGAGCCCCAAAAAGATGTAAGCACCAAGGCATTGAAGTAATTAGAAACCTATGGGCCTGATTTTCCCGCTATGAGTTTAAACATTCAAAAGTTCCATCAAGACTTTGGGTTCCAAAGAGACCTTGACACTCTAGTCATAAAGTGCCTAGTCCGCCCATAAACGTCACTTGGTCTTAATGTGAAAATCTGATCCCCACAAGACTTCAGGTCTCAACCAAATCATCAACTCAAGGCTCAACTTTATACATCCCTTTGTGGTCTCAATTCTCGATATCCGCTCAAAAGTGAATATTTGTATCCTCGCAAGACCTTGAGGTGAGGATTGTAGCTACCAAGTCCTCTAAGTAGTAATCCTCCCAATACCTGACTTTGACGCCTAAACGAATCACATGATTAAGGCATTTCTCATTGCCTAACGTTTCGTGCAAGATCTCAGGACCCACGAGGATCGTCCAATCAAGTCCTAAGTCTCTCACCCAACCACATCCCCTGCTGACTATCCTCCCACAACCTGAACTCTTGCAATAATTTGAAAATTGCTAGAACTAATGTAATTCAAAGGATTTCAATAGATTTTTCGGGTTCTTAAGAATGTTTTGTTGTATTGTATGTATCTTAAATGTCTCAAAAGGAGATGGAACATGTGGAAGAGGAGATAGCTTGAGAAGAAGAAAGGGTGGAGAGGAAAACCAAGGAGACCGACACTAACAAAACCCCCTTAACCATGATATACAAATTCCAAGGGGTAATTCCAAGGAAATCCTTAAGTATCAAAGTTTTTGTCATAACTGAAGAAAATCACAAATACAAAGATTGGTCATATTGACCTAGATGCCCTCGACAAAGATGTCTTTGGAGATAATGCCACTCCAAGTATAGAAGGATTGCCAATTTTGCCTTGGCACATGTAGTTAAGTTTCCTATTGTTGTCCAAATCTCCTAAGCTTGTCCTGGCTATTGCTCAAAAGTATAACTCGGGATCAAGGAAGTGCCAAGATCCCTATCGGGTGGAAATAGTGGATTTCACTGTCCCTATGATTAAAACAACGTTTGACTTGCCCATAGGGAACTTAAAACAATGACTGAGGCTCAAGCAAAAAACATGTTTGAGTTGGATGAGGCCACTCACGTAAGACATCTCAATAAATAATGGCTCAAGACTAAAAGAAAATCAGTAACAAAGCTGCCCACCAAGTTTACAAGAGCAAATTTCATCCCAGAGGTAGCATATACCATAGCTCTTTCGAGAAAAGCATGGGGAAAGAAGTAGCGAGGACTTATGAGACTTGGATGTTCCAATACATCAATGTCACTCATAGGAGGTGGATTATTTAGATTGGGGACAAATTATCTTGGACCAACTCTATGCCCAGCATACCATTGTAGTTAGTACCAAAAGGTTTTATATGTCTTTTTATGTGGTTTGTCTAGCAGCTAGGATGCACAACTTTGTAGGGCTCACCAAGACAAAGCAAAATGCAGGACTTCTATCCTCAACTACAAGAAAGCAGAGACCCACTTCAAAAGGGTCAATGATCCTCTTCTATATGCCATAATTAACCAACTGATTGGAAATGCACACTACAAGATGAGCCAAGAAGCTATGGCATTGATAAAAGGATGGTGATTCTAGTATATTTGGTTCCCAAGGTCTACATGCATCAGAGTCTTTGGTTTTCCAAAGGCACCATTCCTCCTCCCAAGATGCTGCAGCAACAAGATATACTGATGGAATTTGCAAAGCAAATTACTTAAGTTCATCTAACTCTATCTTCAAAACATAAGGCAGGGGTCAAGCACCCATATGAATGCCCATCCATACAAAGTGGCAAAAACAACAATAGATGAACTATAAACCCTAAATCTCAAGGCTTATATAGCTAGGGATAATTTTGACCCGGCAAACAACCTCAATAGCATAATACCAATTGTCTTCCCATGTCATGAATTAGCACTTGAAGATTTGTGGGCCAATTTGCAAGATGACTTCGAGGTCAGAAAGAAGCAATATAGCAGGTTGACAGCCTGCCAAATAGTTTGGAATGAAAGAATATATTCCTGGGGAGTCTTCTGATGATAGGCGAATAATGGATCAAGATTCAAATCACTTGACCCGATTGAATGGTCAAAGAAAGAAGCGTCCATTGAGACTGTCTAAAAGAAGATACTTGATATGAGCTTTAGCTTGGATCAACCTTCGCTTGAAATCTGCCCAAGCTACATCAAAGAGACAAAAGCGAAAAGCTGGAGAAGGGTCTTCCTCTATTCCTCATGAATATAAGAGACAAAGGATCAAAGAAAAGCCTAAAGATAAAGTGCCGAAGCCAGTTGAGGAAATAGTTCAAGAGCTAGCCCAAGCCCTCAAAAAATTCCAAATGTTATATAAAGCTGCTGAAGCGAGGATTACCACTAGGTTAAGTGCAATCCCAATGACCCAAGTCATTCCTCCATGGACAGCTATTGGCATGACACCAGGGGAGGAACAAGAAGAACAGGTTGACGGTTGACAGCAAGCTCCTCCTGCTCCACCACAACAGAAAAAGTTATCTTCGCCAGCAAAGAGTCAAAGTGATCAAGTGGACATAGAACCTGAATCCTTAGAAACTCCTAAGGTAAATGAAGAGTATGTTATATTGGGGGATAACCAAGATGAGCCTGAGAAAGAAGAGGAGGAAGCTTCCAAGGAAGCTAGAGACAAAGATGAGCAACAAGAACAAAAGGCTCCTGATGAGGGACTGGATCAGTCCAAGATGGTACTGATATGTGAAGAGCAGCAAAAGCTCATAAGCTCAGTGGAGGGGCAGGCCAAGGAGAAACAAGATGAACAAATTGCCACTCAAGCAACAGATACATCAACCAAAAGTGTGTCACCTCAACAAGTGAGTACTACTCTGCAAGTAGAAACTTCAGCAAAAAAGAGAGGCAGCAAGAAGAGCAGAAAGAGAAACAAAAGGAGGTCCAACAAAACTTGCAGCCTCCTCCCTTGACTCCTACATGGCTAGAAATGGACCGAGAGGAAAGACAGCAAGTAGTTGTCAAAACAATCACCTTGCAAGACATGGTTGTTGAGGTAGAAAAGACCAAGCCTATAGAAAGAGCAAGAACTTTACACTCAATGAGATTCAATGAATTGCGAGAGAAGATAACAGAAGTTGTAACATCCTTGGAGGACAAAGATGACAAAGAACTCCTGCCTACAGATTATAAATTGACTCAAATCAAACTAGGTAGGCAAACTAGCAGAGAAGAGATTGCTTCTTTTGAATCTGTCGCTGGGACATAGTCACAAGGATGCATAAGTATCAGCAGACAAAAGAACTCAAGGCTCAGTTGCTACAGATGAAGCAATTCATCAAAGAGTTGACCACACCTCTGGCCAAACAAGCAACTACTCCTGACACACCCAGGCTAACTGGGAAACAGGAGATGGATACACTCTATGCAATGAAGGAAAAGGCTAGTGTCATGGATACTTGGGCCATCAAATGCCTTGATCAAATAGACCAAATTTGGGTCGAAGGATACAAGAAATATGAAGAAGCTGATAACCGGGAACGTCATTTATTAGCTTACACAGATAGTCTGAGGGAGAATGATAAAGTATATGGTGAACAGCTACAATGTCTCTATGAGTTTCAAAGTATATGGTGAACAGCTACAATGTCTCTATGAGTTTCAAAGAATGGATCCCGAGGAGCTACAAAAGACATATATTCAGATAAGATAGACAATTCGTAGAGAAAAGTATAACCATCATATCATTCAAATAGATTTAATAGTTGAGCATAGAGTATTCATCCTTAAAGAACAGGAGTTGTACAGTAAATATACTTCTTTGGAGAATTTTGTTATAAAGGCAAATAGTGAAGATCTGCTTTTTGTCAAATAAGCATAAGCTGGATTCTTTGGATGTTGTACAAACCATAGATTAAAATATGGCAGATATATCGCCGATAAGTAAACTTATCGCGATAAGTTGGAGGCCGCGATAAAATACATAAATTTATCGCGGAGTACATATCGCAGATAAGTTTCAAACTTATTGCCGAAAAAACATGAACTTATCGCCAAAATATCGGCGATATTTCGCCAAAATATCGGCCACAGTCTGCTAATAGGGACTGACGACCCAAAAAACAGTTATTTCACATTTTCTTGTTTGCAAATTGGTGTTTGGGAGAGGAAAAAAGGGTTTGAAGGGGGAAAAATGTGATTTGCAGCGTTTTAGACCAATTTGCAAAAAAATGCATTTCAAATTAAACTTGAGCAATTTTTTAAGTTCCCAATATTTTTGCCGATAAGTTGCCGAATTATCTCCATATTTTCCCGATATTTTTTGCCCTTGGCGATAAGTTGCCGATAACGATATTTTGAACTATGGTACAAACTACTTGGATGTAAAAAGAAAGCCGGGAATATAGTGCAACTAAGTGCATAGATGAGGACTTGCTAGACAAGTATGCATCTCTCAAAATGAATATCAAATCCACCCCGGAAGATATAAATAAACTGGCACAAAGTGTGGGTAATATATCAAAAGGCTTTGAGAAATTAAAATTCAAGCTTAAGTGAGTCGATGGACCTAATGAAGATGCACTAAATCAATGCTTGGCCAATTTCCAAGAGTACAAACACCAGAAAGGAGTAAAACGGCTATAGTTCACTTTTTGAAAACAAGGAATTTCTTTAATTGTGTTTCTTTATTCTTTGTAAGAGTCTGCTAGGATCATGAAGCCAGCATTTTTGAGTCTTTCACTTAACTGGGAGTCAAAATTTGACTTGGTCAATGATCTTTAGGGGAACTAGAGACAAAATAGGATCTCATTTTGGGACGGCAGCTTGCATGCTGACCTAACTCCCAATTGGATGTTTTTGGGCGGGAGTTACTTTCATTTTTTGGATTACATAATGTGAAATTTGGGCCATTCTGAGGGTTCAAAGATAGAAGATTAAATTGGAGGTCCACAGCTAGCTTATTTTTCAAGTAATTTGAGCACTTAGTTTTCTTGGCATTTTAGTTTAGTATTGAGAATTCTGAAACTCTGTAGCACTGTGAATTTCCAGTGAAGTCAAGCTGGGTTTTGTGAAACATTTTGAAGATAAACGAAGATACAATATTACAAACCGACCTGTTCTGCAATTCCATTGTTCTCTTTTGCATGTGATGTGGTATTTTTCTTAATTGTTTCCGTTTCCCTGTTATCAAAGAGATATTTTTTCTTATCTGAGAATTGTTGAATTTAATTCTAATTTCAATATGTGCATGGAAAATGGTAATTTGGAGTTCAATGTATGCATGTCTCAAATAAAAAAAAATCCTTTGAATCTCACACTTTTACTACTTCAGATTGTGTTTACAACAAGTCTGGTTGTTAATAGTTTCCATAATCGCTTTACTAATTGGTTAAACGAAATCAGTAATTTGAGGGTTGATCACATTTTCTCTTGCGTATCCTGTCCAATCTTTTGAAGTTTCTTTAAAAATCTTTGCTACAGCAGGATTAAATCAGACAAACATTTCAGTATGAATAGAAATATTCAAATAACCAGAGTAGGTCTCTTGAACAAATAAACCAGATTGACTACGGTGATAAAATAGTATTTTTCTGACCCAACTGACTCTGGAAGCCAATAGATTTTAAGTTTGCTATCTTTTTTAGAAGAGGTTAAGTGATCCCACTATGTGTCGATTTGGCCATCAACAGGTACAATTGCACAAAGAGAGGCATCCTCAAGGTGCCTACAACAAGGTGAATCCAAAGAAATTGAGACTTGCAAAATATAAAGAGGATAAACAACAATTCTTACCTGATTGATCTGCTTGAGAACTTGGACATCAGTCCTATTTTTAATGTCGCTGACATTTATTTGTCACACTCTGCTGGGACAAGTGATGATCAGATGAATGATGAGCAACATGAGAAGGAAAGCAACAATTGGAGCAAGTACTTGCCAAAGAAGAAAAGAAAGCAGATTGAACAAGTGTTACCAAATTGCTGCTACACAGTCTAGGGCATATAAGCTGTATTTTTATAACTGGGAAGGCCTGCTGGATTCACTATGGACAGCCAAACAACTCCGTCATATGGCATTGAAGCAGGAGGTTCAAAATTCTTAGGAGAGGAGGAAGCAGAGAACCTTCCACAAAGACATTTTCCACTTTCCGATGATTCACATTATTGTTCAGTCTTTTAGGGTTTTACCTTACTTAAATTAGCAGTTTGTTCAACTGCTCTGTTTTTATTGAGGGGCAATGAAATGGTTATCAACTAGTTTCAGTTTTTGGATTAGAGAGTTAAAGTAGGGTTTATCGTTGTAATGCCACTTGGTAGTAGAGCTAAATGCACATTTTTGGGTTTGGAAGTTGGTTTTAGGTGTTTGAAGATTAGAGGAAATAAAATAGAGATTTTGTAAAAAAGCTTGGGACTTTTTCTGGGAAATAAATGTGATTTTCTGTATATTTACTGCAGCTTACAGGAGCTCCTCAACTGTATTTTCAGCTGTTTTCTTGTTTGAAAGACTATTACTCTGTTCTGTGAGGTGTGTTTGTTAATTTCCTTTCATCAACCTATAGATTGTATTTTGACCCATTAAATGTTAGAACAGAGTATCTGAGATAGAGTGTAGCCCTAATTTTGACATACTCAGAAATTAAACTTGTACACTCCAAAGAAGCATTTTCTGCTAAGTTACCGGTTCGGGTTCGGGGACGGGTGCGGGTACGTGAACCCAGTATGTGGGTGCATGGAATTTTTTTTCGGGGTTTGGGTACACGCACGTGTGTGTGTATAGATATATGCATTATATATACAAAAAAATAAGAGAAATATACAGAATTGTAAACTAAATCATTTCATAGTCTTGGGTGTGCCTGGGTTCGTGCTAGGTGCGCACACCCAGCACTGTGGGTGCGCACGGGTTTGCATGGCACACCCACAATGCTAGGCACGCACCTTGTGCGCACCCACAGATACACCCGAACCCGGTGCGTACCTGCACCTGGTTCAGGGCCTATGGGTACGAACCCTGCAATATAGATTTTCTGAAATCTGAAGTGCGCTTCCAAACATACACTGAAGTATGTGCCATTGCAACCCTAGGTCAGGCCATCATTGCGGTTATCATTATGGTCAACCCCAAAACACACTAGTCAAACACAAAAAGTGAAATATCTTGATAATTATCAAATTTCAGGGAAAATTATTTTATGACCATGTCCTAGTCATCATTTTATGTTCATCCTTTTTTGTCTTGACCCTGTTCATGGTTTGTAAAATTTTAAATCTTCAATTTTTTATGTCCCCCACTCAGAATATGTTAAAATCTCCTCTCTCAAGCTTTGTCATGAAGATCAAACTCAAGGTTCTATTCACTTGGCCATCCTTGACCTGCAATCCAAATTTCAGAGCTTAAGTGATCCGTAGCCAAAGTTATGGGCGTCTTCAAAAAAGAGTCCTATGTTTTGGAAAAGGAAAATATTGAATTATTTAATAAAATAATTTAATATTTTAAATTAATTAATTTAATATATATCCTTTCCAAAAGTTTGCAATTTGAACTTGTGAAAATGCCTCCTTTTTCCAAAGTTTTTCATAGTTAATCACCCTTCCGTTTTTTCGCAAAAATTTTCAAATCATTAACCTTTCTAAAGCATGCACAAAAAGAAAAGGTTAATTAACCTCTCAAAAACACGCAAAAAGAGAAGGTTAATTAACCTCTTCAAAACGTGCAAAAATTAAAAGTTAATTAACCTGTTTCTGGTTAAGCCCTCATCTTCTTGTGCACATTTTTCGAAGGGTTATTAACCTTCCCCCAAACAAATGCAATCGCTGCAGTATTAATGCAGAATTAATCCGCAAAGAGCCAATAGAAACTTTCAAGCTAATGCATATGGCAGGTGTAATGATAGATTTCACAATCTTTGCCAGTTTCTATCATACCAGTGTAATGGAGCTTTAAAAAAGGATGTAAAGAGTAATTAAAGCAATATAGAAAGTGAATTCTTGTCAGGCATTACAATTGCAAAAGCCTCGAAAGAGATGTGCAGAATATGGAACACAGAAAGCTCGTGTGAACTGTTTGATAGAATACCTCAAGGAGATGTAATCTCATTGAACATATTATTCACAGGATTTGTGCATAACGGTTTTGTTAAAAGGACTTCCAAAACTTCCAAGCAAATGTAATATGCATTCTACCCACATGGACATATATGCAAAATGAGAAGCACAGGAAGGGCACATGAGTTGTTGAACAAAATGCCTTGAAGAATTGTCACCTAATTGAATGCAATGGTTGCAGGAAATTCGCCAAAATCAATTTATTGCAAAGTTTTAAGAACTTTCAAGTAACATGCAATTGGTTGGCAAGGCACATGAGCAGTTTGAAAAAATGGCTCTGCCCTCACAACATGTTGTGACTTCCAAACAGAATTGTTAAAAAAGCTTTAGCAACTTTCATTAACACAATTGGTAGGTGTAAAATCAATTCTATAGCCTTTGTGAGCATCATTGATGTCTGTGCCAAAATGAGAGCTTTGGAAAATGACAGAGACATCCATCAAAGCACAATGAATGGAAATTCTTGTCAGATATTACAGTTGTAAATACTCTGGGAGATATACATGCGAAATATAGAAGCCTAGACATAAAAAAACTTAATCACAATGATCGGGCCCCATCACAATGATCAGGAAAACGAACTACTTGACAGACCACCTCAAAAGAGATGTCCTCTCAAAGAACATAATGATTGCATAGATATGCACAGAACTGACTTCTTCGACAAGCTTCGGAGACTCGGGCAAATACAATTTACAGCTAGAAAGCCGTGTTTCACAATCTTTTCCAATATTCTCTGCGTCTTTGGAACAGGTTATGGACATTCATTGAATCATAAATATACAAAGATTTTCGTGATGACATTATAATAGCAAGTGTGCTGATGAATGTGTGTGCAAGATGTGAAGAACAGACACTGCATGTGAACAATTCGACAAAATGCCTGCGAGAGATGACATCTGAAGGAATGAAATGGAATGGTTGCAGAATGAATTTCTGCAAGGAAGCTCTCAAAGCTTTTGAATTCATGAAGCATTTTTTAACGTGTCGTAACTTTTAAAGATCTATTTGTGTTTTAGCATTGGGGCTGAATATACAACAGTCATGTGAATTGTGTTACATATATACTTAATCAGTAACCGTCCATGGTTGACCTTAATACCGGATGTGGCTACCCTGAAGATGCATGATGCTATCTAAGACTGTTACATGATGGTACAAACATGTTTTCTTAGTGCATATAGATCATATATGAATATGGGCCAAGTATTTACAAATGCAAGTGCAGTGCTCAACATGCTTGCAAAATACAAAAGCATTTTAAATATGTGCACCGTTTAACAGAATGCCTCAAAGGGACGTCTCATGGAATGCCATTGCGATACCTCGTGCACAGCAAGAATGCTTGGGGAATGAATATCAGGAATCTGAAGACATAGTTTCGTATGAACTCATAGACACAACAACAATGAAACTTGAAGAAAACATCAAGCCAATAAATAGAATAAACGACAGAATGGCTCGTGGAATCGTCATTGATCTTCTTTAGGATTGAAATACATTAATTATGTGTCATGACTATAGAAAGAGAAGATGACGTGCTTTCATGAGCATCCAAGCAAGCAATTATATTCATATAGTTGAGGCATGGACATCCTTCAATGACTCCGTCAAATTGGGATGCTGATGATTGAGTTTGGTACTGACTTATTTCTTATTTAATCTGTAGAACAAACTCAAGAAGACTCATCTTCCTATGTGAGGAACTAAAAGTGAAGTACAATTATCAATTAAAATCTAAGTTGCCGATTCGGGTGCGGATGCGGATGCGGATGCGAGAATCAGGTGGGCGGATGCGCAAAAATTTTTTTGGGGGTTTTGGTTACATGTGTGTGTGTGTGTGTGTGTGTGCAAAGAAATGCAAGAAATATACAAAACTAAATCATTTGATAGTATGATACTTCATCATTGATCAAGATAAATATTAAATGCCAATTGATAGTATCGGCTGCTTGTGTTTAGATCATAGTTGTTGCATGGGAAAGCCTGTGTATCATACTTTAAGGTTCAGTTCTATAATGTGGGTTGCTATCACTGTACTGGTCCTTGATGTTTAAGTGATTATTTTGCACACATCCACTTTTGTAATAACTATGAAAACTGGGAAGAAATTTTTAAAGGTTGAGAGGATTTTTCCTCTAGCACTTTTCCAAGCTTTCTGATCCCTTACATCATCATTCATCCGATCTACTAATAAGTGGGCATCGAGCAATAGCTCTGCCGATGAAATGTGTTCAGAAAAAACTGGGTATGTGAGTTCAATAATTTCTCAGCCTTGGGTCAGACCTACCATTAAGGAATGGTTTGAATAACTTTTTAATTTGAAAACCTTTCGATGTTTGATTCTAGAAATACAACGTTTGGGTGTGTGCATTAGAGAATGGTTAAGCAATCAATAGAAGAGTGATAGAATGTAGCACCAGTGACAGTCTGGACTCATTAGTTTGCATCAATTTCAAATTACATCAATTATGTCCATACTTGGAGGTACTGGTAACAGTGAAAGGGATAGGCGTATTAACTATTAGTAAATCCGTTTGCTGCAGGAACAGTTTGTTGATGGAGATTTGGATGGGAATGTTATTGATCTCCCATCCTCGACAGTTTGGCTTGAAAAATAGAAAGTAGCAAAATGTATACAGGGTGTGACTTATCTTCGTGAGATTCACAGACGTGATGTTTTACGTTTTTCTGGGCCCCTGCAACGCATCCACAGGGCATCCACAGCCCACTGATGCGCTTCCTGGGCACATCCAGGGGGCATCCGCCTCCCAGCGCATCCGCCTCCGCATCCAGACCTCCAGGGAGCGCATCAGTAACTAAGATTAAAATAATAAGGCTTTGGAAATGGAAAATTTTTTAAGATGTTGGGAGTAGCAAGAAGAACAAGGGTCTTCTAGTATTGCAACACATTTAATGAAGGGAAACTTTACAAAGACAATTGACATATATGCAAATTGACAATGAACGACGCCTAACTAATGCAGTTGAAATGTGTCCTTGAAGGGTGAATGACTACTTACATTTGTCAGTGATTGATGTACCAATCGATAAGTGTAATGTGAAACTTAAGCTTCTTCATCCTTATAGAGAGCCTTAGAGTTTTGTTTTTTTTAATGGAAAGATATATGTTTTGTGTTCTCACACGACTATAGGGTGAGATTGTTACAAGCACCCAAGATGAAGCAGGTGAAGATTGAAAACTACTTCGACGAGGTCATTATATTGTTTTCCCTTTTATGTTATGAGCTTCAAAATGTCTTTTTGTAAATAGTGCCTTTTGTCACTTTTGGTCAAGGTTAATCAATTGACTCTTTTTGCGCAAAAATAGTAAGGTTAATAACTTCATTCAATTTGTGTAAAAATGAGTTGGTTACTAACCCAGGAAATAAGGTAGTTATTATGTGAGCCTATAAGTACAAGGCCATTTGTAATGTAAGGGGACTTTTATGAAGGGGAAATTCCAGAGAATTTTCTAAAGAAACTTTTGGAGAACTTTTATGTTCACACTTTGTACCTAAGGTTTTTGAACATGTACATTTTCAAAAGAATAATGAAGAATGCATTTGGTTTGTATGTCCATATGTGTCACTAAGTTATTATTACTGATTTCTCGTATGCTAAGTTAGTAATCCCTTTATGCATTGGTGGAATCCAATGGTTATTCTAATCTACGTAATTGATGTGAAGAAATGCACGCATTTCTTGGTATCTTGATTTGAATGTGTTGCATAGCCTATCTTGTCATATGTCAAGGTTTGTTATCCTTCTTTCATCATTGTTGCATCAGGTGCTTAAACCCCCTTTGTTATCATTATCTGTTGTAAATCTCAAATAGCATTTGTATGTCTATTGTTGGGGTTTTAGTTATCCATTTTCTTTAGTTTTGTCTTGTCTCCGTTTGGTACTTTCAAGTGAAAAGTACACAGAAAATACAAATAACCCCATCATACGAGAGGCAGCAGCCCCTCTCAAACGCAGAGGAAGGTTGTGGTTTACTGCAATCTCTCCAATTGTTGGCACGATTGTCACTACTCACAAGGCAAACAGGGTCAGTTTCAAAGAAACAATTGCAATGATAAATCTCTTTACCAACATAGAGCAAATGAGGATTTATACATCAAGTACAATAGGTCAAAAAAGAGCACCTAAAGTGATTCCAAACAAAATAAAAATGAAATATGTACCAAAAGCAAAACTGTTTCAGTATTGAGCAGAATGAGTATGGTTGTTTTGGTATGGTTGTCATTGATGTCAACACATTGTTGCATTAATGTCAACATGCTTTCTGTGCAATGATGCTGAGGATTTTGTTCCGCATATTCTCTATGTTGCAAATATGTTGGTGAGATTTTGAAATGTTGTTGAGTACAATTTGGGATTGCTGGAATCAAGATTTTGTGCAGTCAAAATTGTATTTGTTTGAATATGACTGACTGACAGTATTCTATCTGTGAAATACGTGCTTTGCATTTCTCTACGTAATCATTTTTGATGGTACAATTTCGGAAATTAGTTATTAATGTCCTTAGCTTCATTCATTTCAATTGGCGCAAGATTTTGGGCTTCAGAGACGTCGTTTCAAAGATCAATGGTGCTTTTACTCTAAGTTTAGCAGACCTCTGGTGTTTACTCTTCAATTACTTGTCTCAGTGTATGCAAGAAGACATCTAATGTGTATGATGCTATTTTTGGTCTCAGTATAGGCGTGTTGTGGTTCACTTCTCATTCCTCCCCACCGCGGGAATGTTTAGTGCCAACCTAATTCAAATTTTGTCCGGTCCTTGCCTGACTGACGGTGGGAGATTTCGCAAATGTGAACTTATATAAATAAAGGATGAATCATTTAAGGATAGTGTGGCATGGTGGCATATGCGTGTATTTGTGTGAATGTTGTGCAAGCATGTGTATGTGTGATGAGGATGTATAAAAGAGGATCTATCTCCCTGATTGCATAAGTTAAGTGTGAAGTCTTGGTGCAGAGCAGTGTGAACTTTAATGTGTTAGCTACTGGAAGCAGTGAGCCGAAGGTGACTATAGATCTTTCAATTGTGTTAGGTATGTATATCAATGGTAAATCTATTATCTCTTATCCTTCTTCATCTAGGCAATGAGCCCTCCAGTAGTGAGCCTTCTTTGGGCAATGAGCCCTTTGGTAGTGAGCCTTTCTTGTAATCCACCTTAACTAGTGTTCATATATTTGAGAATAATCTTCTCCGTGGTTTATCCCTTAACACAGTTTTCCACGTAAATCTGGTGTTTCATGTGTTTATGGTTGTTGTGCTTTTCATGTTCATATATTTCAGTAATTAAAAAGTTTAAAGTAAGTTTGGTGGAACAAATCAAAAATATTTAAGATAATAATTTTGTGGACAAGAGATTACCCCCCCCCTCTCAGTTGTCTTGCACATTAAACAAATACAAGCAAATCTAATACTAAATCAAATAAGTTGTAAAAGAATTCCACAATAGTGCTTCGAAAAAGATGGTTCTAATTAAAGTATCGAATAATGAGTTCAATGGAAATAGGTTGAAGAAGCCTGACGATATGAGTGGGAGAAACCTTTTTGAAAAATATTAGTCGTGATTAAAGTACATAGTCCAATGGAAATAGGATGAAAAAGTCTTAAGGACATATGTGGGAGCAACCTTTTCTAAAAAGATGGTTTGTAACTTCGTAGTACCCAATAGTGACCTCAATAGAAAGAGGGTGAAAAAGCCTAAGGATATATGTGTGAGAAACATTTAAGAGTGGATTAAACTAAATTTTGACGGACCGGTGGAAGGAAACCAAGGAATAACAAGAGGTAGGGTAGAGATTATGATGGTCAACCTCTTTTAACATTTAGAGAGCACCTAGGGAGAGGTGCACACATTAAGGCAAAAGCAAAGGAGACTCAATGTTAATTAAAATTTTAAAAGGCCTGCAATTGTTAGAATTTAAGTGCAATCAACCTTGTAAATCTTTGTATTATTTATTCCTTGATGTTATTTGTAATTTACCCATAAGGATGAAACCAATTTACCACAATGGTAAAAGAACTCAAGTAAATATGGAGCAACTTTCATTGTTTTGACTTTAGGAAAAGGATAAAATACTTGGGCCTCCACCTTTGGAATCTTCCATTTTCCATTTTTGGGTTGTGTACACATGTAAGATGTTGTAAGAGCATTTATGCCACTTATGACAAAAAAATTGCTATCTTGATCCCTTGGTGCCCATGCATGAGAGATCCCTTATAACAATTGTACAAGCATCTGCAAGTGGCTATTTTGGGCTGCATGATAGATGGTTTCTAGGTGGGGGCGATGGTTTCTAGGTGGGGGCGTTGGATTTTGCATATGACCTTCATATCACATGGAAGACTCATTTTTTATATATAAACAGGTGGCTTGGATAAGATTTTCATCAAGTTTTGTTCTAGTTTGAACAGCAGATATCCTAGGTGCTAATGGCTATTTTGGGCTGCACAAGGACGGTTTCTAGGTGGGGGCATTGGATTTTGCATATGAGCTTCACATCACATGAAAAACTCATTTTATGTATATAAACAGGTGGCTTGTATAGGATCTTCATCAAGTTCTGTTCTAGTTTGAAGTGCAGATATCCTAAGTGCTGCCGGATTTTACAGATGTTTTAAAAGAAGTGTATTGTTGCATAATCTTCTTAGATTTATAATATATTTGCCTCTCTTTCTCTTGTGGAGATTTTTTACCCTTGAGGATTTCTATTAACTGTGTTATTGTTTTTTCATTCTTGTTTTGATAGTGCAATCACACATTCAAAGGGTTAATCTTTAAGTTTCAGCTTTGCAACACTGTTTTCACCTTGTTTATCAATTGCAATGACTGTCAACAAATATCACCATTCAGTAAATCACTAATAAGTGGTGAAGACATCCAAGGCCAGAAAGTAGGGTTGTACTCACCCTTTTCCCTTCTCAGAAAACATTCATACTTGTATGATTATACAACTGAGAAATATAAAGATTCAAAGGTGAAAAGAATTTTACTTTCTTTCCAAGGAAAAGGAAATTGGAGGATATGGTAGAATAAGGCTGAGACTAATTTGCTTAATCCTGCACTCGACGATGTATGAGCATGCCTATTTTTTTTAAAATAGGATAGAGATCTCAATCGTCAGGAATCAAATAATGCCACGGGTGGGCGAAACTTCAATTGCACTCTACTCTGTCAAAAGAATGGAGTAAATTTGCTCAATTATTTCCTTCATACATGAACAGAACCCATATGAAGTTGATCTTTCCCACAAATCACATATCCTAAGTGAGACAGAAAAGATAAGTAATGAGGGATCGTTTTGCTTGATTTTCTGCGTTGTCTGACTGAACTTGGTAACATTGAAAAGTAGATCAATTTCATTTTTATGCTTGGAGAGCCCTTTATAATTTCAGTCAAGAGAACAACTTGTTTTCAGTGACGTGGTTAATTAGCCCACCACTCTCTCTGCCTCCTCCTTTGAACTGAACGCAGAGATTTCAATACCAATTAATAGGAACCAGAGTTTATGGCTCACTTCAAAGAAAATTTTAAGAACTAGGTTTATTTTGCAGGGATATAGAGCATTGGAATTGTTTGCTTCGTAGCAGGCTTGATCTAAAGTAGTGTCAACATGTTCGTAGCAGCTTGTTCTCATCGGTACTCCTGTAATCCCAGTTTTTTCTTTCAATGAGGTACTTGAACCTCGATGATGTGGCTAATGCTTGGCCATATTGTAGATAATCAGTTTGATTAACCCCACGGTTTGCTTGGAAAGAAACAATAAACTTTATGATCATCCTAGCAAAATGACTGATGTTCCCATCATCCTTTGAATATAAGCCAGTCTATTTAACTGAGAGGAAAAAGACAGAGGGATAAGGGAAGACAGAGCAGAAAGAGAGGCATACTAAGACGGTTGAGTTTGTCTCCACTTTCAAATAATGTTCAGAACATTGTACTCCGGCTCTTCATTTATGGAGTTGATGAAACAAGGAGATATCAGATTCGGCAAGATCAATGATGTCAAGGGATACGCTTGCGATGTTCCCCTATTAAATGCAATCTTACAAAGAAGGAAGGAGAAATTGCTTTATGAAGGAAAAAAAAAATAGTCACTCAGAATTTCTATGATTATGATTTATTTTTCTATTTTGGTTAGTTAAAGCCAACCAGATTTGTGATTTCACCAACAATTTTCTTTTTGGGTTTAAGGTAAGTCAGCTCAAGATACCTTCAGTGAAAAAAAAAGTAAAATGAAAACATTCATGTTCAGGCAAAGATTTACAAAGATATGCATATGAAATCGATTGTTTCAGGAAAATCGACAGGAACCACATACTTCTGATTTTGTTTTGCTTTTTGGAGTTTACACGGTCATATGATTAAAGAACATGAAATTCAACAATAAAAATTAAAAAACCCGCTCACCGCACATAGAAAATTTCATACATATTTGCTATAATCTGCACATTCATGTCGATGGACTCCATCACATTCAACTGAATGCTAGCCACAAATTGTTTTTCAGTCCATGATAAATACCAATCAACCAAAGATAGCTATGCCATAAGAAGTTTTGCACAGAACAGAAGTAACAACTGGGTGTTACCCAAACTATCCAATAAACAAATTTTTACATAGAAGAAAGTTTTAAAATGAACCCATTTGCCTACACATAGCATTCTGCAAGTGTTGGGCCTTCTTCCTTTTCTTCGCCATCATCTTTTTCGACCTGGGGTGGATTTGGCAACAACCCTTTAAGACCTGGAACACAACTACCATCTCCATCTTCTTCCCCTGGATGTTTCTCCTTGGGTAGACCCGAATCCACGAGATCCTCTCCAACATCGTCATCGACCCCAATTTCAACGACTTTATCATTGCCCTCCTCCAAAAGACCCCCAGCAAGAGGCTCCACACAGCTGTGATCTCTCTTTCCTTCATCTGTGGAATAGTCCTGCAGTTCATCAGTCCATTCCCCATTGGAAGGACCCTCATCTTCAATGCAGTCTCCATCATCTTTGTGGAAGATTGTGGATTTAACGGCCTCCGCGGCTCTGAGGAATGCTTCTCTGATGCCCTCTGCAGAAAGAGCACAGTCTTCCAGGCCTGCATCCTCCAGCCTAGGAGGAACGATGCGGCTGGGGCTCATGCTTCCTTTGTTCAACTCCATTTCCATGTCCACCTACAACCGTCTTTATTACAGGAATGAGAAATGGCAGTGTTTGTATGTCAATTATAAAGAGACTAGCGATTTCGAATTGTGTCGGCAAAATGGTGATAATCCCTCTGGATTTTGACATCTGTACTTGCACGTAATTTGTTTCTTTGTTTTTTAATTGGAGAAAATTGAATGGAGGAAGGAATTTCAATGACTTCCACCAGACCAAGTGGTATAAGGGATCCAAAATTAGCATTATCTCGGTTCTTTTATTATGACTTTTAATAAGTTAGTCATAATAAGTTCGTAAATTTATGAAGGCTTGTTTTCTTTAGTTTATTCAAAGTATCTTTAAATTGCTTATGGATATTGTTATATGTTGCACATTTTTATGATGAACTGCTAATTAAGTTTAATGTCTTTATTACAAAAGACAACAAGTTTTGTCTTCCTACTTTTCTTTGTGGTAGTTCATTTACCCATTTCACATGTACCACTAAAATTTTAGCCTTCTTCTTTATTGTAATCTTCAAATAGATTTTTTCATCATGTTTTTATACTAGTAGTTGTACTTTTGTACCTACAACAATGAGTCGATAGGAGTTAAGTGATATGTTATGTACAATGTCAAAAGTAGATCATTAATGGTTGTAGAAAGAATTTTGAAAATGATATATAACAGCCTTTATATCATGAGGTTTTCTTGTAAATTATATGTTCAGATTTGTGTCAAATTTGTGACTAGTTTATTGCATAATGTTGATAAAAAATAAATGATAATATAAAATTTGAGAACGATCTGCCATATAAATCTGAAAAAGAGTTAACAAACTGTCAAAATGAAACTCAAAAAATAACATTCATTCCTATAAAGGAAAGGCAATAATCTTCCATATAAATATTAAAAAAGAGGTACAAAACAGTCGAAATCAAACTCTATGTATTTATTACAATGTTACCAAAAATATGGTACAAACTTGGTGAATGATAAGGTTGCAAATTTAACTCAAAAATTTCTGGTCTAGCTCTTCATAAAACTCAGAAAATCCTTCATATGCTATGATTTTGACTGCTCCAAAAATTGCCAAAGAAAAAATTTGAGAAAGCATAAACTTACCAATTAAGGCAATGGCTAGATTTTTTAGTAGACCTGTAGATCCATCATATCAGTAAAGGTCTTGAATCTAATTTTTTTCTAATCTTTAGAATGACGACTGTTTGAATTAGGATATATTTTGTATCTGTACAATTTGAAAAGGTGAATAAAGGTAATATTTTGAAATGACATCAAACATAAGCATGAATACATTTTCTTTTTAAAAAAATTATTAGAACCATAAAAACACTACGACTACTTCCAAACTACATATTGAACGACATAATTAAGAATCTACATCAAATACATTATAAGCTAAAACATAAAGAGATATTCATTAGACCAACACTTCATATTTTTTTTAGCTTTGATATATAGGGAGGAAAAATAATGACAAGTTACATGGGTTTTATATAAAAAATGTTCTACATTTAAAATATATATATTAATTTTATAATAAAAATGGATGAAAATTTTGATATTTAGATTATTACAATCCAAAAAAATGTTTTATATTAAAAAATTATATATTAATTTCATAATTAAGAAATGGGTGAAAATATTAACATTCAGATAATCAAATAAGATTACAACCCTAAACAAAGAATAAAAGCACAATCATAAAGGTTGTTATTGAAAATTAGATCAATATTTGTTGACTTAAATGACTAAGTTTCAAGAGTTCCGGACGCATAAAGTAGATAATTGCCATTGATTAAAAAAATGTAGCCAACATAATTCTTTGTTATTGCATCCAGCTCTGTCACGTTAATTTGGAATGACTTCGCCAAAATATTGTTGAAAATTTCCAGATTGGAACTCAAATTGGGTAGGGGAAAGACTATACTAGGACGTTACCTGTTAAATCTAATATGACAGATACACAAATCACAAGAAGAGGGATTGCATTAAAAGGGATATGGGAAATTTCAGTTTGCATGTTACCACTAAATACAATCGTCGCCACCACAAATGGTGCAATAATAAAATAAAAGAATCCACACTTTCAATGCAAAATCTTTTTTTTTTTCCTAAAAATTTGATTCAATGGTGGATATGTAAATTGTTGTGATTATTGTACCCTCTCTCAAGAAGCTAAAGAAATCAAGATAAGAATGTCCAATACACCTAAAGGCACTATTTCAGTCCTCTTTAAATCTTGGGCTCATGATCAAATTACTACACACTCAAATGATATTAGATTCTAGGTCAAATGAAATTGATGCACATGCAGGGTGTGCTAGCAGGATGATGAGTGGATCAATATTGAAAGATTCAAGAGAACCCCAAGCAAATTTGTTTATAAAGTGCAAACAAAGAAGATCATAAACCTGATCCAAATAGTACCCTAGCTTTAAACAAAGACATCGAATTTCAACCAACACTCGAAATAGAAATGATGAACAGTTACAAAACAACTTAAAAATAGATTTTCTGAATTCGAGGGCATGGACAAAAAACATAAAAGAAAAACTTAGATTCAAATACCTCTTCCTTTGTAAGCTTGCACAAGAATGACTATGCTAACCATAAAAAAATGATTGAAGAGAATGCAAAACAAATTTTTACAATCTATTAGATTGAAAGGAAGGGCATCCGGGAAATTGGATGCATTTTGTTTCATTTTGGATCATACTTTGTATTCTACTATCAAGTTGGATTTGTTTAAGCGTAAGCGCAAGAAAGACATGTCAGAGGAGACACAGAAAAGGAAAAAGAAATTTTAAACTAAATAAACTACATACAGTTTAACAGTTTTTTAAGCCAGAAGTTATTCCTTTATGATTTTAAAGCTATAAATGCTAGAGATGAAGCATAATTCAGTATTCAAAAAAAATCAAGAGATTTTGATTATTAATGGAGAATGAAACAAAGTGAGATATTTTACCAGAAGAGATGAACAAAATGGAAGTCGTGTTTTGTTTTGCTTCTTTAAGGAAGTGTGAGAATGGTTTCTTTTCATTCACTCATAATTTAGTTGTTTGAAGTTAATACTATAAAAAAAAAAAACCATAAACGCAAAAGCCCAAAAAAAAATAGGGATAAGAAGAAAGAAAACAAACACAGTAATTTGCTATTTGTGCTTTCAAAATTGTTTCCTATTGGCTAAATAAAAAATGATCTAACCCAAAAATGTTGTTACAAAAAATGTCAACTACCCTCTTGATGATATAGTGTGAACCAAAACATTGAAACAAAAAATGCTACACAATCTAACTTAAAAACAGATATCTCATTGAAAAATAGATTTTAGCCCAAATCAATATACTCAAATTTAAAAATAGTATATTTATGCTTCAATGGTTTGTACTATTAAGATTAATTTTATATGATCGTATGTTTATATTACACTACTAACCTATAAATATGATATTTACAATTCAACTTAGAATATTTTAAATGAAGCATGATCTACACCATTGTATAATCATATTTGCATTTTGACTTGAACATTTTAAATGGTGTATTCTAAAACATGATATACAACATTGTAGAATCATATATTTAACAACCCTACTAAAAAAAAAGTTGAACATTAAAGAATTTCTACACAATTATCAGCATAAAACAATTCTTCCAATGGTTGAAAATATATAACAATTCTTCCAATGGTTGAAAATATATAACAATTCTTCCAATGGCTGAAAATACATTCCTCTTAGAATATAGCGGCGTAGATGCAGTAGCATGATTGAAATACAGAAGGCCTAGTTGCATGAATGAAAGAAAAAATCCCAATTCTTCTTGTGGGTATTTCCATGTGCAGCAACATTTTCTTCCTGCACCTTAATCGAAAGAAGAAGCTCAAAACAACTAAGACCATAACACAAGCTGCATAGACTTTCCAGCAGGTTCTGGGTGGCCCTGTGGAAATTTGTCACATGATAATGCAACCCAATACACAATGCTCCCAGTAATTGTATCCCAGCCCCCAATTTCTCCACAAATGAACCATTTGCAGTTGAACCCACTACATTACACATTGCAAAGACAAATACACAACATACCCCAAACCCTAAAGCAGCTGCAAGTAAATGTAGCTTTCGGGAGAATTTCTGTAGAAAAATTCCATGGGCTCTATTGCTAGGATGAAACTAGAAAACAAAAGGGTTGCAAAGAAATTGGCTAAGTACATGTTGGTCAGGAAGAGGAGCTTTTGCAATAGTAAGAAGGTCCTGATTTGGTCCAAGATAGTGACTATTACAAACATGGGAATCAGGAGAAATAGATACGAAACTATTGTTGCCATGAAAGGGGCCTAGTGCCTTCCCACCAGCGGTTGGAAGCTTTGTGCAATTTCATCATTTTCCATATTGAAGTAGATTTTTGATTTGTTGGACATCTTTTGATTCCCTAGCATTAGATGGTTTCCCAACAAATTTTGAATGCATAAGTGGAATATAGATGATAATTAAAAAAATTGAACATTTTGATAAGGAAAAAAATAAAAAGATAAGAAGAAAGGAAAAAGGAAAAAAAAAGGTAACTTTCTATTTGTGCTTTCAAAATTATTTGTTACTATTGAGAAAATATCTACATGACCGGAAAAAAAACATGTGGAGAGGCTGACAATTTTTCGGCATAAATTTTATTTTTCAAGGAGCAAAGCTCCCACAAATAGCCTATCGGCTAAATAAGGTTGAATTCTTTGATATAATGTATTTTTTCTACCATTTTATTTTTGTGCATATTGTAATTCTATTATTTTTAGCAATATCTTTTGTATTTCAATGTTAGTGTTGGGTCATCCATACCACTTAGTATGTCACTTATCGATCCACTTTTTGCTTTGTTTCTTCAAGTCGATTTCCTACGATTTTGTTCCTCTTCAATAACCACTAAATCAAGTGTCTTTTGGCTAATTTGTTTTCTTTGTAATATTGTATTGCAAAGTTGAGAACCATAGCTTCAGAATTAAAATGAGGTAAATGAATCATTTAGTTCTAGATTTAAATTTATCAAAAAAAAAAACTAAATGTAATATTGTTATTAGGATTCAAATATGAAGTTTTTGAATCAATCTCGTTGACTCCTGTTTCATAAGTAATAGTTCACAAGAACTCATCTCTCATGAGAATGAATGGAACACTTAACACTCATTGCATCTAAGTGATGCTCATGCAAAGGTGAAGCGTTGGGTCTTCTTGGCAGGTCACACATCCCAGTAGAACTCCAATTCAAGCACGCTCTATGGAGTTTCCTCCAAGATTATGTCCACTTAGCATGCAACCCAATTTGCAAAACCTCTAGTGAGTGTTGTGCATTGTGAACCATTCATTATAGAACCCATTTAGTATCACCTGGACGCAATGAGTGCTAAGGGTTCCATTCATTCTCATAAGATATGGGTTCTTGTAAACAACTACACATGAAACGTGGGTCAATGAGTTTGACTAAAAACTACATAGTTGAATCTTGATAGCAATAACACAATTTGACTTCTTGTGGAAAATATCTCCTACTTATCAATATTTTAAATGCCTCAATATTTTTATTATGTTGAAATTGTAGCATGTGAAATGTGGGTTAGTGAGTTCGACTCAAAAGCTACATAGTTGAATCGTGATAGCAATTGTTGTGGAAAATATCTCTTACTTGTCGATATTTTAAATTGTTCAATATTTTTCTTATGTTGAATTATAGCATATGAGTCAATGTCCAAATAAAATTCATTAGATATAATTTAAAAGTATTTTTAAAGAAAGTAAAATTAAAATGGAGAGTCTATAAGCATGGACGAATATGTAAGGTTCAAACTAAAACTAGTATAGATATCTTTAATGCATTTATCCAAAAGACATCAAGGTATTAGTCATGTATTGCTTATTTATTCCTATTAACAATTTTGATATGTTCATATATTTTACATAGATGCATTTAAGATATCAATGATATCTTCATCTCTTTTAAATAGATGTATTCAAGATATCTATAATAGTAGTATAAGTTACTTAAATAAAATAAAATATAATAATTCTTTTATAATATTATTTAATTTAATAATAAAATAACCAACACTAATTTTATAATTTACTCATACTAAATTTATAAAATATCTACATCACACAATATTTATATCTTAATGTTTTTAAATAAATATATTTAAGATATCTATACTAATATGATAAATTAAATAAATAAAATTAGCATACATAAATTAAATAAATAAAATTAAATATTATTAATTTTATTATAATATTATTGATTTTATTTTATTATAATATTATTTAATTTAATAATCAAAACTAATTTTATAGTTTATTAATATAATTTTATAAAATTTCTACACAAATTATTTATGTCAATTTATAATATAGAATTTTATCTTATTACTAACAAAAAAAGATAGTTTTATTTTCTCAACAAGTTAAATATATGCAAACTTAATATATAATTATTATTATTTTTAATCAGTAAAAGGCCAAAGCCAGAAGATTTTTATTAATTACTTAAAGAAATTACAGATTTTCTCCATTCACTGGGGCACCGGTAGGAAAGAATGGAGCTAAGAAAACCTCTGGTCTTGCCTGCAACTTTGCAATCCAGATCATAAATTTATAAAGTTTATAAATTCTGCCCTAGAACAAGCAATGCTTATTTTGAGGCCATGGAACCTCTTTTACATGTCCAGATTTATTTTACATAGGTTATCTAGGATAAGAGTAATACAATGTTTAATTAAATAGTCACCTTGCTAGTTATTTTGTGGCTAGGTATTTCATATCTAAAACACATATATTTTGATGACCCACTTCTGCTCTTCATTTGCCTCTTTTGTTCTTACTAATAACCAGATACCTGATCTTCATTATATCCATGATAACCTATAGTTTTTGTAAAACCTTCCAGCTAAGATCATTGTTAGATAAAGTATTAATTTATTACAAAATACATTAATCAAATATATTGCTTATCATATATAATTGTTTAATTCAAAAAAGGTGATTGTGCTTGAGAACTGAAAGGATTGAAAGGATTGATCAGTCAGCTTGATCTACAGTCCATATCCAGTAGGAAAGGGTAAGGGGAGTACCTACATACTAACATCTACATTTATGTGTGTATACTGAAATATTAGTCTAATGTATATGTTAATATGCAAATACCACCTATATTTCTTGAATTGCTATCATTGTTTACAAGATTGCTTTAGAATTTTTCAAAAAGATATCACAGTGTCTATCGAATTATTGCCTCATTTTAATAGCATTGAAGAAAGAATAGTAGGCATATTTAAAATAATTTGTGGTAAATTAGACAGAATGCCATTTTAAAATCTTTGACAGTCAATGAAACCTACAACAAGCTTTCTTACCATTTGTAGTCATATGACAGAGACATGACATACATTCGGATAAAACATGCCTTATGGTAGCAAATATGACTTCTTCCTTCAATTACATCAGGTAAGGCCAAAGAAAACAATTTAAGCCATTCTTGGATTTAACTGACCTTATGTACATATATATATGATAATTAAATAGATAAAAACTAATCCTTAAGTTGATTATCAAGGGTTCATTGTCTTTAATCATTTGAGGGAAGAATACATAGATAGTTGATTAAGGCCAATGTATCTTCTAATTGTAACACAACTTTCAATAAAATTATAGATACTTCATTAGGCCAAAGTTCAGCATATAGAATATTTACATTCTTAATAGAGACAAAGATAATGAAAGCTCGTCATCTAAAGCTGAGAAACCTTATTTATAAATGTAGATAAATAAGATTAAGAGAGTTATTTTATGAAACTTATGGAAAACTCTATATGCACATATATATATCAGTGTATATGTATGTATATCTCAGTGTATATTTGTGTGTGTGTGTGTGTGTGTGTGTGTACACTGGGATATACATACATATATGTATGTGTGTGTGTGTACACTGAGATATGTAACACCCCAAAATTGGCACCTTATAATCCTAATCAATTTTGGTGCGTTCCTTCAAATTTTCTCATCATCAAAGTCCTATTATATTAGGCAAATTCTCCTCCTAATTGACTTTAATTGACTGAGTTTCAAATGCAGAAAACCCAAATTTGCATAAATCTGACATTATATTTAATTCATAAATTCTCAGGGTTTATTAGCTAAAAATCCCTATGATTAATTGATTTAATCCGAAAGTCCTAAGTGCTTTTAATTAAATCAATTCCACGCCCTTTAGCTAATATACATAAAAGGAATTGAATAGTTATTTAATTGATTGGATGAATTATCCTCAAAAGGGAATTCCATAATTCCATGTGAAAAGTCACTCATGTGGCAATAATCCATCCTTTTAAT
>MU217741.1:33759-49136 GCA_018584345.1 Thuja plicata
TTAATAAAAGAATTAATTATTAAATGCCTAAAGTTTAGCTTAAGTAAAAGAGAGATAATAAGTGACTTAATAATTAAATCAATATGATTTAATTAATAAGTGGAATCACTTTATTACTCTAACAGGAGGGCCATAATGACTGAAATAATATAGGGACCATGTATTATTTTGGTCGTTACGGCCCTCCTCTACTCTCTAAATTTATTCCTTATCTATGGTTTTTGGATCCCGCAGTGTCAACTTGGAACCGAAGGAGTAGTGGTTGTGTTGCATCGTCTGGATATACCATTCAATTATGTTGTGTCTCCAAACAATTGTGACCATGATATCTACATTTATGTTTCTTAGCTGTTGTGATATCTACATTTATGTTTCCCAACTGTCGTGTTTATGTGCATGTTCTTTATGTGTTTGGATTCTCTCCCTCGCATCCAAAATAATATTTTCCCACTCTCAATCGAGAATGCACGTGCAGCTGCGTAGAATATATGGTGTTAGAGGGCCCAGATTAGCAGAAATTTAATGTACAATTATGGTCTTATATAGATAAGGTGGAACTGGAATTTCAGCAAGACTGGGAAAACTTTGCGCATAATTATGAACTGAAGATGGGGAATTTTTAGTGTTCAAATATGTTTCAAAATATTTTTTTAAAGTGAAGGTATTTGATACAACAACTTGTGAGAAAAATCAAACAGAAAGGAAATCGTCATTTCTTGGACAAAACTATCTCTTACCAAGAAAGGATGATTTCCTTTCTATTTGATTTTTCTCACAAGCTGTTGTATCAAATATCTTCAATTTAAAAAAATATTTTGAAACATATTTGAACACTAGAAAATTCCCCATCTTCAGTTCAGAATGAGCACAAACTTTTCCCAGCCAACTTGCTGAAATTCTAGTTTCAATTTATCTTTACAAGACCATAATTGTACCATTGAATTTATGCCCATCTGGGCCTTCTAACACCATATGTTCTCCTGGTTGTTTAGAAAATTGAAACAAATGCAGGTGGAATGTGTTGTGGTAAACACAATGCACGTTTAGACTTTACAGATTTTTAATAGCATACATTTTAGTTTTCGGCCTTTAGCATTTGGACCACACTTTTGTGGTCGAATGAAACCAAGGTTGTGCTTCTTCATCCTATGCATATTTAGTCCTTTCAAATCATAAAATAATCATAGGATAAAAAAGCACAACCTTGATTTCATTCCACCACAAAAAGCATGGTCCAAATGCTACAGGACAACCAAAATGTAAACCTCTTTCTTCAGAATATGCATGGATAACAGGATGGAGAAAAATAGTCTTTATGATTGCAATTTCGGCAATGTCTTTATGATTAAATCTGTAGATTGCAGAGTAGGTGGTTCAAATTTCTAGGAATAGGGGTGGCTTCTATTACACTTGCAGGCTTACTTGTCACTATGGTTCCTAGTGTATTTGAAAAAATTGAGCAAGCCAATATTTTGGTTTAGAGTGACATGTTCAATGTTATGAAGGTCAATCATAATCATATTTACATAAGTCACATGATACATATGCTAAAGATTGCATAGTATACAATAAACAATTAGAGCCACATACAACTAAATACAACATGACATGGTAGTAATGAATAACCCACCCTTGAAGAGGGAGATATAACCATTCATTGTGCCAAACAAAAAGAGGCAAAATCACAACATAATGCATAAGGATATAAAGTTCATTAGATAGATAGGTTTTTGTAATGACGATGAACATATGGATATCTAGACCCTGAGTATGTATCAACAAAAAAAATTACAAAGAAGAGTATTCCAAACATTATGCTAAACAGTTAAGTTTCATGTCTACGTTTGATCTAAAGATGACCTAGTTTGTTGACAAAAATGTCAACTCCAAAGAAGTAGTCCATCATAACATTCCTATCGTCACAAGTGAAAAAATATTCATTGTGACTATGGAAGATACTCAAAGCAGCATAGTCATCATTAGCGCAAGATAGCTTGAACACCTCCCACGCCTCCACCATTTTATTTTTAAAGCCAGCTCTATTATCAAAAATTAAGCCAAGCTTGCCAGAGATAATGTTTGGATTGATGGTCTGAATCCCATACGCAACTTTTTCTGAATTGTTAGAAACAACCACATGCTTAACCACCTTCAAGACCCATTCTAACCGACCGATAACTTCAAAGAGAGTAGAAAATACTAGTTTATAGATCAC
This sequence comes from Thuja plicata, assembly GCA_018584345.1. Classification (NCBI taxonomy): domain Eukaryota; kingdom Viridiplantae; phylum Streptophyta; class Pinopsida; order Cupressales; family Cupressaceae; genus Thuja; species Thuja plicata. The sequence continues at coordinate 35,975 of MU217741.1, forward strand.
CCCATCGTGTACATGCGAGCCAAAAATATTATGTTTCAAAAGGTAAAGAATAGCATGTTTGATGTCATCATCACACACATTAAATAATATGGAGCATTGTTCTTCCAAGGACTCCAAATGAAAACAATCAATACCAAATGTTCTATCCATTGAGAAGACCTAAAACAAAGTAACAATAATGAAAATAATGAGTAAGTATTCCAAAATAATGAATAAGTATGCCAACATAATGATGCAAGATTATAAACAGTGATAGTTAAGTTGCAAGATAGTATTATATAGTGAATATGTACATATACATTGTTATATGAATGCTTTGGGCATGTTAAAGAGTGGGTAAAATACATTGATCCAATAACAGCAAATACATTACAAATGCCAAGCTCACGGTCTCAATGAAATAAACAGTGTATAAAACAATATATGGTGCACAATAGCAACAAGAATGCAATGATAGCAATAATATTGCACGATGCCCGAGCTCAAATTCAAAATAATAAGTGTATTAATGTATGATTTAATAGCAGCAACCTCATTGATCATTACCTTTGACTCATCTGTCATTATAGAAGAGATAACTACCTACAACTATATTTTATAATTCCTCATTTGAAGTCATACGTTTGTTTAAAAGGGACAAAAAGTATACAAACACACCAATTTAAGCCCAAAACATCATTCATTTCGAGATCAATACTTCTATTATAGATTTCTATATTCTATATTCACATTAACTCCAATCAAACACAAACTGAGGAAATAATCATACATAACTTCACATGGCTCCAAGCTTCCAAATCAAGCTTGAGCTTCACAATAGAAGAGCAGTACAAAGTGACAACTTTCCCATTTTACCATAGTTAGGGCCCTCTTTTACCAGGCTTTATGAGCTTTATGTTTTTACCATGCTTCATAGTATACTTGGAATATAGTATATTTCAATAACTTATATAAGTGTATCATCTTAAAATGGAAGCACTTCCATGTTAAGAGTATTTATCCCTCCTTAGGGGACATTTTTGACCTCCATCATATCATCTTCTTGTTTCTGGGTCATCTCCTGCTTCTGTGCCTGTTCAAGACCCTGATTGGGCCTCTCCGGGCACCTCCTACCCCACCTGGCATATTTTCCAGGGGTTCTAACCCCCTGGGTCAAGGTCGACCTCGACCTTGACCTAGGTTAGGGTCGACCTCAACCCTGACCTAGGTCAGGGTTGAGCTCAACCCTAACCAGGGTCCCCCTTTCAAAATTGGAAACTTGTCGGCTGTCAAGGTCATCCAAAATTTAGTTTTCCCGCTTTCGAGTCGGCTGTTTCGGGTTCCAAAGCATTGATTCCTAAATTATATTTAATATAGGTCCTCTTCTAGGGGCATGGGTCTAATTAGAATTTAATTATCCTATGTTGGCCTCCTTAGAAGATTGTGCCCTAGTTTCATATAAAAGGAGGTTTTTCTCTCTCATTTTCTCTAAGCGATATTGAGCAAAAAGAAGAAGTTTCAAGCATCCAAAGTTCTACATATTTCCAAGCTCTCAAGGTGTTCAAGTCTTCCTCTCAAGCATTAAAGTTTTCCATTGAAGATCAAGGATTCAAGCTCTCAATCCTTTGAAGGGATTAGGTGCAAACATTCAAGATTCATCATTCAAACCCTAGATCTAGCTATCATGATGGTGTGATATTCCTTCAAGATCCTTTGTGCATCCTCAAGACTCTTTTATCATCTCTTCAAAGTGGATTTCAAGAATACAATCATGGATTTTTATGGTTTCTAAAGTCCATTGCTTTCGTATTTACATAATTGCATACATTTGAATTTCAATTACATATATATCGAATATCATAGCTTCATTGTTAGATTCAATTCTACTACTTGCTAGCATTCTGTACTTTACTGATTTCAAGGTTAATTCCTAAATTGGGGTTTGACTAAGGCAAACCCCTCCCCCACAACAAACAATCCTCTTTTTCTTGTAGGTATAGGTTCAGAACATCAGATTTGATACCAGATCTAGATACCCTTTTCAGCTTTCTTTCGGACGGCATGAACAGATTCTTTGTCGGACATGTGTAGGTCAGGGTTGAAATTATTGGGTCAGGGTTGACATTTGTGGGTCAAGGTCGACCTTTTTCATAAGATGACATTGGAACGGAAAAAGATTTCTGGGTTTTGTTAGTCTCTATGTTCCAATTCGGGATCAACTATCAGTTTTTCCAGAAATAGTCTACAGACCTCAGAAAATAGCATTCTTTGATCTACAATATTTCAAGGTTAGTGCATTTCTCCTATTTCTTCAATTACTGTAATATATCATTTCTATACATATAATTAACAGAATTTAAGATTCCCTTCTTTTTATTCTCCTTTCCAAATAGTTGATTCATTTGTGTATTAGCCCTTCTTTTGGGTTGATCAACTTGGATCTTCCATTTGTGCATTTGGGAATAAAAAGGGAGCATCTTATCTTCTCCCTAATCACAATTGCAATGAGCCTTTCTTTTTCTTTTATTTTTTTTATAATCACGCGGATGTCAAAATTATGACAGTTTCGTCGCTATTACGAAAGCGTCGTGGGCACTTGGAAAAAAAACACAAAAATACACACAAATGGTAGTGTTGTCTCAAATTGGAGTCGAAATTTGACCCCAAATGTTGTAGTGTTTTATCATTGTTATCTAAAAATTTGCTCAATAATATCTTCACCCATTTTTTCCAGATTCTTGATATATTTTCCACACTAACTAGGCCCCTAAAGCCAAGCTTTTCTATTTGGCTTTTCTAATTCCCAAGCCTCCTTTTTCCTGATGATCTAGGTGGATCCAGAAAAACCAAAAAAATTATACAATCTCAGAATCTCTCAAATTCAGCATCACTGTGAAGAGCTCAGAAAATTGAACCCGGTGCAACTTGAATGGGTGAAAAAGGATCTCGTACACAAAAGTTAAGCTCGGTCAAAGTTCTGGTCAATAGGCAAATTAGAGGACCAGAAAAGGTAAAAATGGATTCTCCCAAATCTAAGTAAAAATTATGCCAAATTGTAGGCCTCGTCACGCTAATTCTGGAACTATTTTCAAATTAAAAAATGGAGCCCGTATGAGGAAGTTATGGCCGGTCAAAGTTACCCAAGAAAAGGGTTGACCAGATGACATCAATAGCTTAGTCAGCAACTTGATCCAATTTGTAGTGACATGTGGCAGTCAAACAAGGGAACTGGCAGTCAAAATTTGACACATGGTGAATTGATGATGACATGGCGTCTAAGTGGCATTGGATGTGGACCAATTGACTAGTGACACATGTCACAAATGGGACAAATAATCTTGTGCCACGTGGCACCTTGGTGGAAAATAAGGTTGTTTGTTTGTTAAAAATATTGTTCGAACTCATAACCTCCTACTTCCCACTTTCTTTGGTAACCAACAAACCACCCATTTACCAAAATAACTCATGACTGCTGCGCCATTTGCGAATATGCAAAGTAAGGTACAACATAACTTATTTAAAGTAAGATAGCCACCAACTTTTTAGAAATGGTTAATAACATTTTCGAACAAATAATCTCAATGAAACCATAAATAACGATAAGGGTTATAAATGGGAAATGAAGGTTATTTTTCTATACGAGGGTTATTTTATTAAATATGTTGGTTAGATGGTTTTAAGCCATTTTTAGTCAATTTCATGTATAAAAGCAGAAATTATTTTCCTTAGAGAAGGAAATTAGTCATGGAGGAGAAATTATTGTGAGAGATTGTTAGGAGGGAATTTTTGAATTCTTTTGTGATAAATTACAAGGTGTTATTTTACACCAAAAATTGTAAATGAGGAAGAGACTGTAAAGGCTTGGAGCTTGGAATTTGTAACAAGGCAATTTTGCTTGGCAAATTTAATAAAGCGGTCCCCAAATTGAGAAGTGGACCCGAAGAAGTCCTAATCAAATGAACTCTGTTATCAAGTGTTTGTGTCTTATTTTCTATCTCTCTCATTTCTCTTTATGTTCTCTCATTTTCCTATATTTAATGTTCTCTTTTATGTAATTAAACACAATTGATTTAAAGTGTTTAAAGCATAACTATTTCTTGTAATTTCAATGGTTAAATACATAACTACGCAATTACTACCTGGATCAAGGAATTAAATCTGTATTTTATATTAAGTCTGTAAACTTGTAAATCCTAGTTTACAGATCAAGTTTGGTATCAGAGCCCGTTTTGCAAGTGAAATTGTAGGTGGTGAATGTTAACCAGGTTGAGATTGAAATAAGGAGAAGGTTCTCTCGAAGAGTTTAATCCAGAGATTGGGAAAAGAAGGAATTTTCCTTAGTTAGCGATGGCACATGAACAAAATCTTGCTGAGTTTGATACAGAAGCCTTTCAGAGTGCTTTTCCAGAAATGAAGGCAATGGTGGAAATTGTTTTCCAAGAAAGGATAGAATGACAAAGGAGAAAGGAAGACAAGGACAAAAAGAAGAAGGAAGTTGAATCCTTGTTGAAAGAAGGCAAAGGTAAAGGAGTAGAAGGTGGTAATGATCCTCCTGAACCTCCATCCCCATCTTCTTCATCCTCCTCATCATCTTTGTCTTCTTCTTCTAAAAAGAACCATGTGCAAGCTAACACGCCTTTATAAAAAAAATGATGTAAAATTTGAGTTGCCCAGATATAATGGTGAATTAGATGCAGAGAAACTAGATAACTGGCTTAAGAAGATTGAAGTGCATTGCAGGGTTCAACATATCTTGCATGATTCTTCCAAAATCCAAATAGATACTCTTAGAATGGGAGGTACTGCATTAGTCTGGTGGAAGACTAAGATCCAGGATGATCTTACTATACATCATAAAATTATTTCATCTTGGTATGAGTTTACTTCTTCTTTAAAGAAATAATTTTATCCATTGGGTTATATGCAACAATCCATTATGGACTGGCAAAATCTCAGAGAGGGTAAAGGTCATTCTGTGCAAGAATATACTCAAGTGTTTAGGAAGAAGGCACTAATTCTTGGTATTCCTCTTTATACATAAGATACTTTGTTAAAGTATATAGGTGTGTAAGATATTAAAAATGAGTGAATATGTGAATGCAAATGGCCTTTTACTTTTGAAAGGTTTGGGGAAGGTAAAATTCTCCTCCTAGCCCCAAATTTACAAAGGAAAGATCCAAATTGATTAACCACAAGAAAATGGTCAATGCACAAATGAATCAATTGATTGGAAATAAGAAGAAAGAGGAAAAACCTTACATTCCCATTTTTTTTGGGAGAAGGGAGAGTGTGTAATAGATCTAGAAAGATTAAAACCTTAATTGAAATGAATTGAAGACAAATACTAACCTCAAAGTATAGCAGATCTGGCAATTGCTATTTCTGGTGTCTATACTAAGTTTCTGGATATTCTGCAATCAGATCTGGAACACAAACACATAGATAGAGAAAAACTAGAAATATTTTTCTTTTCTGAGAAAGGTTGACCTTGACCCAAATACAAGTCAACCTTGACCCCTTTATGTCGACCTTGACTTGCGTTGCTCCGACGGAAATTCTATTTGCGGATCTCGAAAGTTTGTCGAAAAGGGTATACAAATCTTCTCTGTAATTCATTGTTTTGTACATGTACCTGCAAGAAAAATGGTTTTGTTTGCTGGGGGGAGAGATTTTCTTTGGTCAAACCCTGGTTTTGGAATTAACCTTAAAATAGAATTAAAATTTTAGTAATAAAAAAAGTAAATAGAACAATTCACCTTGCTTATGTTGAAACCCTTGTGGAGGATTTGAATCCTTGGATCCACAAGTATGAATGGACCAAATGGATGTAGAATGTAGGATGTAGGATGTCTCAAATCAATTGCCTTTAGATATTCAACACCAACCTTAAATGGGTCTTGGAATAGGAAGAATCTTGAATGGATATGGATGGAGAAATCTTCAACAAGAGGGGTCCATAGAGCTTGAGTCCTTCAATGGCTACCAATGTATCTCCTTGATGAATTGAATCTTGAATGCTTGAATGCTTAAGTGATTTAATTCTTTAAAGTAGATGATTGCTTCGATACATTAAGCGTAGATTCTTCATCTTAAAATCTTGAGTCTTGTGTGCTTAGAAAATGAGAGGAGAAAGGCTTCCTTATATACAAGTCTAGGGCAGAAACTTCTAGAGAGGCCGACATAGGAGAATTAAATTCCAATTAGGCCTATACCCCTATAAGTGCACCTATATATATTATCTTTTTAAGAGTCACTACTTCGAAGTCCGAAATAGTTGACCTAGAAGCGACAAATAATACCTTCCAAACCTCGACATCTGGAAATCTTTAAAATTTGAAATTTAGACCCTAGGTCAAGGTCAACCTTGACCTAGTTCAAGGTTGAGGTCAACCTTGACCTAGGTCAGGGTCGAGGTGGACCTTGACCCAAAAATTTGACCTTGACCCTGAGCTCAAGAACCTCAAAACCTCAGTGCAAGATACCAGGAATAGGTAGGAGAGAAGTGGAAAACAGAACAGGACAGGGGAAAAAATAGATACAAGTCAAAGACACATTCAAGGCATTTGACATGACCCCAAACCACTTAATTGAAGGGATAAACCAGTCCTAAATGGAAGTGCTTCCATTTTCTGACGATACACTTAGCCCCCACTTTAGCAAGAGTATCGACTCGATGCAAACTCTTGGTAAAGGAGATCACAAAGAAATCATAATCTTATTTAAATCAAAGGGACAGAGAAATCCTCAAGCCCCCAGGGACTCATGTCTTTGTCAACCCCAAGATTACAATAAGAGAGACATCACCAATTAGAAAAATAGAGAGAGAGGGTGTGATTACCTCGCCCAATGAGAACTTATGTCACATTGTGAATCGCACAAGGAAAATAGTGCAACTGGAAAGATGGAGTTGAACCACCTAGTGAATGTGGCTACTCACTAGTCAACCCATCAAGGATTCACCCTCGGGAATATTCTATTCCAAAAGAGAAAAGCCAAAACTAGAGAGATCCAGTCTTAAGGACACCTTCCAACCTTAAGGGATCAAAACTTTGTAAATTGAAACTGGAGGGATCAAGAGATCCTATAAGGTAAAAATCCATGCTTTAAGGATTAATCTCTAATCCATAAAGGGAAAGAAAAAATTTTAAAGTTTGAAAATATTTTGAAAGTGTGTGTGCGCAAAAAGTGAGCAGAGCGTATGCCCCCATGTTAAAGTCATCGCTAACAGTTTAAAAGGAGCAATGGCTTTAACAGAAACATAAACAACTCCACTGATTATATTTCCACTACGCGATGCCCCCCAGCAAAGACAAATCAAGGGAAATACCACATAAACATATATAGAACACAAAAGGGATCTACCTACCGTGGAGTCAGTATGATCATAAGATTTTTTTTATTTTTGTGTGTGTGTGTGTGTGTGTGTGAATTTATTGCAAATGAATTGACATCATTCCCCAAAGAAAGGAGAACTGCAATCACAATGGAGGAAAGAAAACACAAGAGTTATGAAGAAGATTCTTTTCGGACCACAACATGCAAACCAAAAAGAATCAGTGCTACCATGTCGCAAATCCAAGCGAACTACACAGGGAAAAAATTTACGAACAATAGAACAGGTATGACATAACATGAAAACAACATATAGAAGAATAGAGATACATATAGAGGAATAGTACAACACATTTGATTCCTTTATCACCTTACACCAACAAAGTAACAATGGTCGTATAAAAGGACCTAACAAACATTTAGCAAACACATTACGGGAGAAGCACAATACATTAGGAAAACACATAAAGGCTACCATGGAGGACAAGTCAATCAATCACATCGCCTACTCTCCTCATCTCAGTCGATATCATTTAGGGAAGGTGGGTAACCCACAAGAGGGACTATATCCAACATAGTAGGAATAATAGCCAGTTCCAACCAAGGATCCTCTTGAGAATCGTGATGTTTGATACTAGGTGTAATTATCAATTATGTTGAAAGCATATTAGGTACATCAGTATCAATATCAATAGTCTCATATTCATTATTAGCATCAATAGGATCATAAAGAGTATCTTCTTCATCAAGATTAATCAAAATAGAATCTAAGAAACAAATAGAATCATCATAATTGGTCATCTTAACATCATTATTAACATTAACTTCTTCCAACACATAAGGCATAGGCTGGTCAAAAGATGATGAAGAACTTTGAAGAACAGAGGCACATGCCTTAGCTTGAGCCCACACTTCTTACGATGTTCATTGGCAGATCAGTTATGTTCTGTCTTGTTTGAAATATGTTGAGAACTAGGAGGAACAACAACCGGTTCCTTCACAGGTTCTATAGGAGGATTAGTAGGATGAAAAGAAACACTAGGAGCTTGATTAACATAACTAGAAGAAAAAGATAAAGGAGGTCTGGAAGGTGTAGGCAAAAGACCACGGTTAAGATCCATCTGAGGCATGCTTAACTCAACAATCTTGTGATTTTTATAGGCTTGATATGAGCGAAAGAGGTTACCAGGTTGAGAAGAACATGAATTAGGTAATGAAGGCCAAAAGAAGTCAAGGGTAGCACAATCCCTATGCCTAGAAGGTTGATATAAACTATGATTAATTGTTTTCACTTCTTCATCATGAATGAACTTAATACACTTATGGATAGTTGAAGCAACAAAATGCATGGCAGTCAACCAAGGCAAACCAAGCTTAACTTGAAACTGATCAGAAGTAGGGACAACAATGAATGTAGTGTCCACAAATTTACCACAAAGTTCAATAGGCAAGTTAACAAAACCAAATGATGGATAGACAAAACCATTACAAGTTTGGATCCACACATTAGATGTATTATAACAACCACATTGTAATTTCTTCAAAAAAAGGTTTTCTTCAGTAATGACAATGACTAAGGATGTAGGATCAACAAGACAACCACACGTAGGTATCTTAGAAAACCTAGCATAAATGTAGAGGGGACCGTTAGAAGCTTTAATAGTCTCAAAATAATCAAAGGTGATTGAGAGTGCCCTAGGTCTTTTATTCTTAGATTGATTTTGAGGTTTAGGTTGAGGTTTTGATTTAGGCTTAGGTTGAGGTGGAACTTGAAGTTGAGGTTGAGGCAAAGGAACTTGAACATGAGGTTGAGTTTGAGGCTGGGGTGGTGATACAGGTTGAGACAAAACAACATGCTCCACATGGTTAACAATATGATTGAGATCATCCATCTGTGAATCATAAACAATATCCACAGAAGATGGCTGAATAATGGTATTAGTATCATGTGTAGGCAAAGGATTCGAATAGATTTGGAGGTTTTGATTAGGAGAGACATATTTTTTCCCACTACCATCAAAATTATCAACATAAAAAGCATTAGAATCAATCAAGTCTTGAACCTTATGTTTTAGAGAATAACACTTCTCAGTATCATGGCCATTGTGACGATGGTATTGACAAAAGGCTTTGGGATCAAACGATTTGGATGCCATCATAGTAGGAAGAAGAGGTATAATAGGAGGCAAAGTAATCATATTAGAATTCAAAAACTTACTCATAATAGAATGTAAAGATTTAGAAAAAGGAGTAAATGTAAGATTCAGACGAAAAGCAGTGGATGCAGAAGTGGGATTGTTGGATGCAACAACAAATTGATCAGCAACTACATTTGCTTGCTTATTTATCTTGAAATAGTTGTTAGATTTCTGAAACTTGTTGGGATTAGGAGCAACATCACTCTTATCAAGTGGAGCAGGAGCCATTGGAGTGTTGCTCTCAAATTTACTCACTTGTAATTGATAATGATGAAGCCCTGCAAAAATTTGTTGAAAAGAGGTAAATTCAGTAAGAAAAATCTTATCTCTAATATCCTTTTGCAAATTTGAAATAAACATATGCTGAATATTAATATCAGGAACATGATAAGAAATTTAAGCATGCAAATGCTTAAATATACCAATAAATTTAGTCAAATTTTCTTTAGTATTTTCTTTACAATGCATGAAATCAATTTAGGACACTTGTGGACCAATGTTATTCTGGAACTGTTGGATAAAGGCATTAGCAAGTTTTGGAAAAGAATCAATAGAATAAGGAGCAAGGAACAATACCATTGCAAGGCCTTATCATGAAAAGTTCTAGCAAACAACTTGGCTAAAATCCTATGGTCATGAGCATAGTCACTACAAAGGATTTGAAATGTTTTAACATGAGTGAAAAAATCTCCCTTACCAGTGTAATTCTCAAGATGCGGCATATCAACTTACCACGGAACAAGAGCACGAATAATGTTTAGGGATAAAGGACTACCCATGTCGCATGTAGGAATACTAAACTTGGATTGACTAAAGGATGCAAGTTATTGTTGTAAAGAGGACACGGTTTGAGCTAGACTAATGATTGTGGAATCATTAAAAGAAATAGTAGGCATAGAAACATTAGGAACACTAGGAAAAGTGTAGGAAGTAGCGGGAATGGAAGACACAACCACTAGAACACTTGGAACCATAGTTGGAAGAGGGTTGGAATAGGTAAAAGGAACACTATGGTAAGAAAGTTTTGAGGTAGGTAGAGACACCGGTGGAACACTCACAGGAAGAGATTGAAGTGGAAGATTCAGAGCTAGAGGATTGGAATACGGAAGAGATGTAGTCACTAAAGGAGAAGTATAAGTAGGAATACTAGGTAAAGGAATGGAAGAAGGTTCCACACTAGAGACAGGAGGAGTGAATCCTATATCTTGATCTTCTTGAGCTAAAGGTTTAACATTTAAATGCACAAGATGAGTGATACCACATAATAGATTAACAACTTGATCACTATCATGAAGGAATTTCTTAACGCCCTCTATAGCTTGATAGAAATCTTGATTATGGTTTTCTTGACAATCCGATTTCCCATTTTATCCAGTTCAGTTGATATTTTTTGGACTTGTTTAGGAGGAAATCTTAAAGCATCATCCTCATCCTGAGATGAATGAGAAGATTTATGTTCCGTAGAAGCATTAGAATCATGAGTGATCAAATTTTCATCTGGGATCCTAAGCAAAGGAGAGGAAGACTCAGGATCAAAGGAACCCATAAGTCTGCGACTTCTTCTAACCAGGATATTATAAGTAGGACTAAAGGTAGTAAAGCTCATACACCAATGAAATGCAGATGAATGAAATTAGGAAAATGTAAATGCAAGAACATAAAAGAAGGCTAATCTAATATGCATGAAAGATCTAACATGAAATGTAAATCTAACACCACAAAAGAAAGAGTTGTCGTAAGCAGGTTCACCAAAATGTAAGATATAAAAAATGAATGAATATGTGAATGTGAATGGCCTTTTACATTTGAAAGGTTTGGGGAAGGTAAGATTATCCTCCTAGCCCCAAATTTACAAAGGAAGGATCCAAATGTTGATGATGTTAGATTAATCATCTATTTACACTTATTAATTAGATCACTTTGATTTAATTAATTAAGTTGTTTTTTACTCTAGTTTACTTAAGTTATCTCTTAGGTACATTATAATTAATATTTATATTAATTATTAATGTGCAACCTAGCTTTTCCTATTTTAGGGTTTCATTCACCTTTATAGGTTGAATTTTGTAGTTTCTTTTTAATTAATTCAGATTATAATTTTGCTTTCACATTTTGAGTAACTTCTGAGTTCTGCTTTTTCCTCCTTCTACTTTTCTCTTGTAATAGGTTATTTGCTGCAGGTATTCTTGGCATTCTGTGGATTTTTATTTCTCAAATCCTACATGGTATCAGAGCTTCCCTGCTATTGTCTGGTCTAAAGGTTTTGAAGTCGTCATTCGAAGAAGAAAACCACAGCTTCTCTAGGGTTTTTTCTTCAATCTAGAGGAGGCGCTTTTGTCTGGAGCATTTTGAGCAAAAATTGATGTTTTCATTGCGCTCAGAGGTCCCGAGAGATCAAATTTTCATATAAAGTTGGTCATATTTGGCCACCGTAGCTTCTGGAAAAAAAAATTTGCCCCTCAAGTCGTATGGCACGCTTCCCAAGAAAAAAAAATTTAAAAATGTTATTTCCACTAGTCTTGGGGTGCAGCCGGCCGCACCACCAGTGCACCACCCTGGCGCCACCCGCACGCAGCCCGTGCCCGGCCCCCGCCTCCACACCACCACGCCGCCACCAGCGGCCCCGCCTCCCCTTGGCCACTCCACCGGACCACCGCGCTGCCACCAGAGTGTCGCCTACTACGCGCCGCCACCCAGCTCCACCGCCCAGCGGGTTTTCAACCCCCGCGGGCCCTTTAACCCCCAGCGGTGGTCATATCACAGACCACGGGCTCGACCTTCAGCCCCTGTGTGCTCCATATGCCCAGGGGCCCGATTCTTTCAAGCCCAAGGGGCTAGATTTTTTTGGAGCCTTTTCTACCTCTCCTTGGTTTTTTGGCCATATCTTGGGCATACGATGTCCATTTTTAGAAAACAAAATATCGTCGAAAAGGTGTTTCCGAGCCCAATGTAATGATGTTGGTCTTGCTTGCTAATTCGACTGTTTGAACCCTCATTTTTGGCATTGAAGTAGAGGATTCTATTTCCTCCCTCTCTGCATATGGCGTCCAGGTTTTGTTCTCATTTTTTGTGCTTTCTATACTTGTCTACTTGTTGTACGGGGGGGATAGACTTATACATTATGGGGGGTGCATTTTCTTTCTATAATTTAATTCAGAAATGACCCTTCTACTTCTGTCTACTTCTTCTCTCAATGTCGAACCCCTGTGTGGCCCGGCTAACACCACACAATTATCACACCGAGAAAGCACACATGACCAAGCTACTGATGTCACGTGGCTTATGGTCATGTCTAGATGAGAACCAACCTATTATGCAGCGTCCATTTGAGGTCCTTCGGCACAGAAACAAAATGGATGAGGCCATGGGTTTGATTGCACTACACATTTCAGACAGCCTCCTATTTCATCTAGATGGTTTGACCACTCCTCGAGTCTATTGCAGAAAGTTTGCAGATCTATTTGGCACAGTGAATGCATTTTGGGCACTTCAGCTTGATACAGAGTTGACTTCCTTTTCTCTTGGCAGTTTTTCCACCATTGAGGACTTCTTGATGAAGTTCAATGCTCTCCGATCACTTTTACAGGGATGTGGGAAGACCAAATCAGATGATGAGTGTATCTTTCTGATACTCTCAAAGCTTCGTGGAGAGT
>MU217741.1:67120-96677 GCA_018584345.1 Thuja plicata
GTCGGACCCTGTTAGGAGTCTTTTACAATAACCCTGTTAGGGGTGGAGGACTCACTGTCCAAATGGTGAAGGCTACAACCTTCTGAATATTTGATACACACTGTATCAACAGGATGAACTGTTGTATATGACACTGCTTGTCTGATCAGTTCCTTTTATGCGCTGATGCTTTAACCTCTTGTAAAGCAATATAACAATCTAATTTGTATTCTTAATGCTTCAACATAAAAATCTATATTATCAACATATGATAAATATAGATCTGTTGTATCAACACTCTGCTCTGCTTGTTAATCTATGTCTTTCGCAACTCTTCTTATCATAAATGACCTTGTATAAATACATACTCCAATTATGAGATCATGGGACCTGTTAGACAACTCTTCATAACATCCTTGTCGGCTCTACTAAGCGCGCAAGTATAATTACAACCATGAAAGTCAATGTTGAACAGACGCGTCGCTTCACTAAGTTAGCTTCACCAATTTGACCATAACATTGTAATCTTCTTGAAACACGTTTAGCGCATTTAGATTAATATCAGCAACTCATAAATTATCATGAATATACACATGCATATGCAGGAGATACGTGCAACTCAATTAACATGTTACATACGTCGACCTTAAACCGTTAATCCTCCATAACTGTAACTGTCACTAACAGAATTACATATCTTTACTGAAACATCATATCCGAGTCTGCGTGTATGAACATAGCATAGTAAACATGTCAAAAACATGTATCTATCCACGCTGGTCTTCATGTCATCATATGGATAAGTATATACAAAAGTACTGCTGTGTATTATATGGTGTCGTCAATGACAAACATACAATCAATCAACTGTTCAGAATCAACAGAAAAAGGGAGTTGAACAGACACAAAAAGATATCTGTGTGATCACAGACACAGAGGGAGTAATATTTTACAGATGAGAATCAGAAAGAAGCTAAAGACATTAATGAATATTTTTTCATATCAGGAACACACTCACTTTTTGGATTGTTTGGTAACTTTGGTTGGAAATTATTATTTTACAGTTTAGTGTTGTCATCAATGCCAAAGAGGGAGATTGTTGGAAAGATTACTATAATATAGACAATTGTTATTTTGTCATTGATGTCAAAACTTAACTAGAGAGACTATTGTTGTATGTTTGAGTACTATATCTATTGATTGATGAAGATTTTAAGAATAGGATAGCAAGAAGACTGAGGAAATGGTTGAGTTATGAGTATACACTAGGGTACTTGATCATTTGGCACTTTGGCAAATTGATATGTTGTTTATCTTTCACTGATAGTTCACTAGAAGGTCGATGTCGAGCAAAGCAAAGTTGATGCCGAGCAAAGTGAAAGGTGATGCCGAGCAAAGCAAAGATGATTCCGAGTGCCAGTGAAATGTCAAGGGAGACAGAGAAAGCCGAGCAATTGTATTTTATTAATTGATGAGATTTTGAGATCTATGGCCGACATAGTTGATTTTATTGGGACATGCATTGTTAATTAAGATTGGTCCACCCTCATTTAATGCACGAGAAACCATTATTAGAGCATAGATTAAATAATTAATTAATGACTGTATTGGAGAAGTAAATTAAATGTAATGATGGAAAGATCTGTTGGATTTGACCTAACCTAAGATCTACGATCTTGATTAAGCGGCAAAAGATCTATCTAACCTAGATGAAGAGGTATAATATAACCTATGAAGGTTATTGTTATTACATCCAAGTGTAAGGAGAAGTTGTATGCAAGAGTATTGCATGGTTAATTGACTGATTGGAAAAACCTAGCAGAGAAGGCTGAGCAGAGAAGCAAAGAGATTGCTCGATGGATTTCCAAGCAAATTTGAAGTTTGAGATGAAAATGGAGGCCACTCAATGAATTATCATTAGAGCTGAAACTAGATCTAGACTTGCAAAGTAAGTTGTATGTATTAGATCACACCTGCCGATTACTTTCTAACCATTGTATCAGTTCAAATCCTTTAATCAAGTTGACCTAACAGTCATTGTATAAGACCTTTGAACAAGGTGACATTCAGATTGGAATGTTCTAAGTCCTCTAACAAGGCCACTCCTGATAGGTGATTAAATCCTTTCACCAGGTCACATTTGACAGTGTGTTTTGTAACCTTTAATAGGGTTGGCTCCTAACAAGGCATCACTTCAGAAGAGTGAAATTTTGGAAGCATGTTACCGGTGGTTTTTCCCATATTGGTTTTCCACGTTAAATCATGGTGTCAAAATGTGCGAATGTTTATGTTGTGTTTTACTGTAAATTTTATGTAAGCTTATTTCATTAGTACAGTAAACTGCACACTTTTGTTGTTTATTGTTGTTGAGAAGATCTGAGTTGTTGAAGTGGTATAAAGTTTTATATGGGCACATCTGGACCTGAGGATAACTGATTCACCCCCCCTCTCATTTATTCTAAATTCATTCTAACACTTAACATCATTATTAGCATTAACTTCTTCCAACACATCAGGCATAGGCTGGTCAAAAGAAGGTAAAGAACTTTGAAGAACAAAGGCACGGGCCTTAGCTTGAGCCTGACGCTTCTTATGACGTTCATTGGCAGATCGGTTACATTTTTTCTTGTTTGAAATATGTTGAGAACTAGGAGGAACAAAAACTGGTTCCTTCACGGGTTCTATAGGAGGATTGGTAGGATTCTGAGGAGGCTAAAAAGCAACACTAGGAGCTTGATTAACAGAACTAGAAGCAATGGATAAAGGAGGTATGAAAGGTGTAGGAAAAAAACTATGGTTAAGATCCATCCGAGGCATGCTTAACTTAACAATCTTGCGATGTTTATTAGGCTTGATATGAGTGAAAAAGGTTATCAGGTTGAAAAGAACATGAATTAGGTAATGAAGGCCAAAATAAGTAAAGGGTAGCATAATCCCTATGCCTAGAAGGTTGATATAAAATATGATTAATTGTTTTTACTTCTCCATCATGAATGAACTTAATACACTTATGGATAGGAGAAGCAATGACATGCATGGAAATCAACCAAGGCAAACCAAGCTTAACTTGAAATTGATCAAAAGTAGGGACAACAACGAAGGTAGTGACCACAAATTTACCACAAAGTTCAATAGGCAAGTTAATAGAACCAAATGATGGATAGAGAACATCATTACAAGTTTGGATCCACACATTAGATGTATTATAAAAATCACGTTGT
Source organism: Thuja plicata (assembly GCA_018584345.1). Lineage (NCBI taxonomy): Eukaryota > Viridiplantae > Streptophyta > Pinopsida > Cupressales > Cupressaceae > Thuja > Thuja plicata. Next base: position 70,321 of record MU217741.1, read on the forward strand.
AATTTCTCCGATAAAAGGTTTTCTTCAGTAATGACATTGACTAAGGATGTAGGATGCACAAGAAAACCACACGTAGGTATCTTAGCAATCCTAGCATAAATGTAGAGGTGATCATCAGGAGCTTTAATAGTCTCAAAATCATCAAAGGTGATCGAGATTTCCCTAGGTATGTTATTATTAGGTTGTTTTCAAGGTTTAGATTAAGGTTTCGATTTAGGCTTAGGTTGAGGTGGAACTTGAAGTTGAGGTTGAAGCAGAGGAAGTTGAACAAGAGGTTGAGTTTGAGGCTGGGGTGGCGATACAGTTTGAGACAAAAAAAAAAAGCTCTACATGGTTAACAATATGATTGAGATACCACACAATAGATTAACACCTTGATCACTATTATGAAGGAATTTATTAAGGTCCTCTATAGCTTGAATATAATCTTGATTATGGTTTTCTTGAATAAGCCAATTTCTCATTTTATCAAGTTCAGTTGAAAGTTTTTGGACTTGTTCAGGAGGAACTCTTAAAGCGCCATCGTCGTCCTCAGATGAATGAGAAGAGATATGTTCCATAGAAGGATTAGAATCATGAGTAATAAAATTGTCATCTAGGATCCTAAGGAAAGGAGAGGAAGACTTGGGATCAAAGGAACCCATAAGTCTGAGACTTCTTCTAACTGTGATATTATAAGTAGGACTAGAGGTAGTAAAGCTCATACACTAATGCAATGCAAATAAACTAAATTAGGAAAATGTAAATGCAAGAAAATAAAAGAAGGCTAATATAATATGCATGCAAGATCTAACATGAAATGTAAATCTAACACCACAAAAGAAAGAATTTTTGTAAGCGGGTTCACCAAAATGTAAGATATAAAAAATGAATGAATATGTGAATGTGAATGGCCTTTTACATTTGAAAGGGTTGGGGAAGGTAAGATTCTCCTCCTAGCCCCAAGTTTACAAAGTAAGGATCCAAATTGATTAACCACAAGAAAATGGTCAGTGCACAAATGAATCAATCGATTGGAAATAAGAAGAAAGAGGAAAAATGTTACATTTCTTGTTTTTTTGCGGGAGAAGGGAGAGTGTGTAATACATCTGGAAAGATTAAAACCTTAATTGAAATGAATTGAAGATAAATACTAACCTCAAAGTATAGCATATCTGGAAATTTTTGTTTTCTGGTGTCTATACTGAGTTTCTAGAAATTCTGCAACCAGATATGGATTAGAAACACAGAGATGGAGAAAACCTAGAAATATTTTTCTTTTATGAGAAAGGTCAAACTTGACCCAAATACAAATCGATCTTGACCCCTTTATGTCAACCTTGACCTGCGCTGCTCTGACAGAAATTCTATTTGCGGATCTCAAATTTTTTTTGAAAAGGGTATCCAAATCTTCTCTGTAGCTCATTTTTATGTACCTATACCTACAAGAAAAATGGCTTTGTTTCTTGGAGGGAGGTTTTCCATGGTCAAACCTCAGTTTTTGAATTAACCTTAAAATAGAACTGAAATTGCAGTAATAAACAAAGTAAATAGAACAATTCACCTTGCTTATGTCAAAACCCTTATGGAGGATTCAAATCCTTGGATCCACAAGTATGAATGCACCAAATGGATGTAGAATGTAGGATATAGGATGCCTCAAATCAATTGCCTTTAGATCTTCAACACCAATCTTAAATGGATCTTGGAATAGGAAGAAGCTTGAACGGATATGGATGGAGAAATCTTCAACAAGAGGGCTCCATAGAGCTTGAGTCCTTCAATGGATACCAATGGATCTCCTTGATATTTTGAATCTTGAATGCTTGAATGCTTGAATGATTTAAAGTAGATGATTTCTTTGATAGATTATGCGTAGATTCTTCATCTTAAAATCTTGAGTATTGTGTGCTTAGAAAATGAGAGGAGAAAGGCTTCCTTATATACACATCTAGGGTACAAACTTCTACAGAGGCCGACATAGGAGAATTAAATTCCAATTAGGCCTATACCCCTAGACGTGGACCTATATTAAATATATTTTTCAGATTCGCTACTTCGGATTCTGAAACAGTCGACCTGGAAGTGGGACATAATTATTTCCAAACCCCGACATCCAGAAATATTTGGAATTTGAAATTTAGACCATGGGTCGAGGTCGAGGTCAACCCTAACCTAGGTCAGGTTCAAGGTCAACCTTGACCTAGGTCAGGGTCGAGATCAACCTTGACCTAGAAGGTCGACCTTGACCCTGAGGTCAAGAACATCAAAATCTCAGTGCAAGATACCAGGAACATGTAGGAGAGAAGTGGAAAACAGAGCAGGACAGGGGAAAAACTAGATCCAAGTCAAAGACCCATTCAAGGCATTTGACATGACCCCAAACCACTTAATCAGAGGGATAAAACAATCCTAAATGGAAGTACTTCCATTTTCTGATGATAAATTTAGTCCCTACTTTAGCAAGAGTATGGACTTGATGCAAACTCTTGGTAAAGGAGATCACAAAGAAAATATAATCTTATTGAAATAAAAGGGACAAAGCAATCCTCAAGCCCCTAGGGACTCAAGTCTTTGTCAACCCCAAGATTACAATATGAGAGACATCACCAGTCAAAGAAAAATAGAGAGAGAGGGTGTGGTTACCTTGCCCAATGAGAACTTATGTCCCATTGTGAATCACACAAGGAAAACAATGCAACTAGAAAAATGGAGTTCAACCACCTAGTGAATGTCACTACTCACTAGTCACTATTCAACCAATCAAGGATTCACCCTCAGGAATATTCTATTCCAAAAGAGCAAATCCAAAACTAGAGAGATCTAGTCTTAAGGACACCTTCCAACCTTAAGGGATCAAAACTTTGTAAATTGAAATTGGAGGTAAAAAGAGATCCTATAAGGTAAAAATCAATGCTTTAAGGATTAGTCTCTAATCCATAAAGGGAAATAAAAAAAAAATTAAGTTTGAAAATATTTTGAAAGTGCGTGTGTGCAAAAAGTGAGCGTAGCGTATGCCTCCACGTTAAATTCATTGCTAACACTTTAATAGGAGCAATGGATTTAACGGAAACATAAACAACTCCATTGATTATGTTTCCACTATGAGATGCCCCAAGGGAAGATAAATCAAGGGAAATACCACGTAAACATACAGAGAACACAGAAGGGATCTACCTATCATGGGGTCAGTATGATCATAAGATTATATATATATATATATATATATATATATATATATATATATACATGATATTATTGCAAATAAATTGACATAATTCCCCAAATAGATTGCAACTACAATCACAATGGAGGAAAGAAAAAACAACAGTTACGAAGAAGAGTATTTTTGGACCACAACATGGAGACCAAAAAGAATCAGTGCTACCCTGTCGCAAATCCAAGAGGACTGCAAAGGGAAAACATTTACGAACAATAGTACAAGTATGACATAGCATGAAAACAACATATAGAAGAATAGAGATACATATAGAGGAATAGTACAACAGGTTTGATTCCTTTATCACCTTGCACCAAAAAAGTAACAAGGGTCGTATAGAAGAATCTAACAAACATTTAGCAAACACATTACAGGAGAAGCACAATACATCAGGAAAACACATAAAGGCTACCATAGAGGACAAGCCAATCAAGCGCATTGCCTACTCTCCCCATCTCAGTCTATATCATTTAGGGAAGGTGAGCAACCTGCAAGAGGGACTATATCCAACACAGTAGGAATAATAGCCAGTTCCAACCAAGGATCCTCTTGAGAATCACGATGTTCGATACTAGGTGTAATTATCAATTGTGTTGAAAGAATATTAGGTAAATTATTATCAATATCAATAGTCTCATGTTTATCATTAGCATCAATAGGATCATAAATAGTATCTTCTTCATCAAGATTAATCGAAATAGAATCTAAGATATGAATAAAATCATCATAATCTTTCATCTTAACATCATTATTAACATTAACTTCTTCCAACACATCATGCATAGGATGGTCAAAAGAAGATAAAGAATGTTGAAGAATAGAGGCACGTGCCTTAGCTTGAGCCTGACACTTCTTACAATGTTCATTGGCAGATCAATTACGTTTTGTCTTGTTTCAAATATGTTGAGAACTAGGAGGAACAACAACGGGTTCCTTCACAGGTTCTATTGGAGGATTAGTAGGATTCTTAGTAGGTTGAAAAGCAACACTAGTAGCTTGATTAAAAAAAATAGAAGCAATGGATAAAGTAGGTATGGAAGGTGTAGGCAAAAGACCATAGTTAATATCCATCCGAGGCATTCTTAACTCAACAATCTTGTGATGTTTATAGGCTTGATATGAGCAAAAAAGGTTATCAGGTCGAGAAGAAAATTAATTAGGTAATGAAGGCCAAAAGAAGTCAAGGGTAGCACAATCTCTATGCCTAGAAGGTTGATATAACCTATGATTAATTGTTTTCACTTCTTCATCATGAATGAACTTAATACACTTATGGATAGGAGAAGAAACAACATGCATGACAGTCAACCAAGGCAAACCAAGCTTAACTTGAAACTGATCAGAAGTAGGGACAACAACGAAGGTAGTGTCCACAACTTTACCACAAAGCTCAACAGTCGAGTTAATAGAACCAAATGATGGATAGAGAAAACCATTACAATTTTGGATCCACACATTAGATGTATTATAACAATCACGTTGTAAGTTCTTCGAAAAAAGGTTTTCTTCAGTAATGACATTGACTAAGGATGTAGGATCAACAAGACAACCATGCGTAGGTATCTTAGAAATCCTAGCATAAATGTAGAGGGGACCATCAGGAAATTTAATAGTCTCAGAATCATCAAAGGTGATCGAGAGTTCCCTAGGTCTTTTATTCTTAGGTTGTTTTTGAGGTTTAGGTTGAGGTTTCAATTTAGGCTTAGGTTGAGGTGGAACTTGAAGTTGAGGTTGAGGAAGAGGAACTTGAATAGGAGGTTGATTTTGAGGCTAGGGTGGCGATACAAGTTGAGAAAAAGAAATATTCTCCACATGGTTAACAATATGATTGAGATCATCCATCTTTGAATCATAAACAATATCCACAGAAGATGGTTGAATAATGGTATTAGTATAATGTGTAGGCAAAGGATTCATATAGATTTGGAGGATTTGATTAGGAGGAAAGACATATTTGTTCCCTCTACCATCAAAATTATCAATAGATAAAGCATTAGAATCAATTAAGTCCTGAACCTTATATTTTAGAGAATAACACTTCTCAGTATCATGGCCATTCTGATGATGGTATTGACAAAAGGCTTTGGGGTCAAAGGATTTGGATGTCATCATAGTAGGAAGAAGAGGTCGAATAGGAGGCAAAGTAATCATATTAGCATTCAACAACTTACTCATAATAGAATGTACAGATTCAGAAAAAGGAGTAAACATATGATTCAGACGAAAAGAAGTGGATGCAGAAGTGGCATTGTTGGATCCAACAACAACTTGATCAACAACTGCATTTGCTTTCTTATTTATCTTGACATAGTTGTTAGTTTTCTGAAACTTTTTGGGATTAGGAGCAACATAACTCTTATCAAGTGGATCATGAGACATTGGAGTGTTGCTCTCAAATTGACTCACTTGTAATTGATAATGATGAAGCGCTGCACAAAGTTGTTGAAAAGAGGTAAATTCAGTAAGCAGAATCTTATATCTAATATCATTTTGCAAATTTGAAATAAACATATGCTGAATATCAATATAAGGAACAGGATAAGAAATTTGAGCATACAAATTATTAAATCTACCAATAAATTTAGTCAATTTTTCTTTAGTATTTTGTTTACATTGCATGAAATCAGTTAAGGACACTTGCGGACTAATGTTATTTTGGAACTGTTGGATAAAGGCATTAGGAAGTTTTGGAAAAGAATCAATAGAATAAGGAGGCAAGGAACAATACCATTGCAAGGCCTTACCAGGGTAATTCTCAAGACAAGGCATATCAACTTACTACGGGACAGGATCATGAATAATGTTTAGGGATAAAGGACTACCCATGTCACATGTAGGAATACTAAACTTGGATTGAGTTAAGGATGCAAGTTGTTGTTGTAAAGAGGACATAGTTTGAGCCAAGCTAATGATTGTGGAATCATTAGAATAAATAGGAGGCATAGAAACATTAGGAACACTAGGAAAAGTGTAGGAAGCGGCGGGAATGGAATGCACAACTGGTGGAACACTTGGAACCATAGTTGGAAGAGGGTTGGAATAGGTAAAAGGAACACTATCGTAAGAAATTTGTGAGGTAGGTAGAGACACCGGTGGAACACTCATAGGAAGATATTGAAGTGGAAGATTTGAAGCTAGAGGATTGGAATATGGAAAATATGTAGTCACTAAAGGAGAAGTATACGTAGGAATACTAGGTAAAGGAATGGAAGAAGGTTCCACACTATTGACATGAGGAGTGAATACTAGATCTTGAGCTTCTTGAGCTAATGGTTTGAAATTTAAATGCACAAGATGAGTGATACCATGCAATATATTAACACCTTGATCACTATCACGAAGGAATTTCTTAAGGGCCTCTATAGTTTGAATAGAATCTTGATTATGGTTTTCTTGAATAAGCCAATTTCCCATTTTATCTAGTTCAATTGAAAGTTTTTGGACTTGTTCAGGAGGAACTCTTAAAGCATAATCCTCATCCTAAGATGAATGAGAAGAGTTATGTTCTGTAAAATCATTAGAATCATGAGTCATCAAATTGTCATCTGGGATCCTAAGGAAAGGAGAGGAAGACTCAGGATCAAAGGAACCCATAAGTCTGCCACTTCTTCTAACCAGGATATTATAAGTAGGACAAGAGGTAGTAAAGCTCATACACCAATGAAATGCAAATGAACTAAATTAGGAAAATGTAAATGCAAGAACATAAAAGAAGGCTAATCTAATATGCATGCAAGATCTAACATGAAATGTAAATCTAACACCACAAAAGAAAGAGTTGTCGTAAGTGGGTTCACCAAAATGCAAGATATAAAAAATGAATGAATATGTGAATGTGAATGGCCTTTTACATTTGAAAGGTTTGGGGAAGGTAAGATTCTCCTCCTAGCCCCAAATTTACAAAGGAAGGATCCAAATTGATTAACCACAAGAAAATGGTCAATGCACAAATGAATCAATGGATTGGAAATAAGAAGAAAGAGGAAAAACCTTACATTCCCTTTTTTTTCGGGAGAAGGGAGAGTGTGTAATAGATCTGGAAAGATTAAAACCTTAATTTAAATGAATTGAAGATAAATACTAACCTCAAAGTATAGCAAATCTGGAAATTGTTGTTTTTTGGTGTTTGTACTGAGTTTCTGGAAATTCTACAATCACATATGGAATAGAAACACGGAGATGGAGAAAACCCAGAAATATTTTTCTTTTCTGAGCAAGGTTGACCTTGACCCAAATACAAGTCGACCTTGACCCCTTTATGTCGACCTTGACCTGTGCTGCTCTAAAGGAAATTCTATTTGTGGATCCTGAAAGTTTTCCAAAAAGGGTATCCAAATCTACTCTGGAATTTGTTGTTTTGTACCTCTACCTGCAAGAAAAATGGTTTTGTTTGTTGGGGGGAGGGATTTGCCTTGGTCAAACCCCGGTTTCAAAATTAACCTAAAAATATAATTGAAATTGTAGTAATAAACAAAGTAAATAGAACAATTCACCTTGCTTATGTTGAAACCCTTGTGGAGGATTCAAATCCTTGGATCCACAAGTATGAATGCACCAAATGGATTTAGAATGTAGGATGTAAGATGTCTCAATTCAATTTCCTTTAGATCTTCAACACCAATCTTAAATGGATCTTAGAATAGGAAGAAGCTTGAATGGATATGGATGGAGAAATCTTCAACAAGAGGGCTCCATAGAGCTTGAGTCCTTCAATGGATAGCAATGGATCTCCTTGATGAATTGAATCTTGAATGCTTGAAAGTAGATGATTGCTTCGATAGATTATGCGTAGATTCTTTTTCCTAAAATCTTGAGTCTTGTGTGCTTAGAAAATGAGAGGAGAAAGGCTTCCTTATATACAAGTCTATGGCACAAACTTCTAGAGAGGCTGACATAGGAGAATTAAATTACAATTAGGCCTATACCCCTAGAAGTGGACCTTTATTAAATATCTTTTAAGAGTCACTGCTTCAGAGTCTGAAACAATTGATTTGAAAGCGGGAAATAATTCTTTCCAAACCCTGACATTTGGAAATCTTTGGAATTTGAAATTTAGACCCTGGGTCAGGGTCGAGGTCAACCTTGACCCTGAGGTGAAGAACCTCAAAATCTTAGTGCAAGATACAAGAAACAAGTAGGAGAGAAGTGAAAAATAGGGCAGGATAGGGGAAAAACCATATCCAAGTCAAAGACCCATTAAAGGTGTTTGACATGACCCCAAACCACTTACTCAGAGGGCTAAACCAATCCTAAATGGAAGTGCTTCCATTTTCTGACGATACAAGGTGGAATGCATTCATTTTCAAAGCATACATTTTTTATGTTTAATCCATCTAATTTTGATGAAGTGTGTGTTCAAGCAACCCATATTGAAGCAGGTGGAGGAAACACAAGTTTCAATTCAAAGAAGGAATTTTTTCCTCTTGAAGGCAACCAGAAGGGTAAGAAAGCAACCATAGTGAAGAAAGAGGAAGGTGAAAATCCTAGTTGTTCGCATTGTTAGAAGAAAGGGCACGAGGATGCGAAGTGTTGGAAAAAAACACTAAAATCAACACATTGATAGATAGTGTCCCAAGTAAATTTAATGTCAGAGGAAATTTTTAAACTATTGGGATTAGAAGCTAAGCCACATAAGAAGCCTTATCCTTTAGGCTGGCTATGCAATGAAAATAAATTGTGAGTAACTAAGCAATGTAAGTTAAAATTTTCAATAACATCTAAGTACATAGATGAGGTTGAATTTGATGTGGTTCCACTTGATATCTGTGGGATTTTGTTGGGTAGCCCATATTTATATAATAGGAAATTTATCTTCTACAGGGAGCATAATAGGTATCATTTGTTTAAGGATGGAATTGAATACGTTGTAAGAGCTCATCACATGAAGAATAAAGGATCAATTGTAAACACAGGGTAGTTGAAAATGATTGTAAATGCAAGCAGTAAATTGACTCTCATGTCTGTAGCGGCTAGTGAGGACAAGGTGCAAGAAGAATCAAGTCCTCAGCTATTGACGGTAACAGAGGATTTAAACATTTCATTTTCTAATGATGTTTCTGTACAGGAGATCCAGAGTGTTGACACTTTTTCAATTTCATCAGTTTGTTCAATGTTGTTGCTTCTTTTTCTACTAGTTGGTACTATGTGGGTAATGAATGTAATAGTGAATATTGGTGGATGGTATAAGTGATTGTGCAAGCAGTGCTATCTCATTCGTCATTGTGTTTATGATGATTTAGATATTCAGAATTCCAACAGGTTGTACATATGATATTGGACAAGTGAGGCGAACATGCCCTCACTTTCATTATATGTAAAATAGACTTTTGGAGGTCCAAAAGCTTCTCAATGGCAAGGAATAATCCAGGTGGATCTAGAAAAACCAAAAAAAATATACAGTCTCAGAATCTCTCAAATTCAACATCACTTTGAAGAGCTCGAAAAACTGAACCCGGTGCAACTTGAATGGGTGAAAAAGGAGCTCGTACACATAAGTTATGCTCGGTCAAAGTTCTAGTCAACAAGTGAATTAGAGGGCCAGAAAAGGTAAAAATGGATTGTCCCAAATTCAAGTAAAAACTTTGCTAAATTGTAGGTCTCGTCGCACTAATTCCAAAATTATATTCAGTTTCGAAAACGGAGCCCGTGTGAGGAAGTTATGGCCGGTCAAAGTTACCCAAGAAAAGGGTTGGCCATGTGACGTCAACATGACATCAGCAGCTTGATCCAATCCGTAGTGACACATGACAGTCAAACAAGGGATGTGGCAGTCAAAAATTGACACATGGCGAGTTGATGATGACATGGCATCTAAGTGGCATTGGATGTGGACCAATTTATTAGTGACACGTGTCATAGATGGAACGAATAATCTTGTGCCATGTGGCACCTTGGTGGCAGATAAGGCAGTTTGTTTGTTAAAAATATTCTTCAAACTCATAACCTCCTACTTCCCACTTTCTTTGGTAACCAACAAACCATCCATAAACTTCGGTTCTAATTCTGGTGATAATAATCTTAACCCATTTACCAAAATAAGTCATGACCGTTGCGCCATTTGCGGATAAACAAAGTGAGGTAGAACATAACTTATTTATAGTAAGATAGCCACCAACTTTTTAGAAATGGTTAATAACAACTTCGAATAAATAATTTCAACAAAACCATAAATAACGATAAGGGTTATAAATGGGAAATGAAGGTTATTTTTGTATAAGAGGGTTATTTTATTAAATATGTTGGTTATATGGTTTTAAGCCATTTTTAGTCAATTTCATGTATAAAAGGGGAAATTGTTTTCCTCAGAGGGGGAAATTAGTCTTGGAGGAGAAATTATTGTGAGAGATTGTTAGGAGGGAATTTTTGAATTCTTTTGTGAGAAATTACAAGGTGTTATTTTACACCAAAAATTGTTAAGGAGGAATAGACTGTAAAGGCTTGGAGCTTGGAATTTGTAACAAGGCAATTTTGCTTGGAAAATTTAATAAAGCGGTCCCCGAATTGAGAAGCGGACCCGGAGACGTAGTCCTAATCAGACGAACTCGGTTATCAACTGTTTGCGTCTTCTTTTCTATCTCTCTCATTTATCTTTATGTTCTCTCATTTTCTTATATTTAACGTTCTCTTTTATGTAATTAAACACATAGTTGATTTAAAGTGTTTAAAGCATAATTATTTCTTGTAATTTCAATGGTTAAATACATAACTACACAATTACTATGTGGATCAAGGAAATAAATCTGTATTTTGGATTAAGTCTATAAACTTGTAAATCCTAGTTTATAGATCACGTAAGGTCTAGAAATTTTGTCCTAGCTGACTAATACCATTTATTTGTTGTTAGAAACTCCTTTCCAAAAAAACAATTCATTTTATTTTCTATTTTATCTTATACATTTTGAGAGAGGGGTATGCAAGACACTGGGTAGGTAGGCACATCTGATAAAACTGATTTAATTATAGTTAATCTACCTACATTTGAGAGTCTCTTACTCTTCCAATTTTCTACTTTGTTTTCTAATTTTTTTATTAGAGGATCCCAAGATTTGGTGTTTCTATTTCCTTTATCCATTGGCATTCTAAGATATTTACATGGAAAACTACCTTTTTTAAGTCCAAAACTTGGCAAATTTTGTCCTCCAATTTTTTGCTTGTATTTAGGAAATTTTTTTTGGCTCACTTGCATTAAATTTTTGGCCAGATGCCTTCGTATATAAGTTCAGCATATCTTTATAATTTTTAGCTTCCTGTTTAGAGCTTTTTGTTGGGAGTAAAGTATCGTCAGCAAATTTTTGATGGGTTATATTAGGCAACCCCTCTGTTACTTTGATGCATGTTATTAGTCATGTAGTATGTATTTTAGATATCATTTTTCCGGAAAGGCTTCAACCATTATAATAAATAAGAAGGGCGTTATAGGGTCCACTTGTCTCAAACCTCTTGAAATGTCAAAAAAAACCTTCCGGCAAATTGTTAACAAGAATGAAGATTTTGGGAGTTGATATGCAATTATAGATTAGATTGATCCACTATTTGGAAAAACCTAAATTTTCCAAATATTTGCATAGAAATCTCGAATCTACTTTATCATAAGCTTTTTGGATGTCTAGTTTGATTATCATACTGGGATCCATGTTTTGTTGTACTGGATGAATGATCTATTGCACTATAATAATCTCATAAAAAATACATCTATCTAGGACGAAACATGTTTGTTCTTCTGAAATAATGCGGGGTAAAAGTGTTTTGATTATGTTCGCAAGAGATTTAGACAGTATTTTATAAGTTGTATTACAAAGAGCTATAGGTCTAAAACTTCCTGGTTCCTCTACCTCCTCTTTTTTCGGTATTCGTGTTAAAAAAATGTGGTTAGTTTCTATTTGTAATGTCCCAGCCTTTCTAGTGTTTTCTATGGCCTCACTTAGTTCGTCCCCTAGAAAGTGCCAACACTTTTGGAAAAAGCCTACCTGAAAACCATCATGACCTGGAGCTTTATCTGCATTTAATTGGAAAAGGGTTGTTTTTATTTCTACCTTTGAGAAATTTTTATTGAGCATTTTATTGTCTTCATCAGTTAAAATCTTAGGAATATTGCTTAGCAGTTTCTATTGTGCATTTAGGTCCGAACTATCCCAATTATTGAGGGTATTTTGGTAGAAATTTACTAATTATGAGGCTATTTCTATAGGATTTTCAATTGAGTCTCCGATTCCAATTTTTTATTTTAATTATTCTATTGATGTTTCTTCTTTGCTTTGTACTGTTATGAAAAAATTTAGTGTTCCTATCGCCATCAGTTAGCCAATTTTTCCTTGATTTTTGTTTCCAAAAAATTTCTTCTTTTGAGAGTAAGTCTTCATGTTTTCTAAGTAGTTCTTTTTCCATAAAATATCTACTATTGTCCATGCCTTATTTTATCACCTCTTCATTCAAATCTTGTATATCCTTTTCTACTTGAATTTTTTCTTTAAAAATATTTTTAAAATGTATTTTATTCCAATTTAGAATTTTTATTTTTAAAGCTTTAAGTTTAGACACAAAACAAAACATCTCAGAACCTTCAATCTTTTCTTTTATCTACCATTGTTCCAAGAGATTTAATAATTTATTGTCCTAAAACCACATCTTCTCAAAACTTAAATGGGTTTCTCGTCAGTTTGGTTTCTTCTATTATAGTTAGGTTGATTGGGAAGTGGTATGATCCCGACAAAGTCATAATAGACGCTGAGAGGGTGTGATTAATGGATACTAATCCCCCTAAGAACATAAATCTGTTTATTCTTTCTGCAATGTTGTTGGCTCCATCTCTTCTATTACACCAGGTGAAGATATCGTTATTTGTTTTAATATCCAACAAACTTAATATATAATTAGTAAAGTATACTATAAATTTTATTTATGAATTCTATTTAAGATTTTAATTTTTTCCTTAAGAAATAATTTAAAAAATATTATCTTTGGGGTAATTAATCATGTTACATGTACCTTTTTTTAATTTTGGCAGTTGCCCCCCAAAAAAGAATAGTCTAGTTTCACAACAAATTAAATATCTGCAAATCATTTTTGTAAAGATAATATACCAGCAATTGCATCTTGGTGTGCAATGGGTACATTGAGCAAGTGTGGAAGATAGGAGAAAACTTGGTCTATTTTCTATATATATTTGTGTAGTACATGTGGTAAATTGGTAGGATATTTGACAAATGATGTTGTTTGCGAAATAAAGTTGCAATGAAGAAGTGATAGCTTCAAATCAATTACATTTTCAATAGGGAGAGATAGAAATAGAAATAGGAAGAGAGAGTGTGAAAGAGTGAGGGAGAGAGGTAAGGAGATATTTAGAAAGAGATGGAGATGGAGATGGATTATAAAGAAGAGAGGGAGAGATAAAGAGAGACAAGGGAAGAGAGAGTTATAGAAAGATAAAGAATGAGATAAGAAGTGTATATAGAGAAAGGTGGAGAGAGGTCGAGAAATAGGAGTGGAGTGATGGAAGAAGTAATTTGAGAGATAGAGACATAGATGCAAAGAGATATAAATATAGAGAAGAAGAGAGATTGGTTGATAAAGGGATATGTTTAGAGATAGAATGGGGGGAGGAAGATGATCTAAGTGGAGATAAAGAGATAAATATATATAGAGAGAGAGAGAGAGAGATCTCAAAAAGAGATATGGATATCAAGATAGAAAGGAAAGGAGAAATAAAGTGAGAATATGAGAGATTGGGGACTTTATCAAGGAATACCGCTACCTTGTACTGCTCCTGAAGAAATTTGTGCCCACTCTCAACGCCTTATAATTTGATTTGGTTGCCTCAATGATCATTGAAAAGAATATTTTCAGAATCTCCCCATCATGCCTATGACTCCCTCCCACAAATACATCTCCAAGCACGTTCTTGACTGCTAGGAGTAGAAATTCATCTTCCAACACAAAACTCCTTCTAAGTTGTCCATCCAGGCCCTCTTGCAGGCACAATCATATCACTTCAAAACACACCTTCTTCGATCCCATCTTCCTTTCGTTCCCTACAAACAAAACACATTAAAACCAAAACAATTACCAGAAAGGAGAACGATACACCAGCAAACAAGAAAAATCCTCTCTTTGTACCCAATCTAATCTCTAGAAAGTCCCTTCCCTTTGATCGAGATTTTTCCAATTAGCAGATATTTTTTTCTCTTACTACTAAATATGGTCCTAGTTTGTCATGAAATTTGCCCCAAAACCCCTACGTATCTAAATTGAATCATACCTTCTCCAAATCTGACCTTTGCGTGAGTATTTCTGAGCTGAAGGACATCACCACTGACTCGAGGGGATCCATCAATGTTCGATCTGTCATTGCAATATGTTCAGATACCCCTTTATCTTTTGGATCAATAATCTCTTCCAGTTCAGACCCGATAGACTCATATCTACTTAAAATCTTTAATACATTGTTGTGTAGATCTTATTTCTTATTTCAGACATCTAACAATAGTATTTATGTACTTTCCCCTGGTCTTTTGATGTTCGATAAAGCCTGTATTTCTATCATGTTTGTCTTGTCTAGTTCAATTGCCTCGAACAGTTCTCCTGAAATGTCATCTCCCGAACAAATCTTTTCATTATGATTAAGTTCTACTCCTATATTGGCCAATATATCGGCTACCATGTTTGCCACTTCTTTAATTTCCAACTCCTTATTTCGATTTAATTGATTGCATTGATGCAAACAAGTGAATCCCCTTCTATCTCTATCCTTATAATACCTTTCTTAGCACACAAACCTAACCCACATGCTAATGCTTCAAACTTTACTCCATTGTTTGAATCCAGTCCAACGTTTCTCTCCAAAACCCACACACATTGTCATTTATAGTTCCTTATGATACATCCAGCACCTACATTACCCGAATTGCCTCACGCGACCTTGTCAAAGTTTAATTTGAGTACACCATTCTCAGGGGCTTTCCATCGAACGTTTTTCCTGAGCCTTCATTTCCATAGAGGCAACTTAGATATAGGGTTTTAACTTTTAACTACTCAAGTTCTTCTGAATTTCTAAATCCTACAAATTAAAGAAACAACTCTTTTGTTTTTTTATTTACATTTGACACATCACATAGTCCTTCCTTCATTTTCTCAATTACCTTTTCTATTGGCATTATTTTTTCCTTAAAAATCCTCTTATTTCTTTCCTTCCAAATATGTCATGTCACCATCGAAGGGGTTGTCATCCAAATGACACTCCAAATATTTTTTTATCTATATTCAAACACCCCTTCAAAATTCTAGAAGATTGTCCTATCTGGCACAACTCCAACCTAACATTGATAGCAGCGAATCCCAACACCACCCTGCAAAGGAGCAATTTAAAAGTAAATGATTTTTCGTTTCTACATCTTCCATACACAATGCAAATATGCTCGACCCTTGAATGCCAACCATCTGAAGATGGCTCCCTGTCAAAATCTTCTTATGCAGTGCCAACATAGTTTCCTCAACCACTCTTTACTTATTTCAACATCATTTTGTAAACAATATCCTAATTTAACTAAGTACTCCCCAGAAATTGTCGCTTCCCATACCACTTCATCTTCCGCTTCTATAAACTCAATCCTCCTTTTTTGTAGTAAATTTCTAATCGATTCCACTTCACTTTTATATATTCCCAATCTACCAATATATATCCAAGAATATTTATCTTGTGTCTCCCTTGTTCCTTGAAAACATAGTTTACCACCTCTCTTCCAAGTCAATCTGACACTTCCTGAATCTACTTTGGGTACCCCAATGCACTAGCTATTGACTCTTCCCCATTCCAAGAATCTGCCCACATATTAGCTTTTCTATCGTTCCCCAATTTCCATGAGATATGACTTGTAATAATCAGTCTACACTCCCACATGAATCTTCAAATAGGCAAACCTCCCTATGAATTTGTCATCGGGACGATTCTCAACAGATCCTCCTAGTCCAAATATTTCTCCCTGATAATTTGCATCCACAATATATTAGGTTCTTTATACACTTTCCAAACTAGTTTTGCTCCCAAGGCTTTGTTGTGTTTCACCATTCTTCTCAATCTTGCTCCTCCTATATCCTTTGATTTCCATGCAGTCTCCCATGTAATAAGAGGAATCTTCTTTTCCTCCCTTGAACCTTCCCAAAGAATTTTTTTCATAATCCCTTCCATTTGATAGATGGCCTTACATGTCATTTTGAAGCAAGAGATGACATAAATGGGCACCGCTGCTAACACAAACTTTATCATCAATATTCTTCCTGCTAGTGTTAATCGTTTATTTTTCCATTATGTTATCTTATTTCTATAATTATTTATTACCTCCTCCCTGTTCTTAGATCGACATTCTCCCTTAATTAAAGGGGGCCCAAAATATTTAGATGGTAAATTAGAGATTAAACATCCCAAGATTCTTGCTAGCCTTCGCTAGCAAACTTTGTTAACATTGAAACATAAAATTTCATATTTCTCATAATTAAGAGGTTGCTTGTATACTCTGGAGTATTTATCTATAGCCTCTTTGATAACTTGTTCTTCCCTTACTTTGCCTCCCCATATAGTATTGTGTCATCTGCAAATTGTGAATGTGAGAGTGTAATACTTGTCTTCAAATAACTGTCTTAAAAATTTGTCGCAAAGTTGCAACTAACTCATCATGAGTTACCTTTTCTTCATCGCATCCTCACCACCCATCCACCTTAACTTTACTTTAAACCTGTGAAACTGTGGCATGCGACCATACCATTGTGTTAACCCCCTCAAATGCATGACACACGTAACATTCTCGCTTCCCCGAGCGTCAAAACTAGGTCCCACAAAATAAGTTGTGGGGTCACGATAAGGCATTGCCATAACATTTCATTCTTCCTCACAAGCTCGCGGATGGAAAACAATTTCCCCACTAACTGTCACAAGGATGCGAGAAACCATCACGGTCATCATAAACATCAACTCGTGGGCTCGTGGGTCCAACTGACTGCCTTCAAAAAATGTCGCGAGGATGCGACAGGCAACACTTGATTACCTTTTAAACATCTTCAACTTTTGACATGTGGCTCACTGTCGCTTCCCCGCGACATCATACTTTACTACAGCCCGGAGACCACAACATAGTCTCGCAACCGCCAATCGTTAACCTTAATAACAATGACGAGTGCGCGACTAGGAAGGCACGTGCAAAATATGAGGGGAAATTTCACAAGACATTAGACTAGAACACATGAAATAATATGGTCGTAAGACAAGAGAATGAAACAATGACCATAATACTTTGACATTAAATAAGACCCTAACCACAAATATACGAGGGTAAATAAAATATGAAATGTCGACCAATGGACAAAATGCGAGAACATATGTAAACGGCTAACAATTTTAAAAATTAAAAAGTTATATAAACCGAAATGACTTAAAGAGAAGCATAATATTCAAAGGTCTTATTTTTTCTTCCTTTATAAATAGTCTTAAAGCCAAGAAACCAGAACAAGCCCACATCAGAACCAAAACCTCAGAAGTTAAACTAATGAGAAACAAATAGAAAGGTACAAGTATGTGAATGGAAGAATCAAAACAAGCATATAAAACTATGAGTGTCGTAGGAATGTAGATACAAAATTCTTCCTTTTCCTAATGGCCTTGTATATATGATATTGATTCATGATTTACATGCAGAGAAGAGGAATGGGAGAGTTGTTATTCACAGCATAAAAATTGCAAGGCAATCACATTTAGGGAGAACCCTTAACTTGAACGCCCAAGGTGAGAGAATTAATACATTTTAAAACGTATTGTTTTGTTGTATCTGTTGTAAATTATTTGATCTTTGTAGAGGTGGGGTCATTTTAATTTTTGTTTCTTCGTCCCTTTAACTGCTCTTTCTATTGTTTTGTTTTTTTTCAATTATTTTGGTTTAATGGAAGTCTTTAAAATAGACTAATAAGACCATGGCACTCGAGAAATTAAGAAATAAATAAAGGACCATAACCACGGAAAAAATAAGTCGACATAAGACATGACGCAAGATAACAACAAAAATGACCTGCATTTTTTTGTGGTTCAACATGAACTTTGTTATGTGACTAGTGTTTCTGCAGCCATTAGAACTATGTTGTGTGATTGTTCCTGCAGCCAAGGCAGAATAGAGTAACTTCCTCTTTGTTTGCTAAGAACTACATTTATGTTATTTGTTTCAGTCTAGTTTAGTTGTTGATTCGTGTAATATGATTATGGTTTCGTTTCATATGTTGTAATATTAGATATATAACATAAACATATTTTATTGCATTAAATAAATAATAATTTTTCATTAAAACATTTTTTTTTGGCAGAACTCGGGTCTTCCAAAAGATGAAGATGATCCTCAAGATACTGAGCCAGAATATGTTGGTTCTGGTCCAGATCACAAGATAGAGGATGATTACGACGCAGATACAGAAGACACCAAAGACGATGACGATGACGATGATGATAACGAAAATGATCATGTTGATGATGACTTCAGTGGTAATGATGTTGATGGTGATGAGATAGTTGCTACTAGTACCTAGCGACATTCATGATCATATAGACTACATTATGGATGATTGTTGATAGATTGTTACGATGCCTGTTTTCATGGTTACAATCATATATATATATATATATATATCATTTTCATGGCATGCAGTACCATATTATGGAGTTGATACATTTTGACATGTACCATTTTCACTTATATCATTTGGACATGTATCATCTTGATTTGTTCACTTTCAATTGCATAATTTATCATTTTTACTTATATCATATGTACATGTATTTGAATTATGTTGATTGTTGGACATGTATCATTTTTACATGTTTCTGATCTACTGGCATATTGGAGGGTGATCCCACAATAGTGGGTTACACTTTTTCGGAGGAAGGAATTCCTCACGAAATCCACGAGGGGGATGATTTAGTCAAGTACTTTCGATAGAAAGTACCTGATTGTTTCGATCGAAACATTCTTAGTTTCGATCGAAACTACCTTTTTTGCTTAGTTTCGATCGAAACTAACTAGTTAAAATTTCGCTATGGTTTTTACCCATATGCATGTTAAACTAAGAAAGTACTTTTGATAGAAAGTAGTTTCGATCGAAACTATTTTCTATCGAAACCCCCAAAATTGAGGCCATCTGCAAAGGCTAACAGCAATATGCAGTTTTCATGGCTTCGGGGCTCAAGCGTGGGGCTCAAATGGAAGAATAGGGACACCTCCTTTTGCATCGCACAAGTAATCTGAACAAGATTTTTAACGAATATAGATTTGACAAATTTTGAATTAATTAGGTCTATGTATTTTGACGTGCATCGGATGTAGGTTTTTTATCGAATATAAACTTCCAGGTTTGACATTCAATGAAAAATAGTAGAAAATAGAAAAAAAAAATTGAAAAATAACAGTGCCCTCCGGCTTCGAGTCTTCTTTCTATCAAAAAAAAAATTGAATTTTGATAAATACACAACAAGTTATCAGCTACGCAGTCAAGGTATGTCAAAATTACGCTTGACTCTACTTCAAACGTTCATAAAATATGCAATAATCATGATAATGTTGTCAAACCAATTGCATGCCCTCCGTATGGATGTTACAAAACCAAATTCGATAGAAACACATTGATATCTAGTTCAGAAAAAAAGTTATGTTGTACGAAGTCATTGTACCTTTTTGAAAATGACGTTTTCAGCACCATAGCAGTTTTAGTGGGAGAAAAAAAAAACCGTTAAAATCAATTCAAAAAAAATTTTTAAAAATATTATTCGAATCTAGACAGAAAATCCTAAAAGACTAGTTTACTTCATCTTCCGATTTCAAACAGTTTAACGACAATATGCATCTGAATGTGAAAGTTTTTCTCAAAACGTAGACATCAATGTCCGTTTAGGCAAAAAAGTGTAACCCACTATTGTGGTATCACCCTGGACTTTCACTTTTTTTAGTTATATATGATGATCTTATCAGTATTCACTTGTCAATTTATATATATTCAAAGTGGTCGATGATTTTTGGATGAATATTTATTAAGTATGATGATTTTAATTTGCTGCTAAGGATGGATGTTGTCAAATTTAATTAAATTATATATATTTTGATGTGCACCTTCTGGGTGTCGACATGTGTTTCATGATTGGAAACATATTAAATTAATAAGAAATGGAAGTAAAATAAGAAGCATTTTTAGAAGTAAAAAATGAAGCAACGATGGAAGCCAAACCAGAAATGATCTTGGAAGCAAAACTTGGCATTGTCTAGGAAGCAAAAATAGAAGCAATTCGGGTAGCAAACAAAGGAGTAATAATGGAAGCAATTTCAGAAGCAACAAAAAACCTCAAAATGGAAGCAAACCTGGAAGAAAAATGAGAAGCAACAAAAGAAGCAAAGATGGAAACAAAAAAAATAAAATTGACAAAACAAAATGGAAGCAAAAAAGGTAGCAAAACTGAAAGCAAAATTAGAAGCAAAACCGGTAGCAAACTTGGAAGCAAAATCATAAGCAACAGTGGAAGTAACAAGTGGCGTCATAATAGGCATCAAACTGGAAGCAACACAAAAAGCAAAAACAGAAGCAACACAAGAAGAAAAAACATAAGCAACACTAGAAGCAACACCATAAGCAAAACCATAAGCTATAAGGGAAGAAAAACTAGAAGCAAAATGGGAAGCAAATCTGGAAACAAACTCAAAAGCAACAAACGGTGTTATAATGGAAGGTAACCATGAAGCAAACCGAAAGTAAAACCAAAAGAAAACCTAAAAGCAAAACCAGAAGCAACAAATGACATTATAATAGAAGTCGAACTAGAAGCAAAATAGGAAGTCAATTTTGAAGCAAAAAATGACGTTATAATAGAAGCAAAACTAGAAGTGAAATGGGAAGCTAAACCAGATGCAAATCAGAAGCAACAAAGGATGTTTTAATAGAAGCACAACTAGAAGTAATTCAAGAAGCATAACAAGAAGAAAATCAGGGACCACAATTGAAAGCAAAACTAGAAGCAACAAGAGAAGCAAAATCTGATGCCAAATATGGTGTCATTTCGGGTGCAATAGTCATCGCCAAGCGGACGCCACTGGTCACTTCTTTTCCCGACGCCACAAATGGTGCATGCAAGGTTGTGGTGCAAGAATCGACGCCAAACCCAACCCAAAATGTGGTTTCAACTACGATGCCAAATACGGCGCAGAGGGATCGATGCAATTGCGCGTCGACGTTTTCGCCGACACAAGGGCTCATTTCAGAGCAAAAATTACACTATTGGCTTGTTTTGTTGGAGAGAGAGAGAGAGAGAGAGAGAGAGAGAGAGAGAGAGAGAGGTGTATATATATATATACAGAGAGGCTTGGAGAGGGAGAGAGAGAAATAGAGAGAAGATAGAAGAAGTAGAGATATAGAAAGAGATAGTGATAAGGGAGAGAAAGTGATATGAATATGAATGAGAGATAGAGTTAAATATAACTTTATAAAGATAAGAGGGGTGAGAGAGGTTTTATATATATATATATATATATATATATATATATATATAGAGAGAGAGAGAGAGAGAGAGAGAGAGAGAGAGGTTTTGCTTCTCCTATCATTTTTTTAGAATTTCCTTCTTTCAATTGATCACCATTATGTCCTTGTAGTTTATACCTTTGAATTACTAACTTTTTATAAACAAGGTAAACCTCAAGTGACTACAAAGTAAACTAACATAAAAATTTAATAATTATGTATTATTTGATTTTGTATATATTTTATATATTAAATACATATTATAACTATAATAATTGTTATATGGCTAACCACTTTTCAAATTAATATTTTTAAATTTTGTATGGATTAATGGAGTTATTTTAACTCCTAAAATTTTTTAACTCCAAATTTTTTTAACCATACTAATACATCCAACAAAAAAATTACAATAATCCCTACGCTAAGGACATTTATCCTCTCCAACTTTGAGGCGGAGAAAAGATCTCCATATATGCCTACAAAATTTGCAAAGGGAGTTCTGGTGAAGTCTTCCAATCCTTCCATGTACAGTGCTAGTGCCTCAACCATACGTTGTTTCTTCTCCATTACCTCAACGCTGAACACATCAACAATATGCCCACTTTTGGGGGTATGAGGGATTGGGGACGTAACAGAGAATATTGCTACCTTGTACTACTCCTGAAGCAATTTGTGCACACTCTCAACGCGTTATAATGCAGTTCGGTTGCCTCAATGATCATTGAGAAGAATCTTTTTAGAATCTCCCTGTCATGCCTATGATCTCCTCCCACAAATTCATCTCCAAGCACGTTCTTCACCGCTAGGAGTAGAAATTCATCTTCCAACACAAAACTCCTCAGTTGGCCATCCAAGTCCTCTTGCGGGCCCGAACATGTCACTTCAAAGCACACCTTCTTCGATCCCTTTCGTTTACCAGAAAGGAGAACGATACACCAACAAACAAGCATTCCTCTCGTTTTATCCAATATGATCTCTAGAAAGTCCCTTCCCTTCGATCGATATTTTTCCAATTAGCAGATATTGTTTTCTCTTACTGCTAAAAAATAGTCCTAGTTTGTCATAAAATCTGCCCCAAATCCCCCTTCTCCAAATCTGACCTTTGCATGACCATTTATGAGCTGGAGGACATCGCCACTGACTCGAGGGGATCCATCAATGTTCGATCTGTCATAGCAATATGTTCAGATACCCTTTATCTTTTGGATCAATAATCTCTTCCGGTTCAGACCTGATCTTTTTAAAATCTTCAATACATTGTTGTGTGGATCCTATTTCTTATTTTGGACATCAAACAATAGTATGTTTATGTACCTACACCTGGTCTTTCGATTTTCAATAAATCTTGCACTTCTATCATGTTCGTCCTGCCTAGTTCAATTGCCTCAAGCAGTTCCCCTTAAATGTCATCTCTCGAACAAATCTTTTCATTATGATTAAGTTCTCCTGTATTAGCCAATATATGTTGATGTTTTGTAGCTTCTGTCGGACAAATCTTATGAGACTATTGAAAATATTTTTATTTATTTCTTATGTGAGATATATATATATATATATATATATATATATATATATATATATATAAAATAATATTACAAGAAATTAATATAAAAATGATTCAAAGATACTATGTATATGTGTGTGTGTGTGTGTGTGTGTGTGTATTGGCAAGTGGTTTGATTAGCATAGCTTAGAGGTTGTCATTTATGACAACACTATTCATTGGCATGGTCGCTTGAAGTACAATCCAGTATTGGATATTCAGATTTGTAAAATGACTAAGGCCAAGATGCAGTTAATTGGGTATAGTCACACAGTTTTGACCAGCGAGCACAATATGCATCGAACTAAGTCATGCGAGCTTAGAGGAGTGTACTATGGGATGTAATAGACCTTCAGCTAAGGTCGCTTTAGTTTTGGAGTTGACTGGATAGAGTTACAGCATTTTGAAGTGATGCGAAGATAGTATAGCAGTGATACAGGGCAGATGAATGGTCGCAATGATTAAGGGAGTATTTTGTGGAATCCAAAAGTGCTACTTTGGATTTGGATTGGGTCTTACCCTATTTTTGTTGATGTATGATTGCCGACTATTTATTTTCTATTTGAAGAGTTGGACACGTTTTGTGATGTTCTTGTGAGCAGGCTGGAAGAATATTTTGAGATCGAGTATATAAGAAGGTTGTTTTATGATGTGAAGAGATGTGTTGAATGTGTAGATGCATTGTGATGTCAGAATTAGACAACAGATGATGTGAGCTATAACTAGGACTACTTGAGCATAGAAGATGCTTGTATAGTTCATATTGATAAATCATTGTAACAGACAATTTTGCTTTGTAAGAGAAGTGTGCTCATTGTACACCCCTAACAAGGTTTCTATCATTTAACACGGATATGTATTGAATGTAACGTTCAGCTCCTGACAGGGCTAGGTCTCCTAACAGGGACACTTTACTTCTTAGTGCATCGTTTGTGGGTATCATCCCCACCGGGGTTTTCCCTTGGCTAGGGTTTCCTCGTAAACAAATTATGGTGTTATGAGTTGTCTACTTTATGTGCATGTTCTTATTATTTCAATACTTGCTTGGTTAAGTTTGAATTGGTTAAATTTATTGATAAAGTGTTGTAATAGTGATTGACCCCCTCTCGGTATTACTCAATCATATATATATATATATATATATATATAATCAATTGTCATTATATTAATCACATTCTCTCCTTGCCTCATCCTCAATATAAATGCAAGAGAGATCTCTGCATTTGGGAAACATGGAAAATATACAGTGTTATCACATTTGCAGCGATTCCAAACTTTAACATGGTATCAAAGTTAGACTGCAAATGTAAGAAAGTGTTTAAAGGCATGGTAGTTAGATTCATTTCAGAAATATATGAATAAAGCATAGGTGGAGAATAGAGAAAATCAGAGACAACAAAATCTGGAGCGCACAGACTTGTTTGTGGAGGCATAGATAAAGATAAGTGGTTTGTCAGAATGCCACTAAGAGATTTCAAATTCTACTAATTACGACATTGTATTACATATGCATCCAAATATTGATATGGATACTATGGAACATGGGCATGCATGATGGGATATAACCGCGCAGTTTAAAAAAAAACCTAGATATTCTACGCAATCAAGATGGTAAACCTGTAAGTTGGAGTTTGATCATAGAAGCCGACGTGTTAATTTCTTGACAAAGTGTCTGCATTGTAAGCTGTGAATTATGAAACAAAGTCTTCCAATGGAATGTCGGGACGTGGAAACCCAAGGTGACAATGTCGATAGGATTTTTTTTGGAACCAAGAATAACGTAAAGACCCTGAGTATGATTCTCGTGGCTAGCAGATGTAATGGTGCATGTGTTGGTCTGAAGAAGCATTCAAAATGGCATCCAATCAAAGCACGCCAGTATGGGAGATCACCACTTACATGAGATCTCAAAGAGGGAAATTAAAGCCTCTGAGCAAGTGCTAGGGGGTGGCTGGCGAAGGTAGTAAGAATTGGTAGGTAGTAATGTGTTAGAGGAACCTTGCGAAATTGTTTGATAGAATGCCCAAATAGTGGCAGACCGCACGCCCAATTTTTTGTTATAATTTGTTGGAGTGCAAAGTCAATTTGGACAGAGAGAACAACCAACAATCATCTACGTACAAGAAGTAAAGGCAAATGTGAATGGAAATCAATAAGAATGAACTGGCAGAGTTCACTATAAGATATAAAGTCATTGTGGAATACTGAGGTTGTTGTATTATGGTTACCATATAAGTTTGATTGGAGCAATATTGCTGACAAATGCTTATATGTAGATATTTTCTGATTTGTTGCATATGGACCCTCATTGGAGCAAATTTTATAAAGGATGTTGATGCGCTAGTATTTATTATCCTTGAGTATTACTTTTTCTACTCATTGCAGTCTCTCTTATTTGTATTTCTATATGTACTATAAGAGATATTTGCCTTGATCTTTTCCGGGGATGCTCTTGAAAAAAAAGGATTGATATTAGATTTAGAGGGAGACTGACTCTTCAGAGGTAACTTTGGACAAGGAGCTCAGAAAATTGATATCAGATTCAGAGGGAGTCTGACAAGTCATCATAAGCAATCTTGGATGAAAAGATCAACAAATCGATATCTTCTCAATGACTTCTTCTCAGTGAGAGATGTTTGAGGTGAAATATCTTGTTACTATAGTAAGGTGACGATCTTACAATAGTCTAACCTTCTATCATGATTGATATCATATGGTTGATATTTAAGTAGATCATGATAGATCATATCTTGCATGGTGGATTATTTTCCTTAAACAGACCATGAATATAAAGTTCCAATGGTAAGTATCATTGAGGATATGTGTGCACATACCTTATGGACATTTTGAGTACTTGGTGAATATCATGTGACTTGATATTCTAAGGCCATTACTCTTGATACCATGAGATGATATCTAATGGCAAATATCTTCTGATCAAAGATATTCTTAAACATACCATTCTTGATATTACGCTAAGGTAATTTCATATCCCATGTTTAACCTCCCTAACTAAGAGGGAATGTTGATGTTTTGTAGCTTATGTCAGATAAATCCTATGAGACAATTGAATATATATATATATATATA
>MU217741.1:104155-119071 GCA_018584345.1 Thuja plicata
ATTTTAGTTTCAATTTCATGCATTGTTATAATGTCAGTTTTCATAGCTTAATTACATACTTTCTAATCATTTAGCTTAGTTTTCAATTAAATCTCTCATTCTTAGGAGTGTATTGTCACTGAATGGTTCATAATCTTAGGGCATGATTATGGCATTTTTCAAACTCTTCCTAGATAGGGAGCAATAGGTCGATGTTAGGATTTTGTTCTTATATGCTCACTAATCTTTGTTTTACACCAACATAATGACTTATTGAAGTGTTGTGTCGCAGGCAACAGGTGCATCATTTGACACACACCCCATTCCAAGAATCCGTCCACATATTGGATTTTCTATAGTTCCCCAATTTCCATGAGATATGACTTGTAATGATTGGTCTACACTCCCACGTAAATCTCCAAATAGTCGAACCTCCCTATGAATTTGTCATCGTGAGGATTCTCAACAGATCCCTTGTCCAGATATTTCTTCGTGATAATTCATGTCCGCGATCCATTAGGTTCTTTATACACTTTTCAAACTAGTTTTGCTCCGAAGGCTCTATTTTATTTCGTCGTTCTTCTCAATCCTGTTGCTCCTATATTCCTTTGATTTGCATGCAGTCTCCCATCTATTGATGGGACTTTGTGACCGGCTCTGCCAACAGAGGATAAGTTGTCACCGAGTACCAGGGTACTGGCCAACTCTGCCTGAAGAGGTTTTTCGGATAATGAATTCTCCTAGCCTCCAAGCACTGGTAGTTGGGTCTCGACGGTGCGGGGAGCTAAGTTGGGCAGGTGACTGTTGTGTGAGGGGATAGCTGGTTTTTACTCATCTTCTCGGAGATTCCAAAACGGATGGGGTTTCCTGCAAGCACTTGGATTATCAAATAAACTTCAAAAGATCGATCAAGGTTAGATATGCATTTCTACCTATAGTTATGCAATAAATATTCAAACATCAAACTAGCTCAAATGCAAGAAAACTACACTAAATACCGAATACATAAAGAACCAGTGATTTACATGCATTCAGTAGCAAGGGGAAATAAGGTCATTAATCTAAACTAGAACATAGGAGCAAAGGACATAAGAAAACATACTATATAAAAGACGTTTTGTTAACTCCAAAGATCATAACAACACAACAGGTAGTCATAAGATGTCCTTCCTTCTTCATTAACTCAAACCATTCTAGCATCACTGGCGTGTACAATCATGGCTCCAGGGGAGCGTTCTAAGCTACTTAAGAACAATTGAGCATTGAGCTCCTGAAACTACTGAAGTAAAATGTTATGCTTCTAGTACTTGCTGGACTGCAAAATCATCAATTTCGCCGACCCTTGTTATAGCGTCGGACTTCTTATTTATACACAAAGTTTGACCTAAAACTAACCTAATCTAACTGTACACTCAACAGATAGAATACATTATCTTGTGGCTGCTACTACCTGCACCACATACAATCACCTCAAAAAGTGCAGAGGTCTGACAAGATAGAAGAAGAAGATAAGAGGATAAATCTGGAAGAATCGGCATAGGAAGAGTGTCGGGGTATTTATAGAAAAAATCTAATTGTCCCGGTTTCCGAGACTACATGCCTCTTAAATGCAGATTGTGGCTCACTGTCTTCGATGTGCACCAGGGAGTTAATGTAGGAGCGGCACCTCGGGAGAATCATCTGTCAGAGACATCTCTTTCGTCTGACATGCCTTATCGGGATCACCTACCTATTGACCCCTTATTAACTGCTCGATAGTGATCGGTCGACTACAGGGAACCTGGACGCGGATCACTGTGAATGAATACTGTGGACCCGAAATTCCAAAGTCCAGTAACTTATGCTCAAAGAATAGAGAATTTACAAAATTATACCCCACTGGTGAAAATCCCCGAAGTCTGGAGAACTCTATTGTTCCTTGTTTTGTTTAAAGGCCTCCAAAATCTGGCCAATTCCATCTTCATCTACGTCCTTGATGCAGTCCCACCGGTCGCTGATGACCCCGAATTGTTCGTCAACATCTCCAGCCCCTTCCCTAAATTCTGCAGGCACTTTTGTTGTGTCATGAGCCCGGAGCATCGTCTTGGATAAGTGTGACATCTTTCCTTCGTCAAAAGCTTCAGCAGGGTGGTACCGGGACTCCATCAGCTCATCAAATTTGCTTAGTACAAAATCTTTCGGGGCACAAGTCCCGGTAGTGAAGGGATCGACTTGCGAAACCCTCGTTCCAAATGCTGTGTATAAATCCAAAGAATTCTGGACTCCCAGGATTCTATTCTTTAGAGCAGCTGCCAGTTACTTGCTCACCTCAATTTTAAGGCCAAGTCTGGAGTGCTAGGCCCGAAGGAATCCAAAGGGTTCTTCTCCCAAAATTCCTGTCTCTGTAATGGATTCCTCCCCGAAGTTCATTATTTCTTCTAGCTCGGACCTCCACTCATATTTTTCTATATCTTTCTCCCTTAGGGAGACGGCGTCGTTCACCTGGCCCACGAGATTGTTGGCCTGATAAAGGTCTGGGAGTGTCGCTGCTAGGAACTGCCTTACGACTTTGATTTGCTCAGCGATCCACCCATCCACAGCCTGTGCCTTCTTCTTCATGGCCCTTAGAGCATCCACATCACCCTACAGGAGCGGTGTTCCGGATGTGGAGGCTCCCGGATGGATCTCGGTCAGTGGCTGTGTCAGTTCTGCGAGAAGCCCGAGGAGATTTTCATTCTTTTCTCTTTCCTCCATCTTCTGTGTCTGTTTGTTGTATCGGGCCTCAACTGCCCAGGTAGCTTCTTTCAACAGGTCCAATTTTCCCTGTTTGTCTCTCCTCCCCAAAGGAACTTCTGTAACTGTATAATCTTCGGCCCTTACGACTGTCGCTTCTGCATCTGGGTGAGGTGTCGCAATCACTACGACTGTACTTCCTCCCGGATCGATTTGAAGGGTATGGATGGTCCGAGCCTTCTTAGGCTTCTTAGCCTCTTGATTCTGGGCCATCATTTCGGCCAAGGAGAGAGGGGCACTTGCTTCCGCCAAGGCCTCTTTTTTTGGGATTCGCTGGGGCGGTCTTGCTGCTAAGGCCTGGGCATTGGGGTCTTCCTCGGGGTCCTGTGGTGTTTCCCCAGAATCCATAGTCGCATCGGACTCTTGTTCTTGCTCCCTGGGGTTTCCCGTATCTTTCGCCTCGATGGCATCTACATTTACATCACCAGGATTTTTCCCTTCTCCAGCATGTGGTCTCAGTATCCACATTTCCGGGGTTATCCCCCTCATCCTGTTGTTGTTCTTCTTCAGCGCCGTCCGTCAGGACATTCTCCTCCAAGGGAACATCTTTTGGAGAGGCCGAAGGTGTCTCGCCTAGATTTGATTATTGGGCCGCAGAGACCACCTTGTCGAATGTCGCACTTCGGGGCCTTTGATCGCTTGGAGTAACTAAAGGCGTTTGGAGCGTGACAACTAGGGATACGGTTGCTCCCGAAGGTTCAGGTTCCCTAGCCATTGTCGGCTGCTCATCTTGTGTTTGCCTTAGTTCTGTCTCAGTCTCCTGGACCAGTGTTTCTTCCACATCTTGTGGATTTTCTTGTGCTGCTTCTTGCTCCTGCTCTTTTTCCTATTCCTAGAACTCCTTTTCTGGGGCCAGTTTTTCTTGCGCATCTATCTCCTCCACCACCCTTACCACATCAGCTTGCAAGTTCGCCAAGTCTTCCGTCTGGAAGAGGTCATCAAAATCATCGTGGGGAGGGGAGACCGCCGAAGGATCCTCTGGTTCAAGAGAAGAAGGGATGAGTTCTACCTAGGGAACGTTAGGCATTCCGGGACTTGCAGTTGTGCTTGGGGTATGATCCACCCTTTGCTTCTTTCTTCTTATCTATAGCGGGGTCCCGGTATCCAGAATAGTTGTTGTTTCATCCTCAGCCTTCGTCTGCCGGCTCATGAGTGTTGCTAGTGAAGGGGATCCTTCCGGGAGGGCAGATCCCACCGGAGTAACCGGAAGACCAAGGAAAAGCTTGGTGCTCAATGTTTGACTCAGCTGGCGAGACGCCTCAAGCTGAGTGTGAATTTGCTCCAAAATGGGGAGCGAATCCGAGGGTGGAACCTAGGCTGGGGTGCTCTCTTTTTCTTTCCCCTTATCGTTACTTGGCCATGCAGCTCCGGAGGCCAAAGTAGACCCCCACAAAATTGGACCCCTACGGGTGCTTTTCTTGCACACTTGTGCAAAGTAATCGTGGTTGTGCTGAATGACGCCCTAAATGACGTCCTCGATTGTCAAAATCTCCGTGGTGTCCCAATCCACTGGAGGGAGGGAGATCCATCTTGTCGATCCCTTGTGCCTTGTACGATGGGTCTTCCAAAGACCCGCTATCTGAAAAATATTTTGGAAAGGTCCGAAGGCTGAGGCTCTTCATCATCCCTTTGGACATCCTTGAGTGTTTCTGACCCCGAAGGTCAAAATCATCCTGGCAATTTGCCCAAAAATCCTCAATGTGAGGCTCATGTAGTGTGGACGCATAGGGCAGTGCTGCACTTATCTTTCCGAGTGGGTCAAAATTGTTCCTTTCCAGGTGGAACTCGGCTAGTACCAGACTCTTCAAGTCATTATCGGCCTCTTTGGCCGCTGTAAGACTGCAAGAATAGTTCCCGCAAGTGATTGGGAACGGGATGGAGGTAACCTTCTTCACTCCATAAAATGCGTGAAGTTCTAGGATTTGCCTGCAGAACTCCAAAAGAATAATCCTATCCCCACAATGCTTGGTGAGTAGGTAGGACTTGTCAGAGAACCCGGTCACCCGAATGTAAGAATGTTGCTGAAACTAAATAAAATAATTACCATAAGAATTTACCAAGGTCATTGCTTCCTTGGACAGCCGGTACCCAGAATCCCGAGTAAGTGTCAAAATGTTGTGGCAAATGAAAGTGTGATTTATCTGGCAAAAAATGGGGAAGCTGGCTTCCCATTGAATCTGGGGATAATGGTCCCATGGAGCATTCTGGTCGGGCCCGTTCCCAAGGATGCCCACTGTTTGCAAACTTCGATGTCCGGTTGACATTGTTCAGCTGAAAGCCCACATGGTTGGCGATAATAGTCGCCCAATCAAAGGTTTGTCCATGGGTGGTGATGCAGTATAGAAAATAATACATCCATGCCGAAAAGTCCCTGGCATGGGGTTCCCCGAAGAGCCTACACAAAAAGATGATCCCCGCCTGTACACATTCCTTGAAATCTCTGTGGGGGATCTCCAGCTTCATTTTCTTGTAGTCCTTCCTCGGGGACTTCAACCAGTGAGAATTGAGATGCTGGCGAGCAGGTTGTGGGACTTTCTCAAACTCTTTCAATGATGCAGCCCGGGAGATGTCAGTAGCATTCCTGAGCTGGGGGATCCCCAATCCCGAAGCAAAGGTGGCAGCATCAAGAGTCACTACGGTTGTTGGGTAATTCAGTGGTAGGGAAGCAGCAAGCAAAACCACCTGGGTGGGTGCGTTGTAGTGCTTTGCCAAGTGGAGAATTAGTTTCGGTGCCTACACCGAGCAGGGGAAACAGGTGGCTTTGATAATGCCAAAGGCGGCCACGTTCTTTGCCATGTTATCCCCGGCAGATCGTTGTTGATACATTATCCAGACAAGGCCCTGTAGTTCTGCCCATGGTCCGGCCTTTGTATCGGTAATATCCTGAAGTTTGGAATCCACTTTGGATCCCACAAGTACACCATCCCTCAAGTATTTGGATGTTAATGGGAGCTTGGCCAACATTTTCTCTACCTTTGTCTTAGTGGCCGCCCGAGTGGAGGTAGTCAGGAGTTCCGGACTTCCAGGAGGAGTTGTTACTTCAGACATTGTTTGTTGAATGATCTGCAACCTGCAAGACCGAACAATTGTTAATACATGTGATAAGACATAAAGTAGTTTTACGGACTCCGAAGAGTTCACCACCATTTTGCACCTGTTGTCAAGACGTTAGCTTGCATCAAAATCCGAAAATATAACAATTAACAACTTACTTGGGATTTGATCGTCACCCAGAGGTTCCAGGAACACTGGTCTATGCGATAAATGGGATGAAGGCCCGTGGACTTCTTAGCACCCGGAGTACGAAGAAACTAGCCGTTATTGAAATCACCGGGCAGTGAGTTGTACTGGGCTGACGTGGGTTGTCACATGATTACACAATAAGCGGCGTAATGGCATTAAAGATGATAGATGTCTAGACACGGATGAATTCAATGCCAGATAGGACAGTTTTGAATGCTCACGCATGGGGAGTTTAATCCCGCCATCAATGCTTGAAGCGACAAAGGAGAGAGAGAAAACTGCCATGGCTCGAACAAGCGAGGTGTCGAGTTCGAACCAGGCGAACACTAGGTGAGCGAGCTCAAAATTTAGGGTATACAACGCGGAGAGTGTAGTGAGCTCGCCATAGGACGGGTCGGACACAACAATATACAAACTATAAACACCCAATTTACATAGGAAGCCAAAGAACGACGAAATTTACAAGAAACGACCCTATCCTACAAACTATTAACAATTTACACATAAATTACAACTATTTATAGGAAAATACAGTGTAAGAAAGGCAGACAACCTTCCTACGAAACCATCCCACCAACGGGAGGCGACGACAATGACCAAAAATAGAAAACAATCAAAACAACAAGAAAAACCAGAATAAAAAGAGCAAAGCAAAACAAAAGGATCCGAAAGAGAACTAGAAGGGCATACCTTAAACGTCGGGAAATGCAAGAGGAGCACAGGAGGTGCTCTGCAAACCAGAAAGCTTCACGGACCATGAACACCGAAAACCTTGCAGGAAAGCTGAAAGCGCGCACAAGCTCGAATACCAACTTCACTGCTAAACACTATTATACCTCTCAAAGCAAATTGCAATTAGCAAAAATTCGCTCTTAATTGCTCAAGGTATTTCGCTGTGGGTAATTTGTTCGCGGTAAATGTGAAAATGACAAGTAAAACCCTATTTATACTCTTAGGTGAAAACGCACTGCTTCCTTCCGCAACCCCCGAGAAAAGGAAAACCTATGAAATCCGGCCCTGGGGATCCCATACAACCACACCCTCTAACAAAAGAGGAAGCAACGGCAAAGAATCCCAAAGTCCGGAATCCAGCTGGCTCAAAGAAACAAAAACCCTTCGAGACCGGGTCCCGAAGGAAGAGAAACCAAAAAGCAAAGAAAACGACGACCTCCCGGAGGCAGAGGCCGGAAGAAAACCAAAGAAAAAGGAAAAAGGCAAAAGCGAAAAAAAGGACAACATTTTGCAAACAAAATGTAGGGACGGGTATGTAGGGCATAACACCATCTAATAAGAGAAATCTTCTTTTCTTCCCTTGAACCTTCCCAAAGAATTTTTTTCATAATCCCTTCCATTTGATAGATGGCTTTACATGTCATTTTGAAGCAAGGCATGACATAAATGGGTACCACTGCTAACACAAACTTTATCATCGATATTCTTCCCACCAGTGTTAACCATTTATTTTTCCATTATGTTATCTTATTTCTAAGCAATTATTTTTATTACCTCCTCCCCATGCTTAGATTGACATTCTCCCTCAATTAAATGGGGCCCCAAATATTTAGATGGTAAATTAAAGATTGAACATACCAAGATTCTTGCTAGCCTTCGCTAGCAAACTTTGTTAACATTGAAACGGAAAATTTCATATTTCTCATAATTAAGAGGTCGACCTAATACTCTAGAGTATTTATCTATAGCCTCTTTGACTACTTCTACTTCCCTTAATGTTGCCTCCCAATATAGTATCATATCTCCCCATATAGTGTCGTGTCATGTGCAAATTTTGAATGTGAGTGTAATACCTTTTGTCACTTGGGTGCCTTTCCATTTATTTTCATTCCTTAGTTTCTTGAAGAATCTTCCCATTGTGTCCGCCATAATAATAAAGAGAAAAGGGGATATTGGTTAACCTTGGCGTAACCTATTAGTAGCCTTAAAACAACGACAAATTGATCCATTCACCAAAACAGAGTAAATGATGAATGAAAATACAAATTTTTATAATTTCTATCCATTCCTCACTAAAGCCAAATTTATTCATAATAACAAATAGAAAATCCCACTTAACTCTATCATAAGCCTTATTGATATCCAATTTGATGAGCACATCTTTTTTACCTTCCTTTTTTATTGAGTGAACTGCTTCATTTGCTACTATAATGTTGTCAATTATCTCTTTGTCGTGGAGAAAACCATTATTTTCTTCTAACATAATCTTCTCCAGCACTTTCTTGTACCCATTCGCGAATGCTTTTGTAAAAAAAATTGTATATTGTGTTGCACAATGAAATAGACCGAAAGCCCAAAAAAATTATATTCATTTTTTTAGGAATCAATGCTATTACCATATTGTTAATATCTTTTACATTTTTTTTCGTTTTTCTAATATCTTGAGCCAACATTGATACTTCCTTTCCAATGAAGTTCCAACATTTTTGATAAAAAAAAAATCATAAATAATATTTAAATTTTTTAAGTTGAACTTAGGTTCTGTACCAAAGGAGTGATGAAGTCGTTTCAGATGTCTGCGGCCTCTAGAGTTTTTCAGAGTTCCATTCATTTGCAAGGGCATCTCAATGTTGCCCACTAGGAGAGGGGATTTCGCCGAGTCTAAATGGCAACAACTATCGAGCTAGGAAGAAACTAATTGTCTGCAAGTGGCAGAGAAAAATTTGGAGTTGGGTCGCAGGAGGGACCACCTAGGATTTGGCAGTGGCAGTGTTGGTTTCCAGTCAAGGTGTGGTTTAGAGAAAAGGCGATCAAGGAAGGATGGTTTTGGCGAGGGATGCTCTGTCTGGGGGACTAATGATGTAGAGTTTGAAGTCGGGGGTGAGGCCTCGTGCCCCTCTCAGATCTCGACATTTTCCAAGCCGGCACTAGCGCATCATCGACGGGAAGAAGCTAAGGCATGTACTTTTAAACAAGTCATGGCTAGAGCCCTTTCTGTGGACTTAGCAAATGAGGTTGAGAAGGAAGTAGCATAAAATGTCCAAACAAAAAATCAAAGCATGGATGGATTGGGAGATACCGAGGCTTTTAGCCAATTTTGATCGATCATCACCAGCAGATTACTGACAAATGGGAGCCTATTTTGGACGAGTGTCCAAATCTATCCATTAGCTAGAGGACTAGTGAGTTTTTTATTGTTGTTTTTTAAAATGTAAAGGATAGGAACAAGATTCTCTATGACTTTCATTGGAATTGAGAAGACAAGTATTTACTAATGTTGAAGCAATAACATCCAGCTTTTAGCCCAGCTAATAAAGTCTTTGATACGGTTTTGCTCTAGGTGAGACCTCTTAACCTCCCTTTACAATATTGGTTTGATTCATGCTTTGAGATTATAGAGGACTCTATAGAAAGCTTCTTGATAGTGGATGAAGGCTCATCAAACCTTTTGCACTTGACCTTTACTCATATTTTGATGCAGATAAATATGTCTGAATGACTCCTAGAAGAGATCGTGATTAAAACTTTGAAAGGTTGTTGGGTGTAGCTCTTGAACTACAAGGAGCTTCCCTTTAGATGTAGAAGATGCTTTCAAATAGGACATATGACTGTTCAATGTGCCAAACTTAGATAAATTAAAGATGGTATTCTTGGTGATAAAATTCCCCCCTCCATTATTAGATGGATAAAAAAGATGACGGGCTCTGAAAGAAGAGCCACAACGGTCATTTGAGGCTCCAGATTGAGTTGAGCAGCCAATATTAAATAGTGTTAAAGCTACTAATATTCACTATGATGTAGATTTAATGCAAAAGAATTGAGCGGCAATTTCAAAAGGTAGGGAGAAGGGGTCTCAATGTTGCCTCTTTCAATGTTCCTGGGGTGGTTTCGGAGTTGAGTATGATCGCAGCACCCACTGGTTGGTAATAGAGTGTGCGTTCGAGAAAAGTGGAAGGGTGTTTTGGGCAATGTTTTGCTCAGAGCCCGGACTGGTGTTGGTTTGGTGCCAAGGATGGATGATTGGTTGCAAGTCACTGAAGTGGACACGCTCGTGCATCTGTTCATATTGTGGAATGCTCATGGGTACAGAGCAGTTCAAAGGGTTGCGACATGGTTGGGTTTGAGTGGTCTCAAAGACTACCTGTGGATTAAAGAAATTAGAGCTCATAAAGGGGAGATGGCCCTTGTTTCAGAGAACCCAAAGCGACGTCGTGGTCGTCAACTGAGTAGCAGTGAAGTGAAAAGACTTGAAGCAGGTTCTTCTTCTCATGCAAATTGCTCACGATGGCTATATTGTGTCCCAGGTTTTGATGTATGCACCCCTCTTTTGGTTTGGGTTTTTGTTTTGTTTCTATTTTGCCCATTTTGGTTGTGTAATGTTATATTAACACATCTACATGCTTGTCTCTATTTCAGGGGTAGATGATTTTTTGGTAATGGGTAGGGGCTATATCTTGGATGATTATTTTGGAGGCGTTGGTTCATCCTAGGCCTATAGTTGTCTTGGTTTTGGAATGCTTCAATGTAAATCCGATACTTTATTATTAATAGATTACATAATATTTACTAATTATAAAAAAAAAATTATATGATATCATATAGAAAAATATATTATTAGTTATAAAATATAGAATAATAATATAATTACAATAAAATTCTCAAAATAATTTAATAATTTGAATTAAATATAATATATTATAATGATATTAAATATAATAAGAGATACAATTAGATTACATAAAAATATATTACATGATATGTTTCTATTATTAAGTAAAACATAATTATAATATTATTATACAAATAATATACATTGTATAATAAAATAGGGTGACCTTTTGGCAAAATGGCAGGGCCTCTTGCCTCTAGTGTCAGCAACAGATGACTGCAACAAGGGCTTCTAACCTAAGTTTTGCATAAATTGCGGGCTCTCCTTGTGGTCGTTTTGCCCATGAAGGTGGCGAGATATGCATGGGATTGTCTGGTTCCAAGGCTCTCCTGAATTCTACTGCAGTTTGGAATGACGATGGGTATGCTAGGCATCGGATACATAGTGGCTCGTGTGTTGGCTGATGCCTTGAACAGGTTCAGCGACTACAAACAATGGTAGGTGTCCGCAATTAGGATTAAATGGGAGGAATGTATAGGAGGGACGAGGAAGTGCAGATCTGGACCCCCATCATGCATCAGCTAAAGATCCTCTGAAAGTGGCGTTGGGTGAGTATATATTGCAAGAGGTCACTGATAATCTGGATTTCTTCGCTAAACATGGGTTGATCCGCAGGTTCAGGGGTTTTTAGTTGAGTTTGGCAAACTTCATCTATGGATCACAAATACATGGAGTCCACTTGTGTAGGGCAATCTCCAAATTTGTCCATATGTGCAAGCAGGTTTTTCATAAAAAATTTCGATAACCAACCATTTTGAACAACTACTTCCAACGTCCAAAGGCTACAAGGGATTTAGGGATTTAGATCTAAGATCAATATAATTTCTTTTCACTTGAATTTTACAGGATCTGTCTATACTTCAAAACTCAACCCTTTAAAAAGGTACCTCACGACAATAAAGGATTAGAACCTAGGGAATTCTGAACCCTGCCACATAATATTTAGAAACAGTTGTCAATACTCTATAAAGAAAAGAAAAGGATCTTATATATTGTAATTTAATTTACAAAATACAAACAAAAAATGTGTAGTTAAAAGCATAATCTAAATGCCTGAGTTGGCCTAGTGGTAGAGAACTTGTATTCTTGAAAGAGAGGTACAAGTTCAAATCCCACTGGAGGGTAGTGTATGTACACCTCGTTTGTAGCACGGTTTGGTTCCTTCCACAAGTAGTACGAGGTAGTCCCATATCACTGTCACCATATGTAAATTAAAAAACACATGTCTGGTGTCATGGACTATAAAAAATCCTTAACCTTAACCTCTATAATGTAAAACAAAACAGTGTCAATCCACTAAATAGTACAGACATATCGGTTATATTGTCAATCACTTTTCAAATATGTAATGCTCCAGACATTAATAAATGACACTGGTGAATTTGGCTTTAAACTCATCATTTAAACATACTGGACGTTAAATATTCTTAGATCTATAAGCAGTATGGGTTTGGAGAAACAAAAATATAGAATTTCAAGTCAGAAAATACATGCCATTTACTGAAAGCATATTCATAATTTCTATGCCAATTCTGATCAGAATGCACAAAATTTACCTGTATTTGATTGTTAAAATGATTGGCTACGGATAGCCTGCATTATTTTGCCCCGATAAAATATTTATAGAACATCAATAACTATTGAGTCAATAACTATTGAATACTAGTGAAATCTTTTATTGAAATGTTTCAAAACAAAATCTTGTTTTCCAAACTAATTCAAAGTTGACTCACAAAGCTCGATATAATTCAAATACAATAATTTATGATCCCAACATGTTGCACAGAATGATGTTTGTAAATAGCCACACAGAGTGCTATGCTTGATTCCAAATGACGAAGGATCCCATTGCTCACTAGATATCATATTATTGTCGCACCATTAAATCTATTTCAAAATGTAATACTAAATGCATCCAACAAGTGCGATAAAGTGGAGAATTTAGGTTCAAAAAAAGCATTTAAACACGATGGATTTTACATAAGTTTTGGGAGATATTGCATTTTAGGTCGGAAGAAAGCAAAACAGAAACGCCTAGTGGACAAATACTGTCCACTCCTTTGGAGCATATCAGCAGAAACCCTGTCTGGTGTTTTTTATCAGACAATAGTAACTTAACAGTACACACAAAAAATACCAGTGTGAGATCATTTGCCCAAGAAAAGATGATATCTCATCTATAATGGTGAAAAATTTCCCCCTTCACATTTTTTGTGAAGCGTGACAATCAGAGAAGCATCTTACTGTAAATTTCATTCTTGAGATGCAAAACTATAACCAAATAACTTTGAGCCCTGCTGCCCTACTCCATGGTAGTCAAGCAACCAACAAAAAGGAAACCTAAGGGAGCAATCAAATGGCTGACAAGGTTGAAGGTAGATCAAAAGCAGTCAGCCCTCTGCTTTGTCAGCCAGGCAACTCAATTTTGATCTGAAAGTGCCCTACAGAAGCATCATCCTTTATTTTGTCCACTTCCATACACCATGGATGTGACTAAAATGCATGCCGTCAGTTACAAGATATCCAATACAGACACGCCAAATAGTATAAAAATTCAGATAAAATATATGATCATGATAAAGCAAAGTAAATGTGTTCGCAAAACAATTTGATAGAACAAAAATATTCAAAACAAAGACGAGTGGTGCATGTGAAGAGATAGGCATTTCACCTTTCATTGCAGTGCAACATACACCACAACCGACTCTTGTACTACTGTGGTTCTTTGTTAAATGATGCTTCAAAGATCTTAAACTTTTTGCCGGAAAGAAACAAGATACAGAACCTTGTATCTCAAACCAAGTCCGTTAGGATTGAAGATTTAATCACTAAACCACAGGTACATGACCCCCTCTGCCAAATCCCCATGTTTTTGGGACGACAACACTCCCGGCATGTGGGGACTTTGGGAAACATCCCACCTCCAGGGAGACTAAGATGTCTGGAGGACGCCCAGAAGTTCCTTGACCATCCTGAGGACACCCAAGAATCTCTTGTGGCCCCCAATCAGAAAGTCCAATTGAAAACCAACAAAGGTAATAAATTTGTGAAACTGACATTCATAATGAAGGTTTCGGTTTTGGAAATGCCCCCCACCTCCACTGGGATCCCGCGAGAGGTGCTGCCCCCAAACCCCTGCGAGGGGTGCTGCCTCTTAACCCTGCCGGGGCCTTTGCCCCCAGACCCCCAAAAGAGGCACTGCCCCTAAACCTTGTTGGGGGCTCTTCCCTAGACCCCCACAAGGGGCACTATGCCTTGACCCAAACCTCCACACACCATTGTTATTGTTAATGCAATCATTTCCATTCTTTAATGTTTATTAGTTCAAACTTCACTTAGTATGCCAATGTTTCATTTGCAATTCTTCTTGATTTTCTCCCAAAATTCCAAAACTCTGACCACAGTTGTTAATGTCCAAATTTCAATTCAATCATTGTCATGCTTTTATTTATTAGTTTATAAACTTTACATATTATGCCAAAGTTTCATTTACAATTCTTATACTTATTTCTTACACATTTTTTCTATAATTAATTTTTCAATTACTATATGTATTTGTGCCACCCCCTCCCAGCCGTCCCCAATCTTAGGCCCTTGTTTCCCCTCCCCGTCCCCTTGTCAAAGAAAAAGGCAAGATTGTTAAGGTGTCCTCTTGAGGATCTTCCAAAGACAAATAATGGATCTATTAAAGGTTATCATCTCAAAAAGGTGAGAGCCAAGGAGCCTGCGCTGAAAACATGCTCAACAAAGGCTCCTTTTCCTTATCGCATCAAGAACAGATACAGCTATCATCTCCCAAAAACTAGGCAACATTCAAGAACTA
This sequence comes from Thuja plicata, assembly GCA_018584345.1. Classification (NCBI taxonomy): domain Eukaryota; kingdom Viridiplantae; phylum Streptophyta; class Pinopsida; order Cupressales; family Cupressaceae; genus Thuja; species Thuja plicata. The sequence goes on from MU217741.1 coordinate 118,594, forward strand.
TATCAAAAAAACTGAGCAAAGGCCGTATCCAATAACAACATTATTTTTTAACACTAGCCATTAAAACTTAGTAGAACACGTGTTTGATGTGAAAAGCTTCTCAATCTGTTAAAGAAGAAGACCCGACTTTTCTACAAAAGTAAGGTGTCAATCTGCTACAGAGCCAAGTTCTAGCCATATAGCACATCATATAAAAATTTGATCATCATGAACACAACAAAATTAACAACTGAATATATAGACAAAAAATCCTACACCTGAAATGGGTTATCATCCTAAGTATAAACATGTGAGCTATTAAAAATTTAAAAACAGATAACGCTAAATCATTCGTGTCAAGGAATACCCAGATCCCTTAGGCCCCGTTTGTTTGGGGAATTGGAATTTGACTCAAAACCTTATTATCACAAAATCAGGTTTTGAAATCCCGGTTTTGCATCTTGGGGAATTGGAATTTGACTCAAAACCTTATTATATC
>MU217741.1:140872-153724 GCA_018584345.1 Thuja plicata
AAAGGTAAATACAAAGGTAAATTACCACTTGTTTGTTTTAATTGCAAAGAGATTGGACATTTTGCTGCAAGATGTACTAACAGAAGAAAAGATGACAAAAGTAATGACAGATCTTTTGAGAAGAAGTTTGACAGGGGTGATTGTAGAAGCTACTGACAATCAGAAAGAAGAGATACCCGAGATTATAAGGACAAAGGAAAGAAGGTCAGCTACCTAGCAAAATGCAAGGATGATGATACTGACACTGAATCTAATGAAGACGTTGAGATGGTGTTTTTGGTTGTAAAGGATGATTCAGATGATGATGAAGAAAGGTATGTAGAAACAACTCTCATATCTAAAATTAGCAAAAAGGATGTTTCGATCATAGATAGTGGCTGCACTCATCATATGACCAGTGATAAGCAAAAGTTTGAGACTTTTGAATACTACAAGGGTGGATCAGTAAGAATGGGAAATGACACACCTTGTCCAGTTAAAGGTAGAGGAACAATAATGTTGAATAACCAGATAAAATGTGAAAATGCTTATTGGGTAGATGGATTAAATTATAATCTATTGAGTGTTTCTCAGTTGAATAATTCAGGTCACAAAGTAGCATTTGAAAGTAAGAAGGCAAAGATCTTCAACAAATTTGGAATTCTGATTGGTACCGGTGAGCAGACAAAAGGTAACTTATTCTGTCTGAATGATACTGACTCCACTTGTTTGATTGCTACAAACGAAGACATATGGTTGTGGCACAAAAGACTGTGTCATGTGAACTTTGACAACATGATAAAAATTAGCAAAAAGAGAAATGTTAGAGGCTTACCGATAATGACCAAGCTCGACAACATCATGTGTAAAAACTGTCAAAAAGGTAAAATGACAAAGTCTAGTTTCAAAAACAAAACTCATACATCTGATGCAATTCTAGAATTAGTCCATACTGATTTATGTGGACCTATGAGGACAAAGAGTTATTATGGAGATAGATATTTTATTCTCTTTGTTGATAATTACTCTAGAATGATGACAGTTATGTTTTTAAAAGATAAATCATAAGCATTTAAGATGTTTAAATGGTATAAGGATTTGGTAGAGAAACAAAGTGGTAAGGATCTAAATTGTTTGAGATCAGATAGAGGAGGTGAATTTATATCAGATGAATTCACTAACTTTTGTAATGAGCATGGTATAAAAGACATGTTTTTGCACCAAGAACACCACAGCAAAATGGAATTACTGAGAGAAGGAACAGATCAATAGTTGATTATGCTAGAAAAGTGATGATAGAAAAAGGCATCACCCAAATATTCTAGAGGGAAGCTATCAGTACTACTGTCTACACATTGAACAGGGTACAACTGAAGAAAGACACCGAGAAGACACCTTATGAGCTATGGTATGGATACACACCCAATGTAAGTTATTTCAAAAATTTTGGCAGTCAATGTTTTATCTTAAAAGATGGTAGAAATGAAAAATTTGACTCCAAAAGTGATGAAGGAATTTTTCTAGGGTATTCTACCAAGAGCAAGGCTTATAGATGTATAAACAAAGCCTTTAACAAAATTATTAAAAGTGCAAATGTAAAGATAGATGAATTTGCAGAGAAGAATGAACAAGAAAGCACTAAAGAACCAGAGGACTACAATAAGTTCACTTACAACGAAGAACCTGACACTCTACCCCATCAACAATGTAGAGCCCCTGAGCTACAAATCATTGCTCCCGAGCTTTAGGCTGCAAATATTGACGGTCAGGATAATGATCAAGATAATGTGCAAGGTGATGAAGAACAAAATGAAGATCAAAATAATGATCAAGATGATAAACAAATAACTGTACCTGTACTTGCAAGATATGTAAGAAGGAACCATCCAGAGGTCCAGATCATAGGAGATAAGAAAGTTGGTACAAGAACAAGAAGTAAGTCTTTAAATTCAAATTGTTTAATTTGTGAGTTTGAGCCAAAATCTATTAATGCTGCACTAGATAATGAGGAATGGATAAGTGCTATGAACGATGAGATTGAGCAGATTGAGAAAAACAAAACATGGTCACTTGTGCCAAGACCAGATGACAAGAATGTCATTGGTACAAAATGGATATTCAGGAATAAGCTAAATGAGAATGGAGAAGTCACAAGGAACAAAGCAAGACTAGTATGCAAGGGGTATGCACAAGAGGAAGGTATAGACTATGGAGAGACCTTTGCACACGTTGCTAGGATAAAAGGAGTAAGGATATTACTTTCTTATGCTGCATTCAAAGGATTCAAAGTATACCAAATGGATGTCAAGTCAACATTCCTAAATGGAATACTTGAAGAAGAGGTATGCATTGAACAACATGAAAGGTTTGTTGATCCAGACAAGAAGGACATGGTATGTAGACTTCACAAAGCCTTGTATGATTGAAACAAGCTCCTAGAGCCTGGTATGAACGACTTCATTCCTATCTAATAAGTATTGGATTTGTAAGGACTAGTGAAAACAATAATCTTTATTTAAAAGAAGATACTAATGCTAACACCCTGATTGCTGAAATATTTTTTGATGACATCATATTTGGAGGCAATGATATGCTATGCAAATCATTTGCTAGTGAGATGAGCAAAGAATTTGAGATGTCTATGTTTGGTGAGATCAAGTTCTTTCTTGGTCTCCAGATCATGCAACAAGGAGAAGGTATTTTCATTACACAGTCCAAGTACATTAAAGAGGTCCTGAAAATATTCAAGATGGAAGAATCCAAACTAGTTGGAACACCGATGGCTACTAGATGTAAGTTGACAAAGGAGGACAAGACAACAGAGGTAAATCAGACTTTGTACAAATCAATGATTGGAAAACTCATGTATGTTGTACACACTATACTAGATATTGCACATGTGGTAGGAATTGTTGCTAGATTTTTTGCTAATCCCAGGGAATCACATATGACTGATGTGAAACAAATCCTAAGATATCTGAAGAATACTGAGGAATTTGGCTTATGATATAGAAGAGAAGGCAAATTTGAACTAAAGGTGTTTACCGATGCTGATTGGGCTAGAAATCTTGATGACCAGAAGAGCACAACTGGAGGAGCATTCTTTATGGGTGACAGACTTGCCACATGGATTAGCAAGAAGCAAGGATGCATCTCTCAGTCTATTGCAGAAGCAGAGTATGTTGTTGCTGCTGCAAATTGCTCAAATATTGCATGGATCAAACAGTTACTGGAAGGCATGCATATGAAGATCTTAGAACCAATGATTATTTATTGTGATAACACCAGTGCAATAAACATTTCCAAGAATCCATTCATGCATGCAAATACTAAACACATTGCCATCAAGTATCATTACTTGATAGAACAAGTTCAAGAAAAAGAGGTGATACTTGAGTATGTGCAATCAAAAGAACAATTGGTCGATATCTTCACCAAGCCACTGCCCAAGGATACATTTGAGTACCTGAGAAAGAGATTAGGGGTAAAACCCTTGTCTACAGTCAGTAAAAGACTGAAGGCTGCATCAGCCTACTTATTATCAGAATATCATTCATGTTAATGCAAGCAAAAAGAAGAACTTCAAAGTTACATCTATATATAGACAAGTATATATCATAACTGAGCACCAGAGCATATTGTTGTATTGTTGATAGATAAGGGAAATTCAAGGAATATATTATGGCTAGGAGATTATTGATTGTTTGACATGAATGTCAGATACTTGTAACAATATTTGTTTGGCATTATTGTCAAAGGGAGGGAAAGTATCCATATTATCACATTTTCTAAGAGAAAAGGGAGAGAGATTACCCATTATCAAATTTACTCCAACAGGGGGAGATTATATCTTAAGGGAGAGAAAATTGTATGAAGGATTACACAAAGGGAGAGTTGTTAAAAAGACAAAAAGACATCACAAAAGAGAGAACAGTCAAAGGAGAGAAATTGACACAAGAAGAAGATTCAACACATCAGTAAATAGAAAGCTGCAAGAATCAAATCTAAGCTAAAATAGAGCTTACCGAAGTTCAGACATTTATCGATTATCAAACAAAGATTGGTAGTTTGATGAATCTCAACAATTGTATATCATATTGTATTAGAAATAGTATAGTGTGATAATATAAGTTTAGTTGCCATCAATGCCAAAGGGAGAGATTGATGACATGTAACTGATTAAATGCTTGACAATGTTAAGTTGAAGATAATGCAAGGCATTAAATCAGTTAATAGTTTGTATTGTCATTGATGTTAACTTGATATCATCTGTATGGTCATGTACATAATACCAAAAGACTTCAAAGAAACAATGGAACGAAGGTTATGCTTTCAACAATGCATAAAAGTCAAGTATTCACTAAGTGACATATAACACCGACGGACTGCACACCATCAGTAAAGGCAAAGAAGAAAAGTCACAGTGATACCCGACGAGCAAAAGACAGTGTTGCCCGATGAAGCAAATCCAATGATGTCCGACGGACAATGATCCTGAAGCTAACTAAAGTCACACCGACGAAATTGGCAGTTGTAACCAACGACTAACTGAAGATTTGACCGACGGAATAGAGAGTTCAGAAAATGACAAAATATCTAGCTAGCAAGAGCTAAAGATAGACTTAACTGGTTATTTTTTTTATTTTATTCAATCAGAGTTAAGTAATTAATTTAAAGATGATTTGTATAGTTGGCAAGAAGATAACTATGAGATAAATCTGGAGTTATGCTTTAAATTAGATTGGTTGGATTATTTTTCATGCCAAGAATCAAGAATCAATGAATATTATGTCTATATAAGAGACAAGCTTAATTCATTTCCGTATCACATGAAAAGGGGATTAAGGGAAGTGAATAAAAAGAGGATGCTAAAGAGAAACTGATGAACAACAACTTCATGCAGTACTGATCAATCAGGCTGAAGGAGAGCTAAGGAATTTTGCAGACACCGACGAACAGTGAGCACAACATCACAGAGCAGAAAGTATGGACTACAAAAGAATTGAATTGATACATTGATCAAAGAGGTAATGTACTTAAATAGATTTGAAAATTTGTAATTCAAGTTGCATTAGAAACAGGTCATTTTGTTTCAGTTTAACCATTGAAGCATCAAGTCTCTTAACAGAGCAGGACTTAATAGTCTTCTATATATTTAGGTACATCCCAGGGAGTGCCAAAAAGGTTGATTCATGAAAGTAGCATTGGATATGCCCGATTCCTATTGATAATTTAAGAGAGAGGTTGATTCAAGGATGGCATCATTAGATGCCCAATACTAAGTGACAACCTATATGTGTGGAATCCTCTAACAAGGTCACACCTAACAGTGTGTTTGTAACTTTTAACAGGGTTGGCTCCTAACAGGGCTCACTTCAGAAGAGTGAAAATTTGGGGTACCGGTCCTAGTGGTTTTTTCCCTTAATAGGGTTTCCATGTTAAAAATTCATGTGTTATGTGTGTATGATTCATTTCTTTATTATTTTGTATTTGACATAGTTAACATTGGATTTATCAGTATACTCTGCATATTTACTGTATTTCGGTAAATAGTTATACTGCTTATCGGTAATCAAGGAGAATAAGGACAGATAAGGAAAACTCATAGACAATTAATCATTATAAGTATTTCATGGCATGCATCTTGTAGGGTCATACTAATCTGAGGTTTATTTGAATGGTGGTTAGATTAAGGACAAGTTTTTGAGGCCATTGATTCACCCCCCCCTCTCAGTTATTACTAACAATTCTTTCATGGAGTCACAATGTGCAAAACATTTGTGGTAGGTTTTTGAAAGGAATAAATGAGACCAATGAACAGATAAAGGGCAGAAAAAGGTATGACAGTTTGAAAGACCCTCACTACAAGTTTTGGCATCGATTGAGATTACCTTGCCAAATTCAAACGAATTCAAATCACTCAAAACCAAGAGAGGTTGTTGTATACCTCGACAACATGATCATGTAGCCCCTGACATTTTGTTGATACCTCTCATGAGGTTTGAGATACGAGCCTTGGAAGATCGTTGCCCAATCTTGCTTAGTGCACCTTGGGGACACTTGGGTCGAGTGCGGTCCTGAGCGTTCTAGTGACTCCATGGGCGGAACAAGGTTATCACTAGCATTTACCCAGCCAATCAGAGCCAATGGAGTAGATGGTTCGATGTCAGGATAGATAGTTTAAAAGATACACTATCAAGCTACTATCAACTGACCCTCACTGCAAGTTTTGGCATCGACTGAGATTGCCTTGCCAAATTCAAACAAATTTGAATCGCTCAAAACTGAGAGAGGTTGTTGTAGACCTCGGCAACATGATCATGTAGCCCCTAACATTTTTTCAATACCTCTCACGAGGTCTGAGATACGAGGTTTGGAAGATCGTTGCCCGATTGTACTTAGTACACCTTGGGGACACTTGGGTCGAGCGTAGTCGCGAGCATTCCAGTGAATCCGTGGGTGGAACGGGGTTGTCACTAGCATTTACCTGGCCAACTGGAGCTGATGGTTCGATGCCAGGATAGATGGTTTGAAAGATACATTACAGAGCTACTGTCAACTGACCCTCACTGCAACTTTTGGCATTGACTTAGATTGCCTTTCCAAATTCAAATGAATTTGAATCGCTCAAAACCGAGAGAGGTTGTTGTAGACCTTGGAAAAAGGATCTTGTAGCCACTAACTTTTTGTCGATACCTCTCACGAGGTCCGAGATACAAGCCTTGGAAGATTGCTTCCCAATCGTTCTTAGTGCACCTTGGGGACACTTGGGTCAAGCGCGGTCGCGAGCATTCTAGTAACTCCATGGGTGGAACGGGGTTGTCACTAGCGTTTACCCGGCCAACCGGAGCCAATAGAGTAGACGCTTTGATGCCAGGACAGGGGGTTTGAAATATACACTACAGAGCTACTGTCAACTGACCCTCACTACAAGTTTTGGCATCGACTCATATTGCCTTGCCAAATTCAAAAGAATTCGAATCACTCAAAACTGAGAGAGGTTGTTGTAGACCTCGGCAACATGATCATGTAGCCCTTGATGGTTTTGGCATCGACTCAGATTGCCTTGCCAAATTTAAACAAATTTGAATCGCTCAAATATGAGAGAGGTTGTTGTAGACATCGAAAACATGATCATGTAGCCCCTGACAGTTTGTCGATACCTCTCATGAGGTCTGAGATACGATCCCTGGAAGATCGATGCCCAATCGTGCTTAGTGAACCTTGGGGACACTTGGGTCAAGCACGGTCGTGAGCATTCCAGTGACTCCGTGGGAGGAACGGGGTTGTCACTGGCTTTTACTTGGCTAACCGGAGCCGATGGAGCAGACGGTTTGATGCCAGGGCGGACGGTTTGAAAAATACACTACGGAGCTACTGTCAACTGACTCTCAGTGCAAGTTTTGGCATCGATTGAGATTGCCTTGCCAAATTCAAACAAAGTCAAATCACCAAAAACTGTGAGAGGTTGTTGTAGACCTCGACAACATGATCATGTAGCCCCTAAAGGTTTGTCGATACCTCTCACAAGGTCCGAGATACAAGTCCTGAAAGATCGCTGCTCAATCATGCTTAGTGCACCTTGGGGGCACTTGGGTCGAGCGCGGTTGCGAGTGTTCCAGTGACTCCGTGGGAGAAATGGGGTTGTCACTGGTGTTTAACTGGCCAATTGGAGCTGATGGAGTAGACGGTTCGATGCCAGGATGGATGGTTTGAAAGATACACTATGGAGCTACTGTCAACTAACCCTCACTGCAAGTTTTGGCATCGACTGAGATTGCCTTGCCAAATTCAAACAAAGTCAAATCGCTCAAAATTGAGAGAGGTTGTTGTAGAGATCAGCAACACGATCTTGTAGCCCATGATAGTTTGTCGATAGCTCTCACGAGGTCTAAGATACGAGCCTTGGACAATTGTTGCTCAATCGTGCTTAGTGCACCTTGGGGACACTTGGGCCGAGCGTAGTCGTGAGCATTCCAGTGACTTCGTGGGTGGAATGGGGTTGTCATTAGCGTTTACCTGGCCAACCGGAGCTAATGGAGCAGACGGTTTGATGCCAGGAAGGATGATTTGAAAGATACACTACGGAGTCACTCCATGAGAATCAGAGTGTTGTCATTCGTGGAATAATCCATTTCATTGCAAAAAGACCAAATTGTCAAGTAAAATCTGTGACTTTCAAAGACCAGTCAACACCTATTGATGAAATCTGGTTCAAATGAACTTTTAGAGCTTCAAAGATTGTTTGAAATGATAAAAATAATATCCTTAAAGCATTATAAACAACAATCAAACTTGTAAGAATTCAAACCATGCAAATGACATAAGTAAATAATAAAGAATTATGAGTGTTTATTGCCTATTTCCGAGAAAATATATACTTAGATCCCTTGTTGGCACTATTGGCCACCCATACATGATTTTGGTCCTAAGTCCTTATCAGGACTTCTAGGACATTCAACTTTTAAATCAAATTGATTGTTACAATTTGTCATTATAGGCTTCAAAAGATCCCAATTAACCTTTAAGGATTCTTTTGTCCTTCTATCTTTGAATGGATTCATGGTGACCCTAGGCGTCTTCATAGGTGCTCCTGCACCAAGTTACAATCCACATTCAAAACCAAGTTAATGACTAAAAAATAGAATCTAAGAAAGGCATGAAATTAATGTATTGAATTTAAGCTTAATGAACTTAGAAAACCTTGCACTGAGTTAACTTATTACCTAGTCAAGTGTTCCTGAAGGTTCATCTCTTTGCTTTAGGGTCTCCAATAGTGCTTCATGATCAACAGTACTAATAGTCCAAAGTTCTTTTGTCTTTGGTATTCCTTGATGCTTTGACAACTTGAGATTTGTTGCTATAACAAGGTGTGAATACATGAGAATAGTTTTGTGCTTCTCATAATCTTCAAATGCAGGAATTCTATTATTTCTAATCATGTATGTTTGAAGCCATGTTCCCGTAATAACAACTAAACCAATAGGATACGTGAACCCATCACCATCTGTAATCGGTTGTGCAAGCTTCTGTTTACCTCGTACACAACATGTTAACCAATAATCTGACCTCTCATCATTCCCCTGTGGTGCAACCAATGCAAAAACATCTCCTGGCTATAGAAGATCTGAAAGATGGTCATACTCAACCGAAGTCTCCATGTCATCATTTCTTATAGTGAGTGTTAAAGATAAAGGAGATAGATACTGTGGAACCCATGTATCCACCCACTCACTTGACTCACAATGATCCCAATCACAGTGAAAACACATGGGGCAAAAACAAGCTAACTCTCGTGTCCAAATGGTCCATGTACTACTATCGGAGCCTCAAAATGAATGCATTTTTAAAGAGTATTTCATTGTTTGACAATCCAATCTATCTCCTATAGTTCCCTCCTTAACCAACCAAAATAATCTACGCACTGTAGAATCAAGAGTCCCCCCTGTGACAATGCTAAAGTACACCAATTAATAATAGAACAAGCATCAAGAAGTACAACACCTAAAATCCTCAGTTGCTCCTTAGCTAGAGCTCTCTTCACACATGCTCCTGCTCCATCATGCTCCCCTTTCCCATGCCCTGACTCAAAAAAACTCCAAATATGAGGTACACCTCTCTCCACATGCATTCTACACAACCAATAAAACATTTTGGCATTCTTAAATTGACCGGTGCAATTATTCGACCAAATGAGATGCCTATCCATAGCAATATCATTTTCCTGCAAGAAGTCAAAATAGTTCTCAAAACAATGTTGGACAAACTCATGACAGTGAGACCTATCATCACTCATATAAAAATGGTACTCTTTGATTATATTTTGCTCATCTTTTGTGCTATCAGGGGAATGTCTATATGTGATGAGTACAAAAAATAGAAACTTGAATGGACTTGTAATATTCAGCTCGAGTCTCGTTTTGGGACTGCAATGTATAGTTCTCTGCAAAGTTGACAACGGATATAATAGTTCCAATGGGGAAAGTGTCCTTACACATTCTGAATTGTTGATCCAACCATTGAGACCTGTGACTATGCCTTGCATACTTGTAAAAAAGATTTGTGTTGAAATCTGAAATAAAATCAGCAACATTGTATTCTTTTGCAACTAACTCACATCTAGAACCTTCACCTCCACTCTTTAATGTATATTTCACTATTTCATATACCTTTTTTGGATGAGTATCTTTCCAAAATTGTGTTCCAAACCCTCATGAAAACATGTCCTTAACTTGTACAAGCCACCACATTCTGAGCACTTGTCATTTAAGCAATCCTTTTTATAAAATAAACAACCATCATCTCTACGACATAAAAATTGATCTAGCAAGTCTCTTGATGATTTGGGAAGACCACTTGCACCACAATCCTCTCGCATTTCATTAGTATGCAAAGTAGAACGAATGGACCGTAATAGTTCATGATGCATTGAAAACTCAATATGATATTTGCAACAACATGTATTCTGAATCTTAAGGGGTACACAATAAAATGGCTTCACGGATTCAATAGACCTTTGTGATATTTTCAATGTTGGATGTGTCTCGCAAATTTTTTTATACATCATTGTTTGACTTACCTCCACATAATGTTTAGGATGCGGAGTACGGTCTCGATTGCCAACTCTCAACTTCAAGACATCCTTCACATTTGGTGGCACACTTGAGTTAGCATGCCAAAATTGCTAAATTTCATCTTTGACAACATATGTTATCTTCTTATCAAAACATGGAAGTCTCCCACCATAAGCCCATTTATCAATTTGAAGTGGATCATAAAGTCTTTCTCTTGTTGCAAGTGCTTTATCCAAAGTTTTACGGTCTATATTGAAGTCAACACAAGTTTGTCTCATCAAACAAGCCTTTCTCAACTGATGACTTACTAAGGAGGTTGTAATAACCCTCCGAGCAACTCTCTTGTCTTTTTCTCTGCTAGTCTTCCCAATGCTATTGAGAGAATTGAAAAGATTCTTCACAACAATGACATTTCTCTCAATTTTCTTGTTCACATGAATCTTCAATTTCACAAGCATAGGTCTCATCTTTTGCATCTTTAACAACTGCACAAAAAATTGACATTGCTCAACAAATGTCTTGTTTCTGAAAAATTGATCATAAATTCTTGAAGCCCACAACCTAACGGTTCTATCTGATCTCTTTCCTTCCCAATTAATCATAATGTTCTCCTCAATTTCAATTAACCATTTGGGTGTTCTTGAAATCCCCAAATTTGAAGTTTGATTATCTTTATTGCAAGGAACTTCATTTCACATATAATTTGGAGATGTGTAATGTTCATGTGGTTCTTGTGCAACATTTTCATTCCCCAAGTCTACATTTTCAATCTCCATTGGTACATTTTCATCTTCATTACATTCATTGTCATTCCCCAAGTCTATATTTTCATTCCCCAAGTCTACATTTTCATTCTCCATCTCTACATTTTCATCTTCACTCCATATATTATTTTTAAAGTCAACATCCTCTTCACTTGCAACTACATTTACAGGGTCACCTTGGTTAATGTTTAACATACCTTTTCTCTTGCTTTGGTGATTTTCCCTATCTTTTTCCCTATATGCTTGAATTTCTTTATTCGTCACCTTCCTCATTCGTTTGTGCTTTCGACGACTAACGCGTCCCATCGTGAGACCAAAAGTTGATAGAAAATAACTTAAATTAACTAACTTTCAAAAAATAGGCCCCAAATCACTTTTTTTTATTTGCAACACGTCTGAAACCCGTGAAAAAGTCTGAAATGTCGTGATTCTCTGGTCTGTGGGGGCAGGGAATATTTTGATAAAAGTTACACCAGTTTAATATCGGGTATCTGATATTTTGAGGTACCCAATGTTTTTGGGTACCGGTACAAATGGCGGGACCTAGATGAAATAATTGAATGTTTACATATAAAAGGTGGCGGGAACTCCTTATTATATTATTTATATATGTATATTTATTTACATATTATTATATTATATTTATCTACATATTATTATATTGTTATATTACATAATTATTATATTATATATATATATATATATATATTTATATATATATATATATACATATAAATAAATAAAAATAATTTATATACTCTATATAAATATAAATATTTATTTTATCAACAAATATATATTTAAATGTAAATTATTATATTAGATTTCTTCAATTTATATATACTATATCTATATATTTATTTGTAAATAAATATTATAAAAATATACACTATATATAAAAAAGTATAAATTGACATTTTCATAACTTATAAATTAAATAATTTATAAAATGTTAAAAGTCAGAATAAGATTCATAACAATTTATAATAAAGTCTAAAATTCAGTACAATTTATAAAGCAAAATAAATGTTGTTTGAATTTTAATTTATGTTAATCAAATAAGATGTACATATATGTGAATAGATTACTAAATAAATTAAAACTATAGAATGAAAATTCAATCAATAAATTAAAGTTATGAGAATGATAATTGAATATTTAATTTTATAAGGGGTTTTAATGTGTCTTTGAGGATCAAAGAGTGTCCTAAGGGGTCCTAGCACACCTTCTGACATGTTAGGACCCCTAAGAAGACCCCATGACCCCTTTGGACACATTGGAAGGTGTACTAGGACCCTTTAGGTCCCTCTTTGACCCCTGGGGACACATTAGAACACTCAAGTGTGTCCAAGGGGTCCTACGACCTCTTGGGACACACTTTAGTGTTCCAATGTGTCAAAAGGGGTCATGGGGACTTCCCATGACCCCTTTCGACACATTGGAACAATCAAGTGTATCCCAAGAGGTCGCAGGACTCCTTGGAACACACTCGAGTGTTCCAATGTGTCCCAGGGGGTCAAAGAGGGTCCTAAGCG
>MU217741.1:179517-199839 GCA_018584345.1 Thuja plicata
TGAAGAAAATAGTGAACGAATCAGGGCGAGACTGGCATTTACAGCTTAGTCCCGCATTATGGGCATACAGAACTAGTGTGAGAACACCTACAAGAGCCACTCCTTTCTCCCTAGTCTATGGATCAAAGGCGGTAGTACCCCCCGAAGAGGAAATCCCATCCTTGAGGATATCATTAAAGAACCCGGTTTCAGATAAAGACTACAGAGTAGCAAGGCTTAGTGAACTGGAGTTACTAGATGAAAGAACACATCATGCCTTCGACCACTTACAAGGCTATCAGAATCGCGTTAGAAGGAACTATCATAAGAAGGTAAATCCACAAACATTTGAGGTAGGAGACCTTTTCCTCATGGAAAATCAAAAGAACCAAGCAGAGAGAGTCAAACCCGGAAAGTTTGAGCCTAACTGACTAGGACCATTTGTCATTGTGAGCTCTACTCAGAGTGGGGCATTCATACTAGCGACACCAGAAGGAGATCAACTCCCCGGATACATCAACAAAATGCATCTCAAGAGGTTCTACCCTTGAGGTCTCTATGGTTAAGGCACCTATCTACATATCCAAAAAATTCCAAAAAAAATAGAAAATACAAAATGTTACCTTGGTGAAAACCTTGCAATCAGGCACCTTGGCGATAACAAAAAAATAAAAAAAAAGTAAAAAAGTAAAGAGAAACAAAATTGATTTTAGTGAAAACTTGGCAATCAGGCGCTATTGAGTAGGTACCTTGGTGAAAACTTGGCAAATAGGCGCCAAGTGTTCAAATCCAACTTCACCATCAATAAGCTTCAAAATCAAAAGCTTGATTACACTTCACATGCAAGACTGATTGCCCAAGCTATATCTAGAAGCACAATCCCCTCTGAGCACCAAGCACTTACCCATGGTTAATACTAGTCCACCAAACTAAGGGGTGATTCTAAATGTCCTGAAAAAATCCTAAAAATTGGAAAACTCATCAAAAATCCTAAAAAGATCAAAACTCCTGAGAAAATTAATTTTTATCAAAAACATTCAAAAAATTGCAAAATCCGAAGAAATAAAACCAACTTGGTTATCAAGAGAGAAAAGGGCGATCACGCCCAGTTAATAAATGTCACAATCATGAGTTTTGCGAATCAACATTGGGCTCACCTGACACAACTTTATCAATCTATCAAATCAATCAACAAGCAACTAGCAACCAAGCCAATCTATCAATTGTCACAATCATGAGCTTTGCGAATCAGCATTGGGCACATCCGATACAACTTTATCAGCTGTCAACATGATCACAATCAATCAATCCAATCATATCAATCATCTTACACAATGATGGATACGCTCAAACCAGACAGGTCAGTCTTATATGAGTAATCTATTACTGAAACTAGACACACTCAATCAATCAAGCCAATCAAGCCTATCAAAAGAGTTGAGCCAATCAAGAGAATCCAACTGCATCAAGGAAACATCCAAAAATGTTGAATAGGTCAGTTAAGTTGGTTAGATGTTAGTCTATATTTCACGGTTATGTTCTTACACTACTCCAGGATCCACCATGTGAGGAGAGTAGCTATGATAGATTGAAACTTATTTTCTTTGATTGTTGTCTGTTGAATGTTCACTTTGATTTCAGGGCCATGATGATTTAGGATAAATGCGGTAGGTACTATCACTTATATGGTAGCCGCGCAGTTCCATGATTTGAGCTTAACCCTAGGAAAGAATTGGACATTCCTTCTCTTTTATTTTGCTTGTCTGATTTATAGAATCAAGAGCTCGCAGTGCTATTAAGATGGACTCTGAGTGCTTTGGAGTTCTATCTTGGTTTCTATGGTCTTTCCCTTTATGTTGCAAATAAGAGCTCACGATGCTATCCAGATGGACTCTAGGGGCGTAGGAGTTCTATCTTGTTTGCTTGACTTTCCCTTTCAGAAATCAAGAGCTCGCGGTGTTATCCAGATGGACTCTGGGTGCATAGGAGTTCTATCTTGGTTTCTTTGCTTTAGTTAATTCAAAGGAGAAAATGATATCCATATGGTCAATATCTGGGTGCTTTTTGGCTCTCTTTCTTTTCAAACAGGGAACAACCATCCTGCATATACATGTTGGTATCATAGGAAAAGTAAATCATCTGTATACAAGTGTGCATAATAGAATCATATTGCATATACATCTCATCATCTAAACCACCAAATCATGTAGAATCATACATACAACAAGTAAACCAATGTACGTCATATCAAAAACACTAGCTGCATCTCATATAAATCAAACTATCTGAGTACAATGTATGGTCGCAAGTCTGAACAAAAGAAGGTAATCAACATATATATCAATAAATATCAGTGTGTCGGGATAAAAAATAGATACTACTCAAAGTATATCAAATGAAATCACTACAAAAATGGTACATGATACATAAGGGAATCAACATGTGCTACCCCCACCCTCGCCAGGAGGTGGACGAGGGGGTGGCATATCAAAAGATGGTCTCTGGGATGAACCAAGAGCTCCAATACCACTGCTTTGTGATCACTGAGCTCTACTAGACATCTGAGAGGCTGAATAACTGGGCACTCTCTGCTCTACAGGAATGACACCCTCATAGTGGCGCCTCCAGTACTCGATCTCTCTCTGTGCATCACACCCAAATCTATAATACCTGTCAAGAACATCCCAGAGCGAGGAATCTTGTACACTGTTAATAAAAGAATGAACGTCAGCTCGAGCCTGTCGCTCTCTAGAATCGGCCGGTATAACCCAGGCCTCCAATGTTGTAGCATGAGCATCAACAGAAGAAAGCATGGCCTGGAGATCCTATACCTGCTGGGTGAGACGCTCCAACTCTGAGAGATCATCCTCCATACCACCCATGGCTACATCCATATATCCATCCTCAGCCCTGTCCCCCAATCCACCACCATCACTATCTGAGCTCTCGCCTGTACTGCTGCCAGTGCTGCCACTATCAGTTGACGAACCAGTCTCTGCACTCTGCTCATCTAGAGCCTCCACGTCTATATCACCAATCTCAATATCCACATCCTCAATAACTACCCTATCCTCCTCTCTAGGAGCCAAAACAACACCTGTCTACCGGCGAAATCTCCACACCAACTGGGGTGCCTCCTCCTCCATAGCCTCCTCATCCTCTAAAATGGTGCTCAAACCAGCTCTTGGAGCACTAGTTTGACCGCCACTCCAGCCACCTCAAGTCCTCACTCTAGCACCAGAACCCCTAGGACCAGGATCATCTCCCCCATCATCTCCCCTCCCCCGTCCTCTATCCCTCCCCCCATCCCTACCTCCATCACGTCCTCCAAATCTACCTCCACCTCGACCACCATCCCTCCCTCCATCCCGACCTCCTCTCCCTCGTCGTACCCGTCGGGCCCTCCTCATAATGGTCCTAGCCACAAGACGAGAGACATCTGTCAATGCAACTAGCTGGGCCTGCACCCAATGTGCATCATACTGTGGGGTGGTGCCTGCAAAAGGTCAAATTCAAGTATTAGCACCACAAAAAAGCTATACAAGGGCATAACAGAGCAGATGACCAAGTACAGAAAGCAGTAAGGAAATTACATCAACAATCAGAAAACAAGACAAACCTGCATCTACAGTAGCGGAACGCCATATCCATGCAATAGGAAGTAAACCTGCAAACTCAATCCGGGCGACATCGAGTGATATGACACCACCCTAGACGACAGAGTCCCTTGACCTACGAGAAAAGTAAGCATAAGAATCAGACATGTCCTGTCGCTCTCTGAACTGACGCAACATCTTGTCGGTGTTGTGAAAGTCAATCATATGAATATGGTCAGTAATGCGTCCAATCAAGTATCTCCACTGGTGACATAAGGGAAGATGGATTTCCTCTCCATCCCAGACATGGCAATCTCTACAGGGCCTCCAAATAAAGTAAGGAATTATGTCCCTGCTGCCGCCAGTATGTCAAATGCCCCATATGAGTCTGAACAATAGCTCCATCATACATATAAACATATGTTCTATTAGTAGGAAGAACACGTATACCAACAGGATGACATACAACAATATGCTCCCACGCCCATATTTGCAGGAGGGTCGCACCACAGCCGAGCGACTTACCATTAAGGTAAGCCTCATAGAACATATGTAAGTGCATGTGAGCCAACATGCAAGGCCCCCAAGCATAAATAGTATGGTCCCTGACCATACTCTGCAAAATGGTACCAAAGCCGACATAAAATCCATGCTACCGACGATCGGGGCATAAAATGCCACAAATCAGACTACCTAGTAAGGTGGACAATCTGTCGAGGCCCAAACAAAATCTAGACCATGGTATATCATACGCATTGGAATACCCAAGCTGATCTCAGGGCAATCCAGATAGCTCAGTCAAGGAAACAATCCTAGAACGGGTGGAATACTCCACAAGCTCACCCTGGATCAGAAGCTGGAGGATGCGGTACACATCCTCTAGTGTGACAGTACACTCATCAGTGGGTAACCAGAAAGTGCATGTCTCAGAATACCACCACTTTACAAGAGTAGAGATTAGACCCCTATTGGTCATGATCTCGGGCATATAGCAAATCCAGTACAAACCCAAGTTCCTAAGTACTGACCTCTCATCCTCTGAGAGTTGGAACCTGTACACAAGACCCGCTGATCTCTACTCACGACAACGCAGAATCCACTCGGTAAATTGCACACAAAAATAAATCAGTAAAATATCAGTTTTAGTCATTAAGGGAAGTAACATAAGCAAGAAACAACAGATACGACATAAAGAAATCAAGCAAACAGTTGTAAAAAAGTGATTGCAGTAATAAAACCTACAAATGTGGAACTATTATGCGAATGCAAAACAGAACAAGCAAATGCAACACATAAACATCAATTGCGGAAGTCAAACAACTCAAGTGCGGTACACTTATCAATTGCGGTTCTAACCAGCAATTGCAACATTTAAACCACAATTGCGGCAAAACCGAAATCGATTGCAGCACAACAAGCAGAAAAATAGAAAAGTATAATTTTTAAAAGCAATAAATGAAGCCATTAATGACACAGGAAGCGATAAAACTCACCGGACAGCCTGAGGCAGCTGGTCTATGATATGTCTGGACTCGGTCAGATATGTGTGTCACGCCAGGTAGACCCACCATCGCACGAAAATAGGACAAAAAAGAGAGAAAATGATAGCAAAACTCACCAAGATCTCCGAAGCTCAAAGAAGGCAATGTGACAAATGAATGACCCTCTTCGCTACTTATAGGGACATTTCAAAACCCTAATTTCTCAAAATAGTCAAAAATTTCTTTCCGGTCCCCAGAAACTTTGATGGTCAATAACAGGGGCATAATTAAACATTTTTCAAATCAGTCAGCTACCTAGGTTCAGAAATTGTGGTTTCAACTAATTAACACTCATTGTTAGAATAGTAAGTAGAAAAATGCAAATATTAACACACAGAAGAGAACATAATAACACATAAATTTAACGTGGTTCACCCAATCCCTAGGCTACATCCACCAACAGTGAGTCCAATGTCTTTATTATTATCCAGTGATTACAATCTGAAACCTGCAACTCAATACCATCACAAGAAGCTACGAAAATCCCTCATGCTATCAATCTCAAACCCTAAGCCCTTTTCTCAAGTCTTTTTGACTTAACCTAATTAGGGCAAAAAAATACTCTGACTAATAGAAAATTGATGGCCGCCCCTTGACTCCGAGCTTAGGGGCGTTGCCCCCAATCCCCTGTAGATAAGTCTGGGGGGTAACTGCGCTAAAAGAACCTGAGTCTGATTAGGCTCCACATACATAACACTCATATCGTGATTTTTCGCTCAAATTTGTTGAGGGGGCATAAATACACCAACTATCGCTGGGGCAAAATCAAAATCAAAGAATCTTTGACACACTGCGACAAGTCACATCGCATCAAAGAGGGGCAAATGTAGACACCCAAAAATGGATAGGCTTGAGACTTTACATTAAAAACACTAATTTTCATCTATTAATTAATATTTTTTTAATCATTAATTTCCTCTAAATTCATTCCCCAAATCATCTAATCAAATCCCTAAAATTAATTAAATAATTAATTTTATTTAATTAATAAACCTTAATTGATTAATTACTATTAATTAATTAATTAAACTCAACTTCCTCTAGTTTAAATTCAAATATTTAAACTTACTAATTAAATTCTTCCAATTAAATTAATTTCAATTAAATTAATTTAATTTCATTCAATAAAACAATTCTAAATAAAAAAGAATTCAATTATCTCACTTGTTGAAAACTTTAATTAAATAAATGAATTAAATATTCATTTAGCTTCAAAGAGATAACTCCAATCATCTCACATGGGTTACTCCACCCATCTCTCCAGTTCACATGGGTAACTTCACCCACCTCTTCAGTTCAAAAAGGTAACTCACAATTAGCTCTTCAGTCAACCAAACTCTATCTCCTCTTTACCAAATGAAGAGGTGGAGTTTACTTATGGCTTCTCCAGTTTCTTTTAATCTCAACCATTCATCTCCCTATCTCTGGGATTGATCGCAACCGTTCATATCATCACCAATTCCTATATAATAAACCCTTCATAACCATTTGAAGGATCCAGGATTTCAAGCTCTCGCGCGCCATTACTATGTCAGTTTGGTTCTAGCATTCAAGCCATCTTGCGATCACACACTCGTTTCAATTAGAAAATTCTTGAAACTTCTCAAGTCACAGATGCTGCCCACACCAATATTGAGTATCAAGAACAACGTTTCAGAAGGAGTAGAGAGAGACAATAAAAGCTTCAAGCGCTTCGGGGTTTGCATTTATTTGTTTTCTTCTCATTACTTGTATATTTTATTGGTTACGTTTCAAGTTATTCATTTACTAGTTATTGTGTACTTGATTTATATCATTTGTGAAACCTTTTCTACTAACCCTTGCCTTTGGAAAGCTTGTGAACCACGAATCACGAAGAAAAGAGGCGTACAGTTTGGTATGGACTCACAATACAATAACTGTGAGCTACTTGACAGAATGTCTATGCAAGAATTAAAAACACAGTAATTGTTTGACAGAATGCCTCAAAGAGATCTCATCGCGGAGAATGTAAACAACAATCACCTTTGTTAATCTTAAAACTTGTGGTGTTTACTAATGTATGCTATGCATATGTACATGTAGGGGTCATGGAACAAGGAATAGAGCTCGTGTTTTCCAAAATGCCTTAAGAAAGTAGAATAATATCTTTATTCACTATTTCTCATATAATATACATAATGTGTAGTCATCTTCTATAGATATCGTATCTTAGATAGAAATATTTAACTCTTCAAATATTAAAAAAAAATCAGAAAAGAAATGAAAACTACCATCAGACTACCCAGAGGCGGGTGACATTACCAAACCCAAGTCAAATATTAATATTCCATAAATCACAAATTAGACACTTATTCATAAAAACGAGTTCAGAGATTTCTCAATGATATTTCATTTTTATGCTCAAATCTGACCAAAGCAAAACTAACCCAACTTAAAATAAAATTCAAGATTTTTGGCTAAAGTAGAGAAAGCCAACAATATAATGAAAAAAACATTTAGGGTATGAAATTTGTACATCAACAGAGCAGTCATGAAATTGAAGGCGTAGCAAGGATGCAGTGATTCGTGTTTCGTTGGTGATGGCCTGTTTTAGAGAAGCGTTCACTATTGGCGATGGCCATTAAACCTATGATGTTGTATCAGTGCATGATGTGAAAACGTATAATGGAACAACTAGAGCAAACCAGAGAAAACCAGAGCAAACAACCAGAGAAAATGTAGAATAGAACAACTAGAGAAAAAGCAGATGAATCACATACCTCAAAAACTAGAGCAAACCAGAAATGAAGAGAACGCAGAAGTTGAAACCCAAAAAATGGAAGTTGAAACGCTCGAGTTTTTTCCCTGCCTTTCTGCCTCCTTCCAAACCCCTTTTGCAAACCTTGAAGATGCACGGACCCGGAGACCAAATTAAATGGGCTTCATAAAAATCCAAACCTAGAAGATAAAATCTTTTTCCACCTATTGGGTGGGAAGATTGTGCTGCCCATTTTGGGGTCCAAAACTGGGTTTGCATATTAGCGAACCAAACGACGGATTTAGGAAAAAAGTGGAATCCCCGCACCCAATTCCACCTCAATTCTGGTAACCAAACGGGGCTAAGTGACTTCTTGCGTAGAGGTGGTTTCTAAAGAAGTGGATTTCTAAGTTGTGTCTCTTGGTCTTCCATAGTTGGCTTCTAATGTAGAGGTGGTTTCTACATAATTATATTTCTAAGTTGTGACTCTTAGTCTTCCACACTAGTGTGGTTGCTCGAAAGGAATTGATATTAGTCTCATTGTTGTGCTCTCAACAACATGTATTGGTTTCATGTTGATGCTTGTATAAGCAAAATATTTGTCAATGATTATCAAGATTTAAAAAAGGTACCAAAAGATGTAGAATTGTGTTTAGTTAATGGATAATATGTTTATATGTCAATTAAAACTATTTTGTTGAATTGAGAAGAATGATTTTTGTATAAAATGAGACAAATTTGGAGATTGAAATTTTTGACTTTTCTTATCAACTAAATAGACCACAGTAATGAATCAATGAGAGAGTAGAACTAGCAATTGCACCTTGGTGTGCAATGGGTATGCCGAAGATATGTGGAAGGGCACAATGAAATATGAATTTTGAAATTGATGTGATGGGTTGTGTAGATTTATAAGTGTTAACATTGAGTTTATATTTCAGTTAATCTTAATATTGTTTGTAATATGTAGGGAGATAGAGATAGAAAGATAGAAAAGAGAGAAGAAAAAAATAGGGAGAGGGAAATAGAGAAAATATATAGAGAGGAAAGAGGAGAGAGAATGAGAGGGGAAGAAAATCAGACAAAAGAGGAGAAAGAGAGGGTGTAAAGAGGGAGAGTGTAACGAAGAAAGAGATAGAGAGAGAAATGGAGCCATAGAAAGGGAGATAAAGATATGTAAAAGATATAAATAAAGATATATTGAGCTAAGAGAAAAAGAGAAAGACAAAGAAAATATTTAAAAAAATATTAAATTGTTAAATTAAACATAATTATAATTCAATTTTTTTAAAAAATATTCCAAATAAAATATTATAAACAATGAACTATATTTTTTTTGATCGATAATATATATTTTATTAACATGTAGAAAAAGATTACATCAGTGCCATACATGGTTATGGATTACAATCATGCAAAAAACTTCGTTGCATTCCTCTGATTTGCTCCTAAGTTCAGCTATAGGTAAACATGCTAGAAATATTATCAATTTTTTATTACAAAACATCCAAAAAAGGGACTCATTACCCCCCATTAATTAAACCACCTGGTAGCCTCCTCTTTTGTGAAATTCCCGAAGGCACCAACTTCCTCCACCAGGTCGCCGATGCGGGTCTTACCCTTGGCCACACCACTCGTGCCTGCTTCCTCCGCTTCTTGGGCCCTACAAGCTGCGTTGGCCTTTGCGCCCCTCCTTGTAACTGTCAACTGCCTTCGAATCTGCGACTTGCCATCCTCTCCCACCGTTGCACTGGATTTAATGGGCGCCTGCTTCCATTTTCTCCCAGCGAGCTCGACCTCAACCTTATTCCGCGCCTCCGCCTTTCTTTTCTTCAAAATGGCCTTTAAGTCATTCCAGCCACTGAGGGCTCGAGCTTAGTGAACATCTTCTAGGTTGGCTGTAGACCAAAGCACTAGTGGCTGCAATTCTCTGTTTCCATGTCCCACCATTCAAAATGGTGCATTGCCCATGTGAAAACCAACCCCCACCTCTGTCCGCTACATAATATCATCAATTCCCTCGATCCACTTGATCGCCATACATTGTTGGACCACCCTTCGCACTTCGTCTTTTGATGCTGCCACCGAGAGCCCGAGCACAACAAACAAGGACGAGATGTCCAGGTTTGTGTGGGGTTTCCACCAATCTTGTAGATAGTGGTCCCCAAAAATGTCTTGTATTGCAGCCCAGAAGTCTTTGCCTTCCTCCTTGAAGATGTGGCTCAGTCGATTCATTGTAATGGGGCCTTCAAATGCTGGAATTTGGCCTGTTGTACTGAGGGAGAAGTTGGCCTCCATTCTTCTCTATTACCTTCTGTTAAGAATTTCAAAACACTGGCCTTTCCTTCTCCTTGTTAGCTTTAGAGTGCTTCAGAAGCCTCTAGAGACCCAAAAGGCTATGTCATTATGTTGTCATCCCCTCCATTCCTTCTCATTACTCTTCTCTGTACCTTTTCTGCATTCACATGTAGTGAATCCTCGACTTACGAGATCTTGCATCAAATTACTTCATGCTCATACACAGCCACCTTAACATCATATCCCTTTCCTTCTAATAGGAAAATGTGCCACGTGCTTTCCATGACAAGTTCCTTCATTCCGGTTCTAGTTGTCCAGCCTCGGGTTTTATTATAGTCGAAAGCCCCAAATCTATGGTTTCCTTCCTTGGTGTGCTTGTTTACCTCTATAGTCCATTTCTCATATCTTCAAATAATTCAAATTAGTTTTCTAGTGATCCGTTGGCACCAACATTTGAGAGTTTGTCCGCCATCTCATTTGCTGCTCTCGGCCCATGTGAGACTTTGAAGTCTTCAAATTCTCCCACCAGATTCCTAATTCGTCTAATGTGTTTATTCAAGTACCAGGTGTCCATTTGTCCTTCGGCTATCCCGTTCACTACTAGGAGGGAATCTCCTTCCAGATGAATTCTCCTAAGTTGTAGTCGTCTCGCCATTAGGATGGCCTCAACTGCTACCAGACACTCAGCCTCATTGTTTGTTCCTTTTTTCAGTCTTTTGGCCCCTAGCGCCATAATTTCTCCCCTCTCATTCCGCACAATATATCCTATCCCAGATATTCCCGGGTTGCCGCGTGAGGCGCCATCAAAATTAATTTTGACCCATCCAGGGGATGGAGACTGCCATTCACTTGTACTTGCATCCTTGACCCTTGCCAGAGGTTGCACCCTCCCATTCCCATTAATAGGTCAAACAATGAACTCTATTAAAATTGTTAAAGCTAAAGTTTTATTTTTCAAATTTTATTTTGATTTTGATTATATAATATTTTTATCATATCTATATGTCATAAATTTAAGTTTTGAAAAAATTATTAAAATACCATATTTTAAATGTAAAATATTATTCAAGTTGTTTTAAAACACCAATCAATATTTTCAAGAAATAAATTTAAACCAAAAAATATTAATATTAAAAAAATTAATGTCATTGGACATAGCGTATTTTGTTTGGGTTTCATTTTCTTGAAAAATGTTAAAAAAATCAATAGCAAAGAGTGTCATAAAAATGTTAGCAGATTTTATTAAGGTCTTCGTTGTTTATTGTGTGCAGACACGTAGTCTGCATGACCGAAGATATGGAGTAATTTCATTTTAAAAAGTGTCAGCATTGATCAAATTTTATCCTCATCGTAAAACTTAATGAAATGCAAGTCCATATCATGATGCTCCTGGTTTGAGTTGCATATCTTCATGAAGAGAAACATTACACATTTGACAAATTATTACCTGATATATTGAAGTTGGTTAAGATCAATGTTCGTCAATAAAATTTTGTCCTAAATCTCATTGTTGTATAGATCAACATATGTTAGTTGTGGAATTGTACCACTCAATTCGTTGTTGGCCAAATTGAGTCATCTTAGATACTGCAACAATATTATCTTCTTAGTAATTTCTTTAGACAGATGAATATGGTCAAGCAGGAGGCTTTCCAGAAGGGGTAAATTAATAGTAGACATCTTCCATCAACATTTACCGGTCACCATTTTAAATAGATGTAATAAAATAGTAATAGATAAATGAAATTTGATATAAGAGTTGAAATATAGATGTTATTCCTTTATATATATTAGATTTGATATAATGTAAATTACAAAGTTTTCTTTAACACTAATTTATACTTATATTTATTATTAAATAGTATATAGTTTATTTTGTATTTGTATACAATATAAATGTAAAAGTAATATATACAATATGAGCACAGTACAACAGCTGAAAGCTGGGTAGTTGTATCTAAACTATACAGATGGCTAGTAAATGTATGGAAACGTCTAAACAACAAACTAAAAGTTGGATTTTGGGGCAACACAAAATTTACAAGGGGTTAGATAGTACACAATCCATCAATAGTGTGTATTTCCTCTACAAATACACTTACCTAAATTCTTCTACAGTTTTTTTAAAATTGTGGCATCGTCTTCGATTCAAGTTGCCATACTTTTTTACTGCAGAAACAAAAACTGATCGTCGGTAAACATAACAAAATTCGATAGCAAAACACAGGCAATTGTCGTGCACGCTCCTGCATAAACGTGGACCATTGATTTTACTTTTTAGCTCATCCATTTCATATATGAAACGCCTTCGACGTAATTAAAATAGTTTGATTAGATTTTCTATTGTATAAGTTTTCTCGTATTTGTTTTAAACTATCAAAATTATTTTATTCATCATTTTATTGGGTGATAGTTGTAAATAGTCACATTGGTGTGTTGTAACCTATTAGGCTCATAACTAATGCATTGTCAATAGAATTTTTTTACTCTATTCATTATGACTATAGAAAAAAACTAATAGTGTAGCCTATTATTTTTGCATCACATTTTTATACTATTCATTGTTTCAATCATATGACATTGTTTTGTAGGGTTGTGGGCTAGCATTATAGAATGTAATTGTGCGTAATAGGAATGCAATAAACTAATAGAACATTCACACTACACTAAAACTATGCAACATCTAGATAAGACAAAAGAGAACTAAAAACCATAATAAGCCTAAGAATGTGCAAACCTTTTTAAAAAAACAAGTAAGCTCTCCTTGATGAGTAGATATGTCCAAGATTTTGGATGTGTGCTCAATGTGATTTTCTTCAAGCTTCAAGGATTTGCAATAATTTTGGCATTATGATGGTGTTGTGCTATGATTTTAGTTCTTAATGGAGTATTATAACTTTGCTTGAATGGTGGATGAAAATGAAGGAGTGAAGGGTTCAATTTATAGGTCAGGGAGAGATGAAATGGATGGTTAAGGTGCAAACTTGAGGGAGGGTGGAGATGCATTTGAAAGAGATCACATGCATTGTGCTTTCTCAAATGCCTCTCATTGTGACAAGTGTCAGAAGGAAAGAGGCTTGGAAGAATGAGGGAATGTGACCATTTCGGGAGATGTGAGATATGACAAAAATGTAAGAGAAAGGTGGAGTGTGTAAGAGAAATGTAAGAGCATTTAAGGAAGACTTTAATGCACGCGGTTGGGGATTAGAGAGGATGTGACTTGAAGGTTGACCTAGGTTGGCTTAGGATTTCTTAATCTATGGATTATGATTGTGCAAATGTTTAAGATGTGATTGGGCTTGGGTTTAGGAGGCAAGTGAGTGAATTAGGAGGATATGATGGGAGGAGAGAGAATGAGTGTAGGGGTTAATTAGTTAATCAAGGTTAATTAACTAATTAAGAGAGATTAGTATGTGTGAATGGGTTGGGTAGAGTTGGAACTAGGGGTTAGGTGATTTGAGGTACGTTAGGTTAGGGGTTAAAGTTCGGAGCCATGTGCTCAAATATATTAAAATAGGTTATTTAATCACAAGTGGGATAATAGGATAAAGTGAATTAATTTAAATAGATAAGTCCATTTATTTAAATTAATAGAGGAAGGGGGATTTAATTAATTAAATGGTTATGGGTTGTCATTAGATTAATTGGACTATAATTAATTCATTAAATTAATTAACTAGAGGGATGACATAAATTAAATAAATATTTAATATTTAATTAACAAATGCCCTATGAGAGAACTAAATAAGATTACTTAATTATGTAATCAGATTTAGGTGTCTACAGTAATATTGGAGTCAAATTTCATTTGTATGAGTATCCATGATTAGTGATAAGGTCAAATAGAAAAAAATATAAGAGATTGTGATTAAAATAAATAAAATACTTTAAAAATTAACAATAAAAATAATTATTTATAATAAAGGACAATATATTATTATTATTATTATTGTTATTATTGTGTGTGTGTGTGTGCAATATTTAATGTTTCCATCATTTTAAACTTAGTTGCATTCATGCTCAAATTTAATGATTAATTTGAACATATTTGGAGCTTTAATCCTCATTTGTAGTTATCTCACTTTTATTAACATATGCAACATAGTTCCAACTTTTGGTTGGATTATGTTGTTTCATTTTAACTTTCAAACATCATTTATATGTAAACTTATAAATTGGTTCCACAATTTCATCTCTAATTTGTCAAGTGATTTAATCATTTTAACAATATTACTTTATATTAGAGTTAAATATCTATCTATTTATGTTTCTCTCTCTTTCGTGGATTCTTTTCTATTCTAATCTGGTCACTCTTCTTCCATGTTTCCATATTCTCTCTCTGTTCAATATGGAAACTTCATTTTGTTTCTATTTCTCTCTTTAGAATGTTTCTATTTCTTTCTCTCTCTATTCGTTATAAAAATATTCTCTTGTACACTTGTATATAGAGATTATTCTTGATCTCTTTTTAATATCACATTCATTATTTTACCATAATATGGTATCATAGCTATAGGTTAAGTTTTTCAAAAAAATTGTAGTCCTCCATTGAGTGGAAATTTTTGAAATAGTTTCAGTTCTTTTTCCTGGCTCTTGTGTTCATTATTAATTTTTGAAAAATTAATATAATTTCTTTTTTGAAATTATTCAAGATTGTTAATTTTTTGAAATTTATCTACTAGTCTAGGGATCTTCAAGCGACTCTTTTTTTCTTGCACACAGTTTTAGGCGCATTAATGGTTGCTAAGGGTTTCTGCACTTTCGACTAGGGTTTTGACCCATCAGTTTTAGTCAAAAAATTATTTTTCTTTCAGATTCTTGGTGGGTTTTTCAAACCCCCAATTGCGTCATATTCAAATTTTTTTGGGTGCCTCAATTTCTGTGCCAGCTGATTTCAAATCTGACTTTAGATTCCTTTTATTTTTTTAAGCTTTCTTTTGGGTCTTCATTCATTTTTTCTAGGTCTTCCGTCAACCTGCCTCATAATCTGTGCTTAGGATTCATTCAACACCTTTTTAAAAATTTTAAGGGCATCTCTCACCAACATTATGTTGGAAGGTAGTCCAAGATTTGACAACAAGATTTACCATACCCGGAAGCAGGGAGGGTCTCAACTGGTTTTGATCGATTTTTCACCTAAAAAATAGTGTCTGGTTTTTCTAGTTTTTCACCACAAAAATCGTGACTACCAAGTCTTGGTTCTTCCGTGTGCAATGAAGTTTTTTACTGCAATTATTAAAAGTTTTTTTTAACTTTTCGTTGCGCCTTTTGAGGATTCACTTGCATACTTTTGTTTTGAAGTTAGATTGACCGTTAAGGGAGGGTATTAGAGTTAAATATCTCTCTATTTATGTTTCTATCTCTTCCATAGATTTGTTTCTATTCTAATAGTCACTCTTCTTCCATGTTTCCATATTCTCTCTGTGTTCAATATGGAAAATTCCTTTTGTTTATATTTCTCTCTTCAGAATGTTTCTATTTCTCTCTCTTTGTTTGTTATAGAAACATTCTTTTGTACACTTGTATATATAGATAATTATTGATCTCTGTTTAATAACACATTCATTATTTTACCATAATACTTTAACCTAATTAACATATAATGCATCTCATCGATGTCATGTCTCACTTGTTTGCCATGAAAATGATCTTAGATGGGTGCATTGAAATATTTCAACCATAATATACAAAAATAAGTGAAAGAGTAAATTTAAAGCTTTCATTTAATTCACGAGTATTGAATGAAATCATTTGATTTTATTTAAATAAATAAGGAGATTCTTAAAATATATTAGAAAAAAGAATTAGGAAAGAGTATACATTCTGATATTGTACATGAATATAGTTGTATTGAGGTCGCCCATTCTAAACAAACAAGTCAATACAATAAGGAGGCATTGGAGCCAAATAATTCAAAGTAAATAAATATTCAAAGTGTTTGTCATATCAAACATTATGAAGGGTTCTTATTGAATTTTTTTACATTGTTTGAGAAAGTATATGTTGTTTATATTTAAAAAAAATACAATTTTAGTATTTTCAATTAGTGATGAACTAGTAAGGAAACTGGAACATTTCTTGAGTATAGACTCCCAGAGGATGGCACTACTACAAAGTCAGCCCTAGCTGCATTTCTTCCCGTGGTTGGCTCTTGCTTTGGCATTGGATGTGATTTTGTTGATATGCAAGGTGTGTAGGTGCAAGTAGGCATGGTAGGGTGTGTTTTCAGCAATTTGTGTTTATGTGGTTTGAGGTGTTTGGCAGGTGGTTTAGAGGATTAATGGGGATCTTTTAGCACATTCTCTTAGTTGTTGAGGGTGCATATTATATGTGCATGCTTTTGAAAGTGGGTTTTTAATGGGGTTTGTGCATCTATGGGGCTTTGCATGGCCTTTCCTGGAGGTTATTATTTGAAGTAGAATCTTCCTTCCAGGGATGTTATGATAGGAGGAATCTATTCCCCAATCATGCATGAAAATTTTGTCGTTAGATTGAATAGCACTATAATCAAACAAATTTATTCTCAAATGGAAGTTTTTGGCCTTCGAAGGTGAATGGATGTCTTGCAAGGAGTGAACATAAGCCCATGCTTGTGATTCAACCTAATATTATGGACAACAATGTCAATTATTTGACCAATCATGCCTTTATTTACAAGTACATGGGGATACAAGGTTCACTATCCTTTTTGGAGTCAAGGGTTCATGCACATGGAATTTGGAGGGCAAATTGGAGGTGATGTTGGTTGCCAACAACAATTTTTAAGTGGATCTTTTGTGTGTATCATATAGAAATAAGACTTTTGAAGGAGGGCCTTATTTTTATAATTAAGTTGGGCTTTCCAACCCTACAAAGGAGCTTCCATCCAGGGTTCTAGTTTGAATGTGGCTTTCATGGTTCTTGCTAGAATTTTGGAGAGATGACATTTTTCACTTGGTTATACAGTTACTTGGAAAACCAATGGGCTCATCACAACGAACTATGCACAAAAAGGTTCTGTGGAAGTTCAACTAGGATCAACATCTTGGATTTGGCATATTGATTATGAAACTCTTCCATTTCGCATCAAATTTATCATGAATGCGCCATTTATAGGCATATGTGTCCTAAATACAATCTTATGGAGACTTCATATAATGGGTCATCTCATCTATTACCAAGATAGGTTAAAGGAAAATAACTGATGGTAGAGGATAAAGGGGGATTTGTCCTGGTCAAGACCCAGAATAAGGAAAGAGGGAAGATGAGAACTCTAAAGGATAGGTAGACAAATGAGGTATTTAAAAATTTGATGTGCTAGAAGATTTAAATAAATTTGAAGAGGACCCTACAAGGATTCCTATTGCTTACAAACCCATAAGGACAAAACAAATAATTCTTGACAAAAATAAAATTATTCTTGTTGGCTCACAAGATGGAGGCCTAGATGCTCAAATGGACACACATATTCCCTTCTTTACTTTAGGTGAGTTGGAAACAAATGGGTTCAAACAGGTGAAAGATTGCTCAGGTTTGGCTACTTTAGTGGCTAATATAGTGAAGGATGCTCCAGATGTTGATAAAAATAAGAAAATCATACCTACATTAACGTTAAAACAAAAAGATCTCAAAAAGGGTCCTCTTAAGAAGCATCCTATGGTGGGTAGGAAGAAAGACTAGGAAAAGGTGAAATTAATTGGTGAGACATTGGTTTATTTTAGTTTAGTGAAAACGATTGGAAACAAATGGGTTCAAATAGGTGAAAGATTGCTCAGGTTTGGCTACTTTAGAGGTTAATATAGTGAAGGATGCTCCAGATGTTGATAAAAATAAGAAAATCATGCCTACATTAAGGTTAAAACAAAAAGATCTCAAAAAGGGTCCTCTTAAGAAGCATCCTATGGTGGGTAGGAAGAAAGACTAGGAAAAGGTGAAATTAATTGGTGAGACATTGGTTTAGTGAAAACAATTGATTCTCATTTCTCTCCATCTCAAAAATGATAGTTTTCTCTTGGAATGTAAGGGGTATGAATATAATCCCTACACAAAATTTTATTCGAGATTTTATCCCCTTTCATTCACTAGACATCATCTTCATCCAGGAGACTAAGATGAATGCGGAAGGTATGTTGAGTTTGGCTTGTAGGATTTGGGCTAGAGGTCATGTTAGTGCATTAGGGCTCAAGGAAGTTGAAGTGGTGTTGCTTGTCTCTAGTACCCATGCAAATTTGTTCTATTATAGTGGATTTATAGCACATCTTCTATGTCTATGATAGCCTAAGGTTGTGAATCTTTTGAAGTTCCTCGCCAATGTCTATGCTCTGACTGATCTATCAAGAAATTCCTTGCTCTAGTCTCATATCAAGTTTCTTAGGTCCCTAGCTCCATATATTTCTTTGATCCTCGTAATGGATTTCAATGTTGTTTCTAGTATGGAGGAGAAGAGGGGAGGTGTTGCCACGCTTGAGCATTCTTCCAAGATCGTGAGGGATAACATAGATCTTTTAAACCTAGTGGACATAAAGCCATCTAATGACATATTTACTTGGAATAATAAGAGGTGGGTGTAGATGCTATCTTTGATCAATTAGATAGTTTCATTTTTTCTAATTATTAGGTTGGAGACAATTTCACCACTAGCTCATAGATTCTTGATTGAAAGAGCTCAAATTATGGGTTGATCAAACTTTTAACTACTTTCTTAGGAAACTCTAAAAATCCCTCTTTCAGATTTCAACTTATGTGACTTTGAGACTCTTCTTTATAGGAGTTTATATGAGAGTGGTTGTGCAAAGGGAAGTGTTCATTTAGTACAAAAATGCACACATTTTCCAAGAGGCTTCAATATGTTACAAACAAGTTTAAAAAATAGAACATGGGGTTTTATGGAGATGTTTTTATCCCTAAAGGGGTTGCCCAATCTCTCATGGATGACATTAATGATCAAATATGGGATCATCAATTGATAGAGGAACCATTTAAATTAGAACCAATAGTTGTGAAAGAGTTGGACAAATGTGAATTGAGTGAAAAAATGTTCTGGAAGCAAAAGTATCATATTAATTTTTTACATGAAGGAGACAAAAAATATTGATTTTTTCCATAACTCTGGTAAAGATAGGAGGAAAAAGAATCTCATTACCTCTCTTAGGTCCTCTAAATTGAACCAACTATGATCTTGTAGGGTGATTTTGAGATAGATCATTCATTAGTATTTCACTCTATTTCGAGGATGTCCCTCTAGTAGGGACAAATAGGGTCTTATTTTGGAGTGGATTCCCTTGTTTGTCTCTAATGAGATGAGTGATTCATTAAAAAAACTACCGCTTTGGATAATTCAGAGTGGATTATGTTCCAGATGAAGAAAGGGAAAGCTCATAGACTTGATGGTTTTCCAATATAGTTTTATCAATATTTTTGCGGTATTCTTAAATCAAACATTTTGGAGGTGGTTTTGGAATCTCATAGCACCGAATAGATGTTGAGAGCCATGAATGATACATTCCTTGATCTTATTCCAAAAACAAAGGGTGCTCCCCTTAATACCACAAACACATAACAAAAACAAAGAAGCAACAACAATTTGCAATAACAGAAAATGGGCTTCTTATTATCTCCACAAATGTGGAATTACAAACTTTCAGAATTACAATATGCAAAGCCACATGGGAATTCCCCTTACAATATTCTGTAGGACAAAGCCTCAAATTATTACCCAGATCTACCCCGTACTGCCCTAGACAACACTACGGACCTTCTTTATATAGGCAATTTCCACCGCTCGAGAAGGTTCCAGAAATTTAGCCCATAGGGCCGACCAAACTTAGAATTTTTTTATTTTACAATTTATTACATCATAGTTGGCTCAAAATAACTTTGGAAACCTGAATAGAAATTTTGAAGAAAAATTATTTTATGTCGTTTCAGGTGACCCAACTTCCGAAGACCCTAAGTCATCGCTAGGTGACCCGATTGACTATTATGACCCCAATCCGGAAATGCCACGAAGCGGTCTATAGGCTTGGAAAAATTTTAGACCTCCTCCAGGGCCTCTAAAGCCTTCAAAATTGAGTTCAAAGTTTTTGTACCCTGCTGCCAATACCGAAAATCTTTAATATCTTCAAAACTAGACCTGATCTAGCCATGAAACTTTACTGGCAGGATGATAAGACTGAGATGAACCTCCACATGTGAAATCAGAACATTCTGA
>MU217744.1:0-37907 GCA_018584345.1 Thuja plicata
TGTTAATTTAAAAAAAAAAAAAAAAAAAAAAAAAAAATAAATTAACTATTGGTCGAAATTTCGACCAACTCTAGAACAAATTTTCACCAACGATTGGCCAAAATTTCGACCAATACACTAACAAAACGATGAGAATGCCATGCTTTTGACCAATCCAATGGTCGAAATTTCGACCATTGGTTTGGTGGAAAGCATGGCATTCTCCTCAATTTTTTTTAGTGCATTGGTCAAAATTTTGACCAATCGTTGGTGGAAGTGTTGGTCAAAATTTTGACCAATGCACTGAAAAAATGAGAGCAATTTAAGACTGGGCTATAGTCAAAATTTTGACCTTTTTTTGGTCGAAATTTTGACGAATTATAAATACGTCAAAAATTTGACAAAAAAAGACCGACGAAAGTTTTGGTCGTAAATTTGACCAATTACTGTCGAAATTTTGACCAAGTTTCGTCAAAATTTGAGGTCAAATTTACTAGTGTCAAAATGCAACAAATCTGAAGAATGTTGTTTTTAGGTGTCTGCACTAAGTTTCTGGAAATTCTATAACTGGATCTGGAATAGAAGTGCAGAGATGAAGAAAACCCAGAAATGTTTTCCGAATCTGGCTCAGGTCCAATTTTGATCCAAAAATGAATGTCACCTTTGACCCAAAATTTCTGATTTTGGCCTAGAATCTTTGATTCTGACCTAGAAAAAAATGTTGATTCTTACCCAGAAATGAATGTTGCCTTTGACCCAAAAGTTCTGATTGTGACCTAGAATCTCCAATTGTGACCTGCACAGTCCATCATAAAATCTGTTTCCAGATCCTGAAAGTTTGTCGAAAAGGGTATCCAAATTTGCACTCCAATTCATTGTTTCGAACCTGTCCCTGAAAGAAAAATGGTTTTTTTTGTGGGGGGAGGGGTTTTCCTTGGTCAAACCCTAGTTTTGGAATTAACCTTATAATTGAATTGAAATTGCATAAGTAAACAAAGTAAATGAACAAATTCACCTTGCTTGTATATAAACCTTTGTGGTGGATTCAAATCCGTGGATCCACAAGTATGTATGTGCCAAATGTATGTAGAATGTAGAATGTTAGATGTAGGATGTATCAAATCAATTTCTTGTAGATCTTCAAGACCAATCTTGAATGGATATTTGAATAGGAAGAGGCTTGGAGGAATGTGGATGGAGAAATCTTCAACAAGAGGGCCCAATAGAGCTTTGAATCCTTCAATGGATACCAATGGATCTCCTTGATGAATTAGATTCTTGAATTCTCAAGAGTAGATGATTGCTTCTTATCTTTCTCTTTACACTTAGATTATTGCTTAGTTGATGGTTTATGATTCCAAGTCTTAGATTTTTTATGCTTAGAGAAAATGAGAGAAGGCTTCCTTA
This sequence comes from Thuja plicata, assembly GCA_018584345.1. Lineage (NCBI taxonomy): Eukaryota > Viridiplantae > Streptophyta > Pinopsida > Cupressales > Cupressaceae > Thuja > Thuja plicata. Next base: position 1,387 of record MU217744.1, read on the forward strand.
CATATGAATTTAGGGCACAATCTTCTAGAGAGGCCTACATAGGAGAATTAAATTCCAATTAGACCTATATCCCTAGAAGTGGACCTATATTAGATATAATTTCAAGAGTTTTTGCTCCGAAGACCAAAACAACCGACCCAGAAGCAGGAATTAAATCTTTCCGAAGCTTGACATTTGGAAACCCCGAAATCATGAAATTTGGACCCTGAGTCAGAATCAAAGTCGATTATGACCTAGGTCAGGGTTGAGGTCAACCTTGACCTAGGTCAAGGTAGCATTCAACCTTGAACCAGAAAGATTAATTTTGACCGTGACGTCAAAAATATCAGGTTTACAGTTTAGGATGCTAGAAACAGGCCAGAGAAAAGTGGGAAACAAGGAAGAACAGGGGGAAATCTAGATCTAAGTTAGAGACCCATTCAAGGCACTTGACATGACCTCAAACCACTTACTTGGAGGGCTAAACTAGTCTACAATGGAAGTGCTTCCATTTTATGACTATACATTTAGCCCCCGCTTTAGCAAGAGTATGGACTTGATGAAAACTATTGGTAAAGGAGATCATGGAGAAAAGATAATCCTATTGAAATCAAAGGGAAAAAACAATCCTCAAGCCCCCAGGGAATTAAGTTTTTTATCTTGACCTAAGATTAAAATAAGAGAGACTTCACCAGTTAAAGAGAAAAAGAGAGAGGGTGTGATTACCTCGCCCAATGAGAACTTATGTCCCATTGTAAACCACAAAGGAAACAATGCAACTAGAAAGATGGAGTTGAACCACCTAGTGAATGTGGCTACTCACTAGTCAACCCATCAGGGAGATCTGGTCTTAAGGACACCTTCCGGCCTTAAGGGATCAAATCGTTGTAAATTGAAACTGGAGGGATCAAGTGATTCGTATAAATTTAAACTGGAGGGATCAAGAGATCCATATAAATTTAAGCTGGAGGGATCAAGAGATCCTATAAGGTAAAAATAAATGCTTTAAGGATTAATCTTTAATCCATAAAAGGAAAATGTTTTAAGTTTGAAAATATTTTGAAAGTGTGGACGTGCAAAAAGTGAGTAGAGTGTATGCCCCCATGTTAAAATATTTGCTAATACTTTAACAGGAGCAATGGATTTAATGGAAACATAAACAACTCTACTAATTACGTTTCCACTACGAGATGCCCCCAAATGAAGACAAATGAAGGAAAATGCCACATAAACATACAAAGAACACAAAAGGGATCTACCTACTATTGGGTCAGTATGATCATAAGATAATATGTATATATAGATATGATATTATAGCAAATGAATTGACTTCATTCCCCAAAGAAAGTAGAACTACAATCACAATGTAGAAAATAAAATACAAGAGTTACGAAGAAGAGTCTTTTCGGACCACAACATGGAGACCAAAAAGAATCAGTTCTACCATGTCATAGATCCAAGTGTACTACACAAGGAAAACATTTACAAACAATAGCACTAGTACAACATAACATGAAAACAACATATAGAAGTGTAGTGATACATATAGAGGAATTGTACAACATGCTTGATTCCTTTATCACCTTGCACCAACAAAGTAACAAGGGTCGTATAAAATAATCTAACAAACATTTAGCAAACATATTATGGGAGAAGCACAATACAATAGGAAAACACAAAAAGGCTACCATGAAGGACAAGCCAATCAAGTGGATTTCCTACTCTCCCTATCTTGGTTTATATTATTTAGGGAAGGTGGGAAACTCACAAGAGGGACTATATCCAACACAATAAGAATAATAGCCAGTTCGAAACAAGGATCCTCTTGAGAATCATGATGTTTGATACTAGGTGTAATTATCAATTGAGTTGAAAGCATATGAGGTAAATCAGTATCAATATCAATGGTCTCATATTCATGACTAGGATTGATAGGATCATCAAGAGTATCTTCCTCATCAAGATTAATTAAAATAAAATCTAAGATGAGAATAGAATCATCATAATCATTCATCTTAACATCAATATGAGCATTAAATTCCTCCAACACATCAGGCATAGGTTGGTCAATAGAAGGTAAATAATTTCAAAGAATAGAGGCACAAGCCCTACGCTTCTTACGACGTTCATTAGTAGATCAGTTACGTTTCACTTTGTTTGAAACATGTTGAGAACTAGGAGGAACAACTGGTTCTTTCACAAGCTCAAGAGGAGGATTTTTAGTAGGTTGAGAAGTGACATTGGGAGGTTGAGAAATAGAGCTAGAAGTAATGGATAAAGGAGGTATAGAATGAGTGGGAAAAAGACCATGGTTAAGATCTATCTGAGGCATGCTTAACTCGACAATCTTGCAATGTTTATAGGCTTGATATGAACGAAAAAGGTTATCAGGGTGAGGAGGAAATAAATTAGGTAATGAAGGCCAAAAGAAATCAAGAGTAACATAATCTCTAGGCCTAGAAGGTTGATACAAACTATGATTAATCATTTTCACTTCTCCATTATGAATGAACTTAATACAATTATGAATAGGAGAAGCAATGACATGCATGGTGGTTAACTAAGGAAAACCAAATTTGACTTGAAATTGATCAGAAGTAGGAATGACAATGAAGGTAGTATCTACAACTTTACCACAAAGTTCAACATGCAAGTTAATAGAACCAAGTGAAGGATAGAGAAAACCATTACAAGTTTGGATCCATGAGTCAGATGTATCATAACAATCATATTGTAGATTTTTCATAAAAAGGTTTTCCTCAGTAATGAAATTTATTAAAGATGTGGGATCAAAAAGAAAAACACGCGTAGGTATCTTAGAAATCCTAGCATAAATATAAAGGGGACTATCGGGAGCCTTAATAGTCTCAAAATCATCAAAGGTGATTGAGAGTTCCTAGGTCATTTATACTTAGTTTGTTTCTGAGGTTTAGGTGGAACTTGAAGTCGAAGTGGAGGCAAAGGATCTTGAATAGTAGGTTGAGATGAAAAAATGATCTCCACATGATTAACAATGTGATTAAGATCATCCATCTTTGAATCATAAACAGTATCCATAGAAGATGGTTGAGTGATGGTATTAGTATCATGTGTAGGTAAAGGATTTGTATAAATTTGAAGGTTTTGATTAGAGGAGAGACATATTTGTTCCCACTACAATCAAAATTATCAACGGATAAAGCATTAGAATCAAATAAGTCTTGAACCTTATGCTTTAGAGAATAATATTTTTCAGTATCATGGCCATTCTGTCGATGGTATTGAAAAAAAAATTTAGGATCAAAGGATTTTGATGCCATTGTAGTAGGGAGAAGAGGTTGAATAGGAGGAAAGGTAATCATATTAGAACTTAAAAACCTACTCATAATAGAATCTAAATATTCAAAGAGAGGAGTAAATGTATGATTCATATGGAAAGAAGTGGATGCAGAAGTGGCATTGTTGGATGCAACAACTTGATCAAAAAATTCTTTCACCTGTTTATTTATCTTGACATTGTTGTTAGGTTTCTGAAAATTATTAGGATTAGGAGTGGCATCAGTCTTATAAACTGGAATAGGAGCCATTGGAGTGTTTCTCTCAAATTGACTCACTTGTAATTGATAATGATGAAGTACTACACAAAGTTGTTGAAAAGAGGTAAATTTAGTAAGCAGAATCTTATCTCTAATATCCTTTTGTAAATTTGAAATAAACATATGATGAATATCAATATTAGGAACATTATAAGAAATATGAGCATACAAATGGTTAAATCTACCAATAAAATCAGTCAATTTTTCCTTAGTGTTTTGTTGACAATGCATTAAATTAGTGAAGGAAACTTGCGAACTAATGTTATTTTGAAATTTCTGGATAAAGGTATTAGCAAATTTAGAAAAAGATTCAATAGCATAAGGAGGTAAAGAACAATACCATTGCAAGGCCTTATCACAAAAATTTCTAGCAAACAACTTGGCTAAAATCCTATGGTCATGAGCATAATCACTACAAAGGATTTGAAATGTTTTAACATGAGTAACAAGATCTCCCTTACCATTAGAATTCTCAAGATGAGGCATATCATCTTGTTGAGGGATAGTAGAATGAATAATGTCTAAGGATAAAGGACTACCCATGTCACGTGTGGGAATGCTAAACTTGGATTGGGTTAAGGATGCAAGTTGTTGTTGTAAAGATGACACAGTTTGAGCCAAGCTAATGATTGTGGAATCATTAGAAGAAATAGGTGACATAGAAACATTAGGAACACTAGGTAAAGTGTAGGAAGTGGTAGGAATTGAAGACACAACTGGTGGAACACTTTGAACCATAATTGGAAGAGGATTGGAATAGGTAGAAGGAAGACTATGGTAAAAAGGTTGTGAGGTAGGTAGAGACACCAGTGGAATACTCACAGGAATAGATGGAATTGGAAGAGATGTAGTGATTAAAGGAGGAGTGTAAGTAGGAATGCTAGGTAAAGGAATGGAAGAAGGTTCCCCACTAGTGACAGAAGGAGTGAATCCTAGATCTTGATCCTCTTGAGCTAAAGGTTTAAAATTAAAATGCACAAGATGAGTGATACCACACAAGAGATTAAAACCTTGATCACTATCTTGAAGGAATTTCTTAAGAGCCTCTATAGCTTGGATAAAATCTTCATTATAGTTTTCTCAAATAAGCCAATTTCCCATTTTATCAATTTTGGCTGAAAGATTTTGGACTTGTTCAAGAGGAACTCTTAAAGCATCCCCCTCATCATGAGATGAGTGAGAAGAGTTATGCTCCGTAGAAGGATTGGAATCATGAGTGGTCAAATTGTCATTCACGATCCTAAGGAAAGGAGAGGAAGACTCATGATCAAAGGAACCCATAAGTCTATGGATTCTTCTAATCAGGATACTATAAGTAGGACTAGAAGTAGTAAAGCTCATGCACCAATGTGCAATGCAAATGAACTAATTTATGAGACACAAGATTTTGATTTTAATTTTTGAAATGTGAATGTAAGAACATAAAAGAAAGCTAATCTAATATGCATGCAAGATCCAACATAAAAATGTAAATCTAACACTAAAAATAAAGAGTTGTGTATCACGGGTTAACCAAAATGTAAAGAGTAAAATATAATTTGTATATGAATATGTAATAGATCACCAAAATGTAAAGGATATAATATGTTTAATGTGTATTTGTGTGGTCTTATTAGATTGTAAGATTAAATAATGATGCGGGGTGTATATATATATATATTTAATGTGATGTAGGAATAGTGGAGAAGTTATGATTGTCCTCTTAATCCCAAATTTCATAAAGGGAAGTTCCAAATTGATTAACCCCAAAGAAAGGGTCAATGCATAAATGAATCAACCTATTAGGGATAGAGATAAAGAGAAAAACCCTAACTTTCATTTTATAGAAGAGAGTGTGTAATAGATTTAGGAAGATGAAAACTTTAATTGAAATGAATTGAGGAAAATTACTAACCTCAAAATGCAACAGATATGAAGAATGCTATTTTTGGGTGTCTGCACTGAGTTTATAGAAATTTTGTAACCGCATCTGGAATAGAAACATAGAGACAAAGAAAACCAAGAAATATTTTCCAAATCTGGCTCAGGTCTGATTTTGACCCAAAAATGAATGTCACCTTTGACCCAAAATTTCTGATTCTGACCCAGAAATGAATGTCGCCTTTGACCAAAAATTTCTAATTGTGACCCAGAATTTCTGATTCTGACTTGCACAATCCATCAGAAAATTTGTTTCCAGATCCTGAAATTTTTCTGAAAAGGGTATCCAGATTTGCACTCCAATTCGTTATTGCGAACCTATCCCTGCAAGAAAAATGATTTGTTTGTTGGGGGAGGGGTTTTCCTTGGTCAAACCCTAGTTTTGGAATTAACCATATAATTGAATTGAAATTGCATAAGTAAAAAAAGTAAATGAACAAATTCACCTTGCTTGTATAGAAACCTTTGTGGCGGATTCAAATCTATGGAACCACAAGTATGTATGAACCAAATGGATGTAGAATGTAGAATGTCCAATTTAGGATGTCTCAAATCAATTTCTTATAGATCTTCAACACCAATATTGAATGGATCTTCGAATAAGAAAAGGCTTGGAGGAATGTGGATAGAGAAATCTTCAACAAGAGGGCTCCATAGAGCTTTGAATCCTGCAATGGATACCAATGGATCTCCTTGATGAATTGGATCGTTGAATGCTTGAATGCTTGAATACTTGAGAGTAGATTATTTCTTCTTAGCTTTCTCTTTACACTTATATTCTTTCTTAGTTGATGGTTTATGATTCCAAATCTTAGATTGTTTATGCTTAGAGAAAATGAGAGGAGAAGGCTTCCTTATATATGAATTTAGGGAACAATATTCTAGAGAGGCCTACATAGGGGAATTAAATTCCTATTAGACCTATATCCATAGAATTGGACCTATATTAAATATAATTTCAAGTTTCATTTCTCTGAAGACCAAAATAGACAACCCGAAAGTGGGAATTAAATCTTTTCGAAGCCCGACATCCAGAAACCCAAGAATCATGAAATCTAGACCTTGGGTCAGAATCAAGGTCATTTCTGACCTAGGTCAAGGTCAAGGTTGAACTTGACCTAGGTCAAGTTCAAGGTTGACCTTGACCCAGAAAGGTCAATTTTGACCTTGAGGTCAAAAATCTCAAGTTTGCAGTTTAGGATGCTAGAAACAGGCCAGAGAGAAGTGGGAAATGGGGCAGAATAAGGGGGAAAGCTAGATCCAAGTCAGGGACCCATTCAAGGTGCTTTACATGACCCCAAAACACTTACTTAGAGGGATAAACCATTCTACAATGGAAGTGCTTCCATTTTATGACTATACACATATGTTTCACATGTTCTACAGAGTCTTGATGATTTTATGGAAGGACTAAAGAAATCAGGGGGATTTGGAGGCTTCAGGAAAGCCATATATGAGAAAAGGAATGAACAAGCTTGAAGAAGCTATTGTGGTGACTTTAATAAGATGCATATTAACACTTATTGAATTTACAGATAAGTTACCAGAGGAACTATACAATAAGATTGATGCAAGATGGAAGTATGTTATCAATGCATAAAAGGAAATGAGAGAGAGGTCTCTAGTACATACTATTCCCAACCTTGCACCATCTAAAATTCAAAAAGCACTGAAGAAGCATTCAAATAAATTTCTAGTCAAGGGAAGAGCCCTAAGAATAATGAATGGAGATATACAATTTGTAGAGAAGGAAACAACTAAAAAATGGAAAGATATATTTCACATAGATGATATTGAGTATCATGAAGTTGAAAAGAAACAAGATGAAGCCACTACTGATAAGATAAATGAAAGCAAAAAGTAAATAGATCCTATTGATCTGACTATTGATAATGCAAATATTATTATTGAAGATATACTTGAGGAAGAAGATCCTGCAAAAGAATTGTCAAAGGATGAAGACGTCATGGACACACAAGTAAATGATACCGAGTGTATGGATGTTGATAATGCACCTTTTCTAAGAAAAGATCCAATCATGACACAAGTACAAATTTATACAATTGGTGTCAAGATCAATACCGAGTTTGTACAAGACACACCTAAAATGGTAACCAAGACACCTATAGATACAAATAAGGAGAAAGTTGAATAACCTAAGGACACCAAGACCGAATAAGAAAAGAACACTTATAAGGAGAAGGTTGAATAACCTAAGGACACTAAGACCGAATAAGAAAAGAACACTTATTTGGAACCCCAGACTGACACCGATGGTTAGAAACAAAATATACCTCCTAAAAACACAAAAATTGATTATAATGTACAAAAGACATAAGACACTTAAAGTGAAATGAACAGGAATAACATCTTAAGGAGAAGCATGTAGAGAAACAAAAGGAAGAAGATAAAGAAGAAGAGAAACCACAAGAAGAAGTCAAAGAAGAAGAAAGAATAGCTAGTACACATACTGAGTCACCAGATGCAACTAAGGCATCATGTTCCAAACACTCTACTGGAAAGAGAAAGTTGATTGAGAAGAAGAACAAAAAGAGGAAGAGAATTATTGATTTGAGAAAGCATATCATCATATCAAAAGGAAACCCTAATGTGATGAATCCTTAAGAAGTGGCAATATATGCTGAGATAGTATCTCAAAAGGATGAACATGAGAAGTTATTGGCAAATAAAAAGAAGATAAAAATACTAGAAAATGTGAAGGAAACTTTCTAGGACATTGTTCCTTAAGCTACCATTGATGAATTTGAACCTCTAATAGACCATGTTGGTGATTTAGCCCAACAAATTGAAGGACCAAACAAGGATATGAGTGAATGCATGCTGAAGATTCACAAGGAGAGTATGGAGAAGAAGTTGATGGAAGATTTTCTGAAAGCAATTGATATCGAGAAGGTAACTCTTTTTGAGTAATGGACTGAAGTTGAAGCCCAATTGAAATCTACATTTCATTATTCCAAAATTTCTATATTCTTTCAAACTTTACTGTTGAAATCAAGAAGAGGGAGGCAAACATTGAAAAAGTGATGACTGAGAAACTTAAGAAATTAACTACTGAGCCTGGAGCATTCCAGACTTACTACTCTAAGATTCAAGAACTCATGGGAGTTAAACTTTCATTGAGACAAGAGGATGATAAGCTCAGATTGGAATTGCTTGAACTGCAACATTGCTAATTACCCACATCCAATCTATGAAGATACAATTGAAGAAAGCCAAAGAACTAGCAATATTTCCAGATGTCAGCACATTGGATACTATAGTTGGCTTATCTGCAGATATCACAGAGCACATTGTTATACTTCAGAATCTCTGAGACACATGAGAGACTGGACTTTTAGGTGTACAACAAAGGTATACACATTTTTTTGATCAATAAGTTTTAATTTTGACACTTTTTGTCAAAAAAGGGGATATATATCATAGTTAGAAAACACCAAAAAAGGGAGATAGATATATATGTGAAAAACCAAAAAAAGTATATATGTGGAAAATGAAAAAAAGTATGTATAGGGAGTAACATCTGAGGGGGAGTTAAAATTTTTGGTGACTTTGGAGTTTTTGTCAAAAATGCCCAACTAATGTAAAAGGGGAGATTTCTATCTCTACATGATATTTTGTTATCATTATTTTAGTCAAAGTTGCAGAGTCAAGGAGAATCAGTCGGTGAAAGGAGATAGTCAAGTATAAGGCTAGTCGGTAATGCACACCGAACCAGTCAGTAAAGCAACATAGTAGTGAATACCTATAATTATTGAGTGACACACTATGCTGAGCACATGTGTAGTACACCAATTTGATAGTACACTAAGAATTTAAGATCATTTAACCGAGTATTGTGGAGTTACTCAACCGAGTTGGATAGTTAATTCAAAACATGAACATATCACATTTAATTATTGTCAGAGCATTAATTAAGAGTATACAAGCATGTATAATGCTTTGTTACATGATCAATGACTTAAATAATTTAGAGTGAAGATCTAAGGCATAGATCAAGCAGAAAAAATAAATTTTGTTATTTCCAAGAAAAAACAACAAGTACCAAGGTAAAAGTGACATGGTCACCAAGCTGAAAACAAGATCTAATGGTCAAAATAAACTCACATCGTACCTAACGCTTAATATTAAAAGGCATAATCTCATCTGTATATTGGATGAATTTATATGTGAGAAAGACACATAGGGAGACAGAGGACAAAGATATATTATTGTTGTTGCTGAAAAAGTTAAAGGAGTTATTGAAGAACAAGAGTAGAGAAGAGAGCACAGAGAAGAATTCAGTTACAACAGAGTAGAATAGAATAGTGTTATAGATTGAGATTTAGGTAACACAAATAGAGCACATAGAGTTTGATCAATATTTACATTTTATGCATTTATTAAAGACACTGTTAAGGTATTTGATACTATTGTATTGAGATCTTTAATTCCAAATACTGGGTAGATCTTAATTGGTCTTGTATTTGTAAATGCTTTAACATGGTACATCTCTAAGTGTAGAGTTTGTAAAAATACTTTAACCAGGTAGACCTAACAAGTCTAATATATACTCTAAACCGGGTAAGCTATCAGAAATAGCTAAAATTTGTAGCTCTAATTGAGCACCCTTTATATTGCAGTTAGTAAAGGTTGTGGGTGTCATCCCCACTATAGTTTTGTCCTCTACCCAAGGATTTATGCATTACCAAAATCATGGTGTTATGAGTTATATTGTTTAATATTTTAATGTTATGGTTTTATAAGATTTATATTACTTGCATTTCAAAGTTATAAACTCGGTAATCAACATGCACCATTATATGGTTTAATTAGTGAACGTGGTTAAAATTTTTTTAGTGGTACTATTTCACCCCTCCCCTCTCAGTCCCAAATTTCTATAGTTTTTCCAACAACTCAGTGAACCATGTAACCATTACCTCAGAACTTGAAATTTTCTTGGAGGTAACATTATTACTTTTTCTGCTTAATCTATACCTTAGATCATCACTTTGAATTTTCTTGAACGTAGATCTTCTAACTAACTTCTTCTTCATCTTTGAAATCTTTTAGATTACTGTGGTTTTTCATTAAATGCCATTTTGATCAATTTTTACCATAATTGTTCCTTTATCAATAACTATCTTCATGACTCGATAACATAAAATCTAGACTCAGTAACTCTTATGCACTGCTCGGTGCTTGCTCCTACTCGGTGACTAACTCTCTTTGCTTTATCGACTGACTTTATTAGCCAATATTACTTTGAAAAAACTAATGACAACAAAATAACTCTTAGGAGTATCAAGAAGATGGTGATGAGACATGGACAAAAGATAAAATAGAGGTGGGTGAAATGAGAGTTGCAGGAGGAACTAATTCCAAATTAATGCCAGGAGACCTCTGTGAGAAGTTATTTTGAAACATAGATATGGGCACATATTCCTTAGTGTCTAATTTTTTTGTCTATAGGGATGGAATTTTTTTTCTCATTGAAAATAATATACTTTCTCTGAATGATCTTTTGATTGATAACATCCTATTATAAAAATCCAAACGGATCTTCATCATAGCCAACAAATGTACACTTGTGAGACTTTTGGTTCAACTCGGTCCTCTTCTCCTTAGGAACATTTGCAAAAGCCTCAAACCTGAAGACCCAAACATGTGCATAAGAGATTATTTTTCCCTGCAATTCCTCCTCTAGAATATCAAATTCCAATTGTGATGAAGGACTCCAATTGATTACATACACTATTTTATTATAGGATTATGGCCAAAACTCTTTACCTAAGATGACATTAGAGAGCATATCATGGACTCTCTCAAGAATCTTTTGATTGAGCCTTTTAGCTACACCATTCTCTTGAGGATTTAAAGGAATGATTTTGATTGTAAGAATACCATTATCCAAACTAAACATATCAAATTATATAAGGAATAAAATTCACCATTGTTATCTATTTGCAAACATCTAACTTATGCCCAACCTAATTCTCAACTAAAGCTTTAAAAGTTTTCAATTTAGAAAACACTTCATATTTTTTAGAGAGAATGTAAATCCAAAATTTTGGGGTACAATCATCAAGGGAGGTGACAAAGTAATTAGCTCCTCCAATAGAGGTTACCTTAGCAGGTCTGAAGGTGTCCAAATGAACTAGCTCCAAGGTTTTATTTTATTCTCATGTCTGGTCTTCATGACTCTGGCCTTCTTCTATTTTCCATAGAGGAAATGTTCACAAAATTCTAATTCAATTGATTTCAGACCCAATAATTATTCCCTTTTGAGCATAAAAACAAGTCCTTTCCTACTCATATGTTTGAGCCTTTGATGCCAAAGCTCTGAGTTATTGTCCATGGGTATCATAGTAGCTCCCACTTTACCATTACTCTCTAGAATGTATAAAATAATAACTATACTTCCATTTGCAACCACCATTTCTCTCTTGGTTACTTTCCAAGCATCAGAATAGAAGAAAGTGTTGCAATGTTTAGTGTAGAGATTACTGATGGATATCAAATTACTCTTAATTTTGGGAACATGATGAACTTCTTGTAAGAGATTTTTTCATCCCTGATTCAATGAAAACAAAACATCACCCTTCCCAATTATTTTACAAGATTTTTTATGTCACCTAGAAATACTCTTCCAAACTAACCTTCTTGGTAGTTTGTGAAACACTCTCTACATGAAGTAGCATGGAAAGAAGCACCATAATCTAAAAATCAAGAATCTTAAGTAATTTGACTTGTTGATAAAACAAAAATACTATCATCCTTTTCATAGGAAGTATTAGCTTTGTTGTCCCTCACCTTCTTTTGTCCCTTCTTGTAAGATTGACAATTCTTCTTTGTGTGACCATGTATGCCACAAAGCCAACAGTCACCACTTCTACCTCTTGACTTTGAACATTTTCCAAATTGAGACCTTCCTCTATTGTTTTTTTTTTCCTATCTTGAGGTATCCCCCTACTAACAATCACCAAAAATTAACTAGGAGAGAGTTATTGATTCTTCCTTCTCATATCTTCGCTGATAAGAGTGGCTGCATCATCATCACATCTTAGTTTACTCTTGGTAGCCACCAAAGTTCTAACTGCCATCACAACTCCTTACCAACTATTAGCTAACAAACATAATAAAAGAGTAGCCTTAATTTCATCATCCAGGGTAATACCCACTGAAATCAATTGGGTAACCAATAGGTTAAACTCATTACTTGATGATTGGACACAATTCCTTTCCTTCTAAACCAATTTCTCCTCGTCTTCATCAACCATTTTAGTTGAATTATTCTCTTTACCTTCAAGCGCGAGTGAGAGATCCTACTTTATCAATAGCGACTCCATTTTTACCTTTCACAGACTAAAATTCTAACCCAAGAATTCCCTATCTTCACTTCCTCCATAACTCAGGAAATTCTACACCGATTTACCAACCATCTATACCACCAAGCTCTAATACCAATTATAAAATAAAAAAATAGAAATTGAAATATAGGAAAATAAAATAAAATAAATAATACAAAAAGATAGGACACAAAGTTTTATCATGGTTCACCAAATAATGACTAAATCCACACTGAAGCAGGGGAATATATATTTATCTCAGTTTTACAATACAACTAAAATGAATACATCTCATTATAGTTAAACTTACCCATACAAAAAGTATTTAACACACATCAAAAAATAAATGCCAAGAGATAACTAACAAGATGTGATGTTTGTTTTACATTTCTTAAACATCATCATTCACTAATTATAAATTCATATTCAAAGATACATTTTTTAAGTTTTTAGCTATTTATTTTTATTTATCAACTAAATCAACTGCATATTTACTTTTGTTCTAATAAAATAATACATCAAACTTAAAGGCATCATTTTAAATTCATTATTTATGATATTCTTAATTTTTTTTTTAAATTTCTTTTATAAATTAATTTATTAACATGTTGATAAACAATAAGTAAATTCTAATTTTTACTTAATTCAACATAGAGTCCAAGTTTGATTTCACTTTCCTAAATACATTATTTTATACATATGCAAAAAAATTTGTCTTTCTCCTAGAGCTTCATAGTCTATTGTTTTTTCTATAAATACATCTTGATTAAAGAAATTATTAAAAAAATTGATTTTACATTAAATTGATAAAATTTTCATTTAAATTGTATTACAAATGAAAAAATAATTATTATGAGGCACAAGTGTGTGTAGCCTAATAATGGACATAAAATGCTAAATCATGCTAGTTTAGAGTTCATAAACTCCAAAAATATTATATTGAAGTTGTTATATTTGTATTTTTTAAGTCAAGTTTTTAATGTTGTGACTATCAATTGTCGTTGCACCAAAAGATCGACATGTTAATGCCTGATACAACCACTAGACATATAGAAGACACAAGAGGTGGTTAATCCATGTCAGGAACCACTGTTGCACTGAACAACCAAGGAGACCAAGAGCACAATCAGGCTTGCTCACCATTGTAACATTTAATAGAAATAACTAATTTAATAACATAATCTATACAATATCCTTAAAATTCAACGTCTTAATGTTCTAGAAAATGACATAAAGGAATAGTCCAACACTGACAACATTAAATTTGAACATATACTTATCTCCTAGACAATAAGAAGATAATTTCTTGATGAAAAAGCCAAATAAAGACTCAAAATAATTTTTTTGAGTAAAAGTGAGATACAAAAGCATAAAAACAAAAGCCTTGGAAAAGTTGGAAACCCATCCTTTGTTGATACAAAGATCATATAAAAATAAATCTTGTTTAAGTAGATGGTGTATTGAGAAAAATAAATAGCATTTTTTTAAATACTTTACATTTCATGTTGGATTTGCATTCCTTTTTATCCTTAGTACTTACTGTAGAAACTATCCAAGGCTCTTTTTAAAAATTAAATTGCGAGATTTTATCAAATGCCAAACAATAGAGAAATAAAAGAAATATTTGTAGAAGATTGTACTTTCACATAGGTCACACATGAATTCCCATTCTTCCATGCTTTAAGGATTAAAATGCTCATTTCTAAATACATATTACCTAAAATGACTCCAAAATATACAAAAAGAATGCTACCAGTTATAAGAAATGAGAGAAAACTCCCAATAAAGTGAAGTGCACCTCCATCATATAATAAGTTAGAACAGCTTCAGGATTTTCTAGATGTCATTCACAACCTCCTATCATTGGAGTGCTCAAAATGATGCTTCTCAATCCCATGTAATTGCAACAGAGTGAAATTTCATTGCATATTTAATTGTAATACTCATATCAAATACAACAATTGGCAAGACAGTTTTATTACAAGATTCGTCTAATACCATCACTCAGCCAAAAGGCTCCAAGACAACACACAACTCTTTTTCTCAACATTTACCACGTCTAGAAGAGTACGCAAAATGTAGAAGCCTAGCCTAGATACATGAATTGTTGAAAAAATGTCATCATGTGCAGTTTGGAGCCTTTGTCAAAATAATAGGTCAAATTTTATGTGCATGGTTTTTACTGATTGAATCTTGTTATTTCAAATTCACAAATATAACAATCTATGAAAAGCACAACAAAATGTGACTAGCCAATCAGAAAAAAACAAAAAATAGACAAGAAATCATTTTAATGAAAAAAGAACATAAGCTAGAGATTTTGAAATGATTTTTGAAACATAAATTATTGTAATATAGAGAACTGAAAACATTAATCTCCGCCATCAACAAAGTGTCCCTTCTATACTCATGATATCACTCTGCAACTTTACCTCCCAAAATTCTTTTTGAATTCCTTTCATGGCGGAAAATGTTGGGGGGGAACCTTCCCCCATCACAGAGACCCTATTCCTAGCTTACTCTTTGATTCTGGGATAGGTACTTTGGATTCCCTGCCACTTCCTACCCCCAAGGCTGGCTGGAAGGGTGTGTTGGTTGGGACCCAGGCGGTTGAATTAGACCCCACCTTAATGCTTGCAACCTTTATGGAGGAAGGCATAAAGATCACTCTCCCTGACTTTGTTGTAGAAAAATATATCGCAGAACTTAATCTAGCTCAAGTTGAGCATTTTTTCAACTTCCATCCCTCCATTGATATGGTTTGAAAATGGGTGGGAAACCACTGGAAGCTTAAAGGTAATATTGTGGTCTCTACAATTCTAGGGGGTCTCTTCCTCTTTTGGTTCATGGCTACAAAGGACCTCTCTTTCGCACTTTCTGCCTCATGGCTATATGGAAAACATTTCCTCACCTTGGCTAAGTGGAAGCCAAGTTTTGACCCTTCTAAGGATCTCAGCAGGATGGTTCCTGTCTGGGTCCATCTTCCTGGGCTACCCCTGGAGTTTTGGGATGAATAAGTGTTCAAATAGATCGGTAACTCCTTCGGGCACTACATCTTGGCAGAACTGGTAAGCCTCTCCAAATCTCGTCTAGTTTTTGCTCGCTTCTGTATAAACGTGCCTATCAATAAGACTCTCCCCAATTTTGCAATCTTGAAATCTAAGCTAGGTAAATAGACACAAGCTATAGTCTATGAGAATGATACCCTTTTCTGTGAGTGCTAAAACTCCAAAGGCCATACCAGGAAGGATTGTAAGGTGCCTAGAAGGACCGAACTGAAGTCAAAGAAAATGGTTCCAGAGACATGGGCAATTGAGGTAATTAGCACCCACTCTTCCTGGGGGCCTATCATCTCATCTATTACTCTAATTGTGGAGGCCTCCCACAAGAAAGCATTGGGGGTGCCTGGGTTACAAGGATGTGGGATCACAACAAGGTTGGTTGCTGACCTATTTGGTCTGGAGGATGGTGAAATAACCATGGGAAATGAGAAGGGAACCATTGAGGAGAACTCGATTAGCATTGAGAAGGAGACCAAGAAATGTATTAGCCCAGATCCAATAGTCTCACAAATGGAACACATCATCTCTAAAACTTCCTGCATGGAGATGAAGACTTTGCAATGTACTAGCCCAGGTATGACACTCTTGTAGATGAAACTCAATGTCTGTGAGCTTGTAAGGAACACATCTTTGGGCTCCTTGTCTCCTCCTATGGTGGAAGCTGTTCTTAACCCCATGGTCTCTGGTTCCCCGGTTATAACTAGCTTCTCTACACTTGTGGATAATGCGACCCCAAAGAGCGTGGAACATGAATGACAAACTCAACAAAATAAGACAAGGCCCAAAAAAATTGATGTTGGGAGGACACCAAGCCGGGTCAGGGGACAGACAGAGCTAGAAGACAAAGGAGTATGATAAAGGATATTACTGCAGGAAGGTAGCAAACCATGGATCTTAATAAAAAAGGTAAGAAATGATTGTTCTATCTTGGAAAATAAGGGGGCTCAATAACCCCCAAAAACAACTTGCTGTCAAGCAGTATATTTTTTATTATAAAATTGACATTCTTTTAATCCAAGAGGTTAAAATGTCCTATGATAATTTTGAGGTGCTGGGTATGCACGCAAGATCATGGTATGCCAAACTAGGCCCTTAAGTGGCAATGAAAATTCATAAAATTGGGGTTAGGGAAGTTGATGTAAAAATTTGAACAAGTTATCAATCTTATATAAAAAATGTGTAACAAGAGAATCTATAAAAAATTGAATCTAGTTTCTAAGCTACTAGACCTTTTAAAAAAACAAAAATATTCATATGGTAAAATTTCAAATTTCAATGCAGTAGTATGAAAATTTCAGGAAAAAGATAAGAAGAAGGTGTATGTCTGACCACCTTAAACACAATAAAATGATAATATTTTTTTACAAGATTCTAGATATAAGTAATAGACTCATGTATGGATGTGATACATTTATTTTGTAATATTTTTCCAAGTAAATAATTTATTATGATTTTTCTACTACAAATTTTCCAAAATATAAAAAATCCTGTGTCTGACCACCTTAAGTTAGTATAAACTTCATGAAATTGGAAACTTGAAATTTTTTTATTGTATTAGGCAAAGAATAGAATGTGACTCAAGTTTCAGATTTAAAATTTTTTATACTGTTTGAAAGCTATAGCTATTTTTCAATCATTCTATCAATCAGGACTAAATAGATAAGAAGTAGGTGTATGTCTGACCACCTTAAACACAATCAAATGATAATTTTTTTTACAAGATTCTAGATATAAGTCGTAGACTCATTTCTAGATGTGATGCATTTTTTTTGTAATTTTTTTCAAAGTAAATAATTAATTATGATTTTTCTACTACAACTTTTCCAGAATATAAAAAATCTCGTGTCTGACCACCTTAAGTTAGTCTAAACTTCATCAAATTGAAATTTTTTTCTTTTTTATTGAAGTAGGTGAAGCATAGAATGTGACTCCTATTTCAGATTTCAAAAATGTTATACTGTTTGAAAGCTATCACTATTTTTCAATCAGTCTACCATTCATGACTTCTTTTTCAGATCACCACTTTTTGGCATACCATGATCCTGCACATATCCTGTTGGTGGGACAGCTATGGCCCGAGGCCAATTTTCTCTACTCTGAGGCTCAAGGGGCCTCGAGCGGTATTTCCACACTCTAGAACCCATCCAAGGTCAGGGGTGATGCACACATCTTCTCCCACCATCACCTGGCAGTGTCCTTCACCTCCCTGAAAGATGCTTGGTTCTGTTACAACATCTATGCTCCTAATAACCGTCAAGGGAGAAGAGAGGTATGGGAAGAACTAAAGATATCTTTCTCAAGTCTCCAAGATTCTAAACTCATGGTGGTGGGAGACTTTAATTCACCTTTGTTCCCTTCTGAAAAGTGTTGAGGTAATATGGACTACACTGACAGCATGGGAAACTTGGCTAGCTTTGTCTGTGTTAATGGTCTTTATGATGTTGAGCTACGGGGTAACCCCTTCACCTAGACCAATAATAGAAAAGGGAATCATCTCATCCAAGTCCATCTTGATTGTGTCTTTTTATCCTCTTCCTGGGATTTGGGGGTGACCTCCTCTTTGGTTGCACTTCCTCGGATGGCTTTGGATCATAACCCCCTCTTGCTTAAATGTAATGATGTGCGATACCCCTACCCTGCACCTTTCAGATATGGAATTATGTGGGCCTCCCACCCGGGCTTCCGTAATAAGATCCAATAGTGGTGTTCTACCCTGATCAAAGGCTTGGCCATGTTTAGGGTTGCTTCCAAGATTGAGCTCATCAGAGGAGTTGTTAAAGGTTGGAGAAAATTCACCTTCGAAGACATCTTCCATACAAAGAAGGATTTATTAGAGAAACTTGAATTTCTTCAAGGGAAAATGGCAGGGGGTGATCTATCGGTTGAACTACATATTGAGGAGGAAAATACTAGGAGATCCTAGAAGGCTACCCTAGCTAATGAAGAAGTTTTTTGGAAACAACAATCTCAGGTTTTATGGATAAAGGAGGGAGATCGTAACACTGTCGTTTTCCATCAATTTGCCTGTAAGTACAAAAAATGGAATTCCATCGCCACTCTCAGGAACTCAAGGGGTTTGGAAATCTCTGACCTAATTCTTCTTGGGATTTAGCCACTAATTATTTTATCAGATCTTTCACCAATATGAATTCTGGGGACTCTTTTAGCCTCCAAGACTATCTCATTTCTCAGCTCCCTAGGGCTATCACGAATGATGAAAATAATATTCTCATGTCAAGGGTTACTTATGAAGACATGCTTAAGGTGGTTTTCTCCATGGGACCCTACAAAGCGCCTGGTTAGGATGGTTTTCCCATGGCCTTCTTCCAAGAATTTCTGGATATTATTGGTTATGATGTCATTAGAGCTGTCCGAGAATTCATTAGATATAAAATGATCTTTAAGAAACTTAATGATACCTATATTGTCTTGGTCCCCAAATGTGCTAAGCCCAAAGTCATGGAGGAATTTAGACCTATTAGTCTTTGCAATACTTTGTATAAAGTCTTCTAAAAAATGATGGTTAGTCACATCAAACCTCTGCTTGAAAGAATTATTAGTCCCAATCAAAAGGGATTTGTTCCTGGAAGACAAATTATGGATGTTGCCATCACTACACATGAAATTATGCACTCCATTGATCATAGTAAGGTTGCTGGGATGGCCCTCAAGCTAGATATCTCTAAAGCCTATAATAAAGTCAACTAGACTTTCCTTTACAAATTCCTTTCTTATTTTGGTTTCTCTGAGCAATTTATTGTCCTTATTAAGGCTTGCTTGGAGACGGTGAGATTCTCAGTGTTGTTTAATGGAAAACCTGATGCAAAATTTTCTCTGGGTAAGGGTCTTCGCCAAGGGGACCCCTTTTCTCCTTATCTCTTTATACTTCTTGTGGAGGTCCTTAGTCGTAACATGATGCAGATGGCTCAATCCAGAGAGATTAAGGGGATCAAGCCAGCTACCACCCTCCCACCTGCAATCCTACAATAATTTGTGGATGACACCTTCCTCTTTGGGGCCTGTTCGATTAGGGAAGCTGCGATGTGGAAGCGGGTTTTGGACAATTATGCTACCTCTTCGGGTAAGAACATCAACTATCACAAAAGTAGAATGTTCTTCTTTAACACTGATAACTTGGTGCAAGGAAAAATTATGAAGATTCTAGGATGCCAGGCTGATAAGCTTCCTGCCACTTACCTTGGCCTCCCATTGACTTTCAAAGATGTGAAGAATGAATTCTGGAATACCATTCTAGAACGGACCTAAAGGAAGCTAGCGGGGTGGAAAGGTAAACTTTTAAGTAATGATAGTAAGCTCCAACTCCTTGCTACATCCCCTACAAGGTATTCCAGTGTATTTTTTGTCTATTTTTAAAATCTCTGGTTTTATGGCAAAAAAGTGTGAAAAAACCCAATGCACCTTCCTGTGGTCTGGGTTAGAGGAAAAGAAATGCCTACCTCTGGTCCGCTGGGATAAGGTTTGTCTTCCCAAATCCCTAGGGGGCTTGGGTCTAAGGAAAATCTACAAACTTAATAGATATTTGATATCCAAAATGGCATGGACCATGGTTCGGGGAGCTGTTGAGTAGTGCAAAATCATGGAGGCTAAGTATCTAGACGGGGGTCGCTACTGTAAAACTCTTCATGGTGTAGGGCCACCCTGGGGGCTCAAAAATCTGGAATAGTATACTCAAATGTAGAGGTATCATGGAAAAGGGGGCCACCTAGTTGTTGGGAAATGCTAGGGAGGTTTTGGGATGAACCCTGGCTGCCATATACCATTCTTCGGAACTCTTGATTCTCTCAGCTGAGGAATATTCTGACCCTTGGTATTGGTTCTCTGGTCTCCAACTTTATGTGCAATGATAAATGGATTGACCTCCTCCCACACCTTCATGACAGACTAGACCTAACCAACATGGTGACCAAACTCAGTGATTTGTTGTATTTGGTCCGCATTCCTATCATTGACCAACCTAACAGATTGTTATGGAGACACACTCAATATGGCAGTTGTTTTGTTAAATCAGCCTATGGTCTACTGATTAATGACAATGCTGACACTTCTTGTAGGAGGAAGGTTTGGCAGCCCCAATTAATCCCTAAAGTTAACTTCTTTTGGTGGATGATGCTCCATGGGAAAATCCTCACCCTTGATAATCTGGTCAAACAAGGGTTTAGTCTTGCCAATAGATGTTGTCTTTGTAGGAAGGTAGAGGAAATTACTAACCACATCATGCTTCACTGTGAGTTCACTGACGGGATATGGCAGGAGATCCTCTCTAGACTAAACCTCACTTGGGTTTCGAACTGGATTATCCAGGATATGCTACGTGACTATTACTCTCCTTCACAGCACCCAGTGATAAAACTTTTGTGAAACCAAATACCCCCTATATTCTGCTGGGTCATTTGGAAGGAGTTAAATAAAAAAATATTTAGAGATACTGAACTCACCATAAATGAGGTCTTCCATCTCAGGTATAAAATTTTAGAGGAAAATTTTTTGCTGGGAAACTGGAAAAGCCCAATTCTCCCCCCCTCTGATTTTGACTAGAAAATTGCTAAAGAATAGGGAATTAGTAAGGGGTTTGCTAGATTTGATAACCTAAACTCAGAGCTAGAAAGATGACTGTTTGGGCTCCCCCTCAGGCCTCTTGGCACAAAATTAATTTTGATGGGTCTTTCTGGGGTAGGCTACAAGCTAGAGGGGGAATCATCCGTGATCATTGGGGGAGAATGGTGGCCACTTATGCTGGTCCTCTCAATGACCACTCGGTTAACCAAGCAGAGGGTATGGCTCTCTTATGGGGGTTGAATTTTTCTCTTAACTTGGGATGTACTAGCATTGAAATTAAAGGGGACTCCAAGATTATTGTTGAGGGTGTTAGTGGAAACTCTCAGGCTAGTTGGAGAGTTGACCCTATCCTATCTGATATAAAAGGTCTAATGGGTTGATTTAGTAAGACCACAATTAAACATATTTACAGGAAAGGGAATTCAGTTTCTGATTCTATGGCTGCTGTTGGGCTGTAGATGGATGAATTATGATGCTGGCGGGCTGTTACTCAGCTGCCCGAGAATACTCAGGACCTGCTTATGCAGGAAATGAGAGGTGCCAATAACAAAATTTAGAATGTTTAAAAATCATAGGTTGGTTTGGATGCTAAATGATGGACCTAAGGGCTCTATTCATTTCAACTTTGGTGCAAATTGCAAGTGGAAATGCCACGTGGCCTCCGCTGGTGGGTTCTTTAGCTCCATTGGGAGGTTGACATGGCCTGCTGGCGTCATGATTCCCTTAAAATACCATTATGTCTTTAAGTGGCATTTGAGGCAAGTGCGATTTTTGGAGGATAATAAAATATTTTGTGTGGATTTAATTGATTACCATTACAGTTTACAGTGCTGATCCCACGTGTTAACCCCGGTGGCGTCTCTGGCAGTGTTTTCGAGGCAAATTGCAATTATTATCACAGTTATGGATCATGAAGTGACAAGAGTTTAGGGCTAAGCTATGATTTCAACTCTTCCATTTCACACAGCTACCCTTCTCTTAACTTTTTCTTAGGCTTGTTTGGTTGTTGTGTCTTGGAGGGTTTGTTCTTTAGCTGGCTTTTGAACAAAGCCTTTTTCTGGGTGTGGGTTGTGTTTAAGTGCTCTGCGAATATGGGTGGTGACCAAAATAGAATTGATCCTGATAAGATTGAGGAGGAATTTTCTTAAGATCCTATGGTTATGTACTTCTGCAAAGAGGGAGGTATTTTGCCCTTCATGAAGTGCCTAACTAGACATGACGAAATGATCTCTCGACAGTTTGCCAAATCCTGGAATAAGAGAAGGGTCACCATAAATGGAAGCACGTTTGAGATCAATGAGGTGATAGAAAAAGCCACTAGAATGCCTACTATGGGTTGGAAATGGAAGAAAACCAAAAAAATGCAGGCTAAAACAAAGTTTGATCAGTTTTTGGCTAAAGATGACAAGCCGGTGTCCAAAAATGGTGGATACAGTACTGCAGACCTGCCTGAATTCTGGCCGAAGATGTGCAAGCTGGTCATGAAGTACTTCACCCTAGAGGGTCATTTTGGTACATTTTATAATTACCACCCCCCTTTTTAAAAACATCTTAGGCACAAGTTGTTGATCTCCTTACCATTTTATCTCTTACACTCTTTGGAGTCAACTGTGGCTGCTGTGATTGAGTCGTTATCTCTGGGCAAAAAACTAGTTGACCTCCACAGGAGATTATTTTGTAAAATCTACCATTTTCACCGCATCCTCTGCCCTCCTCCCATCATGAAAATCACCCAAACTGTCCATCAGCATATGTCATCCTCAGTCTCCCTTAACTAGGGCCTCCCTACACCCTCTAGTTCTATTGGAGGCTCCACCCTATCTGTAGTCATAAATCCTCTGAAACCCACCCTACCCTTGGCTCTCAGGTTGGTTCCAAACATGACCTAACCCATGAGGATTCCCCCTAGCCTTCTAAAAAATGTAAAATTTTTGACATTAACCTGGAATGCCGTCAGAGTACCAACCCCCAGCCTACCAATGTCCGTCGATCCTCTTGGCTTGCTAAGGAGAAGGGGAAAAGAGCTATGAAAGAATTATTTGATAAGGAGGATGTCTTGGTGGGATCTCCCAGTCGGGAAGAGATCCAAAACAATTCTAAGCATGAGGAGGGAAGGGATGTTACCTACAATATTGTGGTTGAAGAGGGCAAGGAAGATAAGGCCCCTATAACTATGGCTAAGAACCCTAAAGGTGCTGCGGGAAATGGCCTGGTGCGAAAAATCAAGCACTAGATTGTTAATCTGGAAAACACGGTGGCTATGCTGAGTGGGGACCTGGCCAATAGTAATAGGAGGCTAGCAGATGTCAGTAAATTTGCCCTCAAGGTCATGCATGCCTCATCTACCACCCTCTGTTTGCTGAACGAGAAGGTCTCTGTCGGGAAGGAGTCTGTTGAAGGAAACCGTGAACTCTTCAAGTTTCTGAACGAGGAGTGGGCGGACCTGCTGCTTTCCAAGCGCTTATGGGATGACAAAGAAACCTGCTGATGGGGCGGGGTGGTAATGGGTGTTGTTGCATTGCTACCCCCAAGCCTTATAGCTGGGTTAGTTTTTTTAATTATAGTTTTAAGCTTAAGACTTTACTTTTGGTTAATAGCCCTGCGTGGCATGGTTTAATTTTTTGGCTGCTGGACCTTGATACTATCCGTATGTGGGGTTCTGATACTTTACGCTTATACTGGTTTAACTTCTTCATTTTAGTTTTTGATAGAGGTAGATGATTAATACTTTTCTTTATGCTGCTTTCTAGGTTGATTTAATATGCTGTTAAGTCTGTCCTAGTCAGCTTCCTATTGTACCTCGGGTCAGCACCCTCTTGCTGTTGCTTATTTCAAACATTAATCTCTACCATATAAAATAGAGACTCGTATTATTATTATTATTTTACATTATACAATAGACAATAGAACTAGCTAACTTACAATTCCCCACAATTACATCATAAGTAGACTTGAATTGTTGAAAAATTGTCACCATAAAACAAAGATTAATAAAGAGCATGCATATTATTATTATTATTTTATTTTCCAATATACAATGAACAATAGAACTAGCTAACTTACAATTCCCCACAATTACAACAGGGGTAAACCTAACCGAAGCATTTCCACCCAACCTAATTCAGTTAAAAAAAAAAAGAAAAACCGCCTAAATTCCCTAACCCTTATAGAGTCGAAAATAATCCTGCCCATCATCAACGGTCCCAACTATGTTGGTTCTTACGCGCCACACCATTACTGCTCCATCATGGCTACCACTAAACACAAGGCACTTATGCGCATCCTCTCTAATGGCAGCGATGCATTTCACAGGGTCTCCCTGGCCCTGAAGAACAGCGAGACAAGAGAACAGAGGCTTCATCTCCCTCACCCAAACCCTAATCGTGCCATCAGCAGACCCACTGAAAAGCAAATTACTCCCCACAGCAGACAAGCAAAGAACCGCATGTCGATGCCCTCGAAGAAAACAAGAATGCTGCATTACTTGCCCTCTCTTCTCCCACACAGTAATACCCCCGTCAGAAGACCCAGCGTACAAAACACTCCCATCCGCACTCAGAACGAGCGCTTTCACGGGGGACACCTGCAAATGAAGCCTTCTCATCATGACAAGCCTTGTGCGCCCGCCCAAGCACGGCCCACTTTCCCATATCTTCACAGTGCAGTCATCCGACCCGCTATACAGCAACCCGTCCGGCGAAACTGCAAGAGCATTCACGGCCTCGTCGTGTGCAACGATGGTTTCCACGCTCTTCAGATCAGACATTCTCCACACCTTCACAGTCTTATCCCACGATGCCGAGTACAAAACGTCCTTAGCCGCGTCATATGCCAGAGAAGAAATCACACCCAAATGACGACCCTGCATTTTGTATCCTGGTATGTACCCGCGGAGAGTGTCCTTCAACGTCGGGAGCGTGCCGTATCTCTTGTGAACGCTCAGATTCGCGCGCGAACGGCGCCAAACCCTAATTTTGAGGTCGCTGTGCGCGCTGAAGATCTTGTCGCGGGCTACTAAAACCGCCTTCACTGACCCGCTGCCCGATTTGAAGCGGGTGTATTCGTTGAGCACCGGGTATGTCCAGACTCTGATGTTCTTGCTCTCCGACCCCGTGTACAGAAGCCCGTTTCCAACAGCTAGTGATAAGACATTGCCGCCGTGTCTGTACATTGAGGAGATGCACCTGTAGTTGATAAGCGCACCGTTTGGCTGAGACTCGAGGAACTCCTCAGATGGATAATTTGCAAGGGGGCGGTGTTGCTGGGCGTCCACCAGTTCATTAGTATTGATGTTGTTCCATGGGGACGCCGCTACTGGAGAGCCGCAGGTTGAAGAATATATACTGCATTCTGAAACTGTGCTCATCCTGGGTTGCACTGCTTCGTGGACAAAACAGGTGTCCTCCATTGAAGCTCTCTTCGAGAGAGATGGTAGTTTTGACTGGCGCTTCGACTGTTCTGCAGACTGGAATGGTTCCACAACAGAATAAGAGTCTTGGCGTCTCAATTTTGACTCACTGTTTTGTTCTCTCCAGGCTACGTATACCATACCTTGTCTTCATAAGATTTCTTTGGGGATGGTGCCTCTTATTCTCTGGTAATGTTAAATGAACGTGGGGTGTAGTTAATCTCTATAAATGAGCATTTATACAGCTTTTAACTTCCTCATCAATGTTTCTAATGCTATAACCTCTTTTCCCACTCGTGAAAATGAAACATTTAAGTTCCTTCTCCTTTTAGACTAATTATTTTCTGAATCGTTCTTCAAATAGTTTCATGGAGTTATTGCAATAGAGATACCTATCTAGCTCTTAGGATGCATAGGAATGGCTATCTAGCTCTTAGGATGCCGTTATGCATTAGTTATCTTTGTCCACCATAATTGGTGCATCCTACGGCCTGGATGGTTGTTTCCTCTTGCAACCTATGTTGCTACAATCATTCTACGTCTACCAATTCATTTAATTTGTGATAGTAATCTATTGAAGATCAGATGAAGGGTGTTAGCAGTTATTATAGTTAATTTCATACTAAGTTTGTAAATGGTAGATAGATTTTGACAATTTTTTTTGGGTCTATCTTCATATATAATTTAACTGCTTATAGCTATTGCTTTATCTTCTGATTAGTTATGACGAACACTATGAAGTTTATTACTCATACAAGTGTCAAAAAATGGTGATTTTGGGTTGGTGTTCCATATTATAGTTAAGTTCACTTTTAGCACCACAAAATTTGTACAATTGATACAATTCTTATACAGAATGTCCCTTAACTATATTCCATTGGTACTAATAAAGTTGTACAATTGATTTAATTACTAACATTTTTTAAGCTCTGAATTACTATATTTGAGGCACCAGCTAAATATTTTGAGAAAAGAAAGAGGAATTAATTATGCATTCATATCACCATTTATGACGATCTGGTAAGACTTTTTGCCATCGTAATTAAGCAAGCTGTGAGTTGGGTGTTATCCATTACAAGGCAGCGAATTGTCCAGAACAAAAGGGCGTGGGACATGAAGTTACTCGATGAACTTTGTGCTTTCTTTATGAATATCTCTCATCATCGTGGAGGAGAAGAAGAGTCTTACCAGTAACTCCATGCGTGGCATGCGGGACTACACCTGTCTCCATACTCTTTACTACTTCAATTAACTCTTCAGCTTTAAAGAAGTTAATTGTGTTCTTTTCACTTTTAACTCTGCTTCCAATCTGACTACAATCAGAGGGAAGCCTTTGGAGGCGCGGATTAATACACCAGATATTCTTCAATATTTTTTCCCAAATGCTTTCATTCTATAAATTGAAAAACAATTGCGGGTCCCGTATATGACGGATAACGGTCATCACCGTCTGAAAATATAGCTTTTAAATAAAGTCTGAAATGCTTGTCTAGATCCTTTATTTTGAGGCAGTACTAAAAGTAGCATGATATGTATACGTATGGCCTGTGATATCATATTTGTTTATTTTAGGTCAACTTAAATTAAATTAAAAAGAAAATAATAAGCACTTCTGTATGATAAAAAACATTAATATAATTTCCTTTGTAATATAAGTCTTATGTATGTGTTCTAAATTTTAATATACAAGTAATATTCTATATTGTAAATTAATGTGTCAAACTTTTTAATTAATACATTATATTTGTATAAAAATTTATTTAGAAAGTTATGTGATAATGGACAATAGATTTATGATGTTAATAAGTAGTATCATAAGTGGTAAACATTGTCCTTAATCAAAACATTGTTTCCCCTCCTATTTAATATTTACCATCACTATTGCTATTAATTTGACAACCACATTTTATTTTACTGGACTGAGGGTTAATGGGTCCAATAAAGAACTATCCAGTCATGCAAACAAACATAAAAAAAAAACAAACATAATGTAAGTATCTCATAGAAAAAAAAACAAAACATTCTTATTGATTTAGGCTTGCGTGATTATCAACATTATTACAACCTCTCAGTTTGTTGCACTAGGCAAATATCACATGGAAGGTTGTTGTCATTTAACTACACCTTACTATTGTTGGAGCACCTAGAAACATAGCTCACAAATGAAAAAACTTCACAAATAGATAGAAGTGACCTAAAATAGTATTATTTCAACAAAATGTGACTAATGAATTGAGATATGTAAAATGTACAAACACCTTGTATACATAGGCAATGTGTGATGAGGTGAGAGCTAACTATCTATAATGAAAGGAAAAATGATGAATGGATATGGGATGAGTGTACACTAGAAGGATCAAACAAGGTGGAAAACATCAAATCCCAAAATTCATCATTGTCTCCATTACATTGGGAAGGGGGAAAGTACCCACTAGGATAATGATAAAATCAAGAGTTGAATGGGTTTTCCTTCTATCCGTTAATATAGTAGAAATGATTGATGCTATTTTGAATGAGAGAAGAACACAAATATGATGCAAGGAGAGCCAATCTAAGCACACAAATGAAAAATGAGCTAATATGACAATTTAAGAACTAGATCTGAGAAGTAGATTAAACCACTAACCTATGCCAGAAGTTGTAGGCAATTCTATTGTGGGATGACCTAGATAGATAGGGGTGACCACATTCACCCTTGTTCTGCCAAAAGGTAATGTTGTACTTAGGATTTAAAGCAAATAGCTAGACCTTCTGAGATTTCAATCTAAGTCTTCTATAAGTGTCACCTGCACATAGAAAAAAAGGAATTTTTTAGGAGAAAGGGGATTTCTTCAGTCAAACCCTTGTTGAGGAATTAACCTTGAAAATAATATGAAACTACATAAAGGAAAGAAATGTTATGTTAGTAGCAGAGACTTGATAAATATTATACATTCACAAATGTTGAATGACTCATAAATATGTATCAATGTAGTCTTGAATTTGGATCTATGATAGAAAGGACATGGATATATTCACACATGCTAGGATCAAGACATTACTCCATATCTTCCATGCTTGATGCTGGAATTGACTTGATTTTCTCCTTGAATTGCTTAATTTTTGTGATTGATTAATTACTATGGACTAGGTGGTAATGTAAGGTATGAATCCTAAAATGAGGGTGGTAATTATGTACTTATACTTCTTCAAGCCATTTTGGAGTTGAAGAGTTGAATTAGGCCAACTTTGAATTTAGAATCCTGCTTAAAATTACAATACCAAACTCTAACTCAAGTTTGGGCCCAACTTAGCATGACAAGGAAGCCTTTTGATGACATACCCATAAAATTTACTTCCTTCTATGCTTAGGCTGCCCTTGTCAAGACAAAAATGACTCAAATTTAAATCGATAGTTAACATGATTATAAGAATTCTAAAAATGTTTAGGAAATTGGGGTATGGAAAGGGAAAATATATAACATAGGCCATCCATGGTGATAGGGCCTATCTATGCAAATGATAATCCTTGAATGAAATAATTAAAGGGGGAACACCTATAACTAAGAGACCTCATTAATTAAACAACTTAAGTCAATGGAAAAATAGAAAAATAGTAAAATGAATGCCAACTAAGCCTAAATTTTACACCATAGCAAAGTGCTTACAATTTATGATGATATATTATTTTCTACTTTAGTGAGATTATAATTGTACATGCATACTTATGGTAAAGTAGATCAACATAATAGGAAAGAAGATATCATCGAGATAAAAGAGACAAGGAAAATATCTGGCCTCCAAGTGACTTAGGTCCTCATCAATCTTAAATCTAGAAGAAAGAAACCTCTTGCAACCAACCAATCCTATAAGGAAAAGGATGTCTAACTCTTTTAAAACCAAGTTTATGAACCATCTCCTTAGCTACAAGGTTATCAGTACTACCATCATCCACAATCACATTGCAGATTTTACCACTAGACTTACAAGGAGTCCTGAACAAATCAATCCTTTGACAAGGTTCCAGTACTTTCTTACTAAATAGTACTCGCCGAGCCAACAAACTGTCTCCTCTCTATTCAGGTTCATTCACTGAGTCTTAAGCCTCATTCATGACAAAATCTCTTCGATCACAATTCTTCTGGGAACATTTATAAGCTCTATGTCCTTCTTCACCATAAAAAAAATGACTACCCTTAAAGGAAACCTTTCCTGTCGTCTTCCTTGGCTCAATAAGTTTTGGTTCATCTTTAGCAGTCGGCTTATTCTTGACCAAGTGTTCTTGTTTCTCCTTCCGTTGGGATCCACCTTGATGTTTTGTTTTAAACTTATCTTCTTCCTTCAGAGCATACTAATAAGAATCTTCAACCGAATCAATCTTCAGCATACCAATCTCATCCTAAATATTGAATCTCAAACCATTAATATACCAAGCTACCTTTTCCTTGGAAAGTTCTCTATGCCTAGAGAAAATAGTCAACTTGTAGAACTCCTCAATATAATCCTTCACAAAAAAATCCTTCTATTTTAGATTCTACAACCTCTTAAACAAATCAAGTTCAGAGTCATCATGTATGAACTTAGCCAGCTTTAATTTAGTCACCATCAATCTCCATATAGTGATCTTCAGTTCACCTTCTTCTTCTCTATATCGCTGCAATTATTTCCACCAAAGAGCAACATGTCCTTTTAGCTTAGTCTGTGCCAATGTTACTCTCAGTGGATAATCAATATCCTCAAACTCAAAGTAGTCTTCCAATTCACCAATCCAATCAATCAGGTCTTTAGGATTAAAAGTACCCAAGAAATTAGAAACATCCATCCAATGCTTCAACTTCAGTCGAGTGCCAAATCTATCCAACCAGCCAGATTTGTTATCCATAGATCTTTCCACACAGTCAGTTTGTCCTCTCTGTTGGAAATATGTTGAGTCAATGTGACTGAGAGGGGGGGGGGGGGGGGGGGGANGTGAATCAGGAACCAATAAAACTTAATCCTTTTAATCCAATATTAGATTATCTAATTTGATTACAAGCATGAAATGAAAAGCAATAAAAAATCCACAATAGTTGACAAAATATTTGGTTACCTAGAAACCTTCCAAATAGAAAGTAAAACTGGGGTGGGGATGGTAGCCACAATTTTTATTACTGCAGTATAAATTTATCCTGTTAAAGCTTACAATTTACCACTTTTGATGGCCTTCCCTATTAGGAACAATACAGACTGTTAGGTCCACCTTGTGAAAGGAATTAATACAATACAATCAAGTAATGCAACTTTTTTAGGAGATTTGTAAAGGACTGTTAGGTCCACCTTGTTAAAGGATTTTTATGATGCACTTGTTAGGATGAACCAGTAGATGATCTTCAATGCAACTCTGATTTTCTAAATAAGATCCAATGATGTAAACTAATCACCTAACTATGATGGATGAGTCTTTGCTGTTCCTTATACAGCTGTAGCCTCTTAAACAAATTTCTTCTTCATATTCACATACATGCTCTTACACATCTATACCGACACTATTTGGATAAAAAAAATACTTTATATTTATACCATATCCAAACCAAATGCAACTGTAAGTCAGCTTCCATAAGATAAATTAATATTTAACTATATAAGATAAGCTGACCCAAAACTGTCACTCGGGTCCAGTAATCCATTCTGGCAATACACTGGCACTTGGGCATTATGCTGTCACTCGGGAAACATACTATAATCTATTACTCAGGCTACTCTATATACTCAGGATACTCTGATTACTCGGGTAATACTGGTTACAACTATCTACTTGGTCGACACTGGCAGTGCTCGGGTTACATAGTAACTGCTTAGGTTACACTGCTGGTTCGGTCAACTCTGTGATGACTAAGTGTTTTGGAACTGATTGACAATATGTCTTTCTATAAGGTCATCAATCTCCCCCTTTGGTATTAGTGACCAAAAACACTTATCATGATCAAAATTTGCTCAGAGTCAAAACTCCCCCTTACCATATGCTTGGGTACTTTCTCGAGTTTTGACAATAGCTCTGTGACTCGGTTACAAGTGACTTTCTTTTTTTTTCTTTGATTTTTCAAAATGATTATTGTAACACTTATATATATCACTTCTCTTCTATTCTTCTGTACATGGATTTCCTATATACATCTTTCCTATATCCTATTTCCCCGTTGTTTTTGACACACATGCCAAAATATATCTATATGGTAATACCAACATAGGATAGAAAATCACTGTGTACCTTTAAAATCTGAGACAAAGTATTGTCCCAATTATCTTGCAACACCTTCAAGATGTGTAACTCTATCTGTAACTCTGTTGATAGCTCCATCATAGTTTCTGCAACTAAAAAATTATTGTCATGAATGAGAGTTTTAGCATGAGCTATATTCTTTTGCATTAGATCCATGTGTGGAAGGAGTTGGCTCTACATGGCTGTGAGATATTCTCTTGTGCTTGCTTCTTCCCTTAGTAATTAAGCCTGCATGTCTGTCAGATACTTAATTTTCAAAAAATGTGCTGAGCTTGAACTCGGGTTAAGTGCCAACTGATATGCACTTTCCTTCAGATCTGTATTAACCTTTGTCAACTTTGTCTTGATTTCCATTGTGAAATTTGAAGTATCACTTAGCTTTATAAATAATGAAGAAATATTATTTACTGTAGTCTCTGGAGAGATAATGAGAGAATTTATCCTGACTTGGTCAATCGCAATCTTGCTTGCAACATTCTCTAGGACTTTGTTCTCAAACTTTCTTTCTGCCTTCTGCAGTAGTTTTTCTTGACCATTTAAATATTTATTAAACTTGTGGACTATGTCTACAAGTTGGTCCATAATTGAATCAGTCTCATTTACTTCTACTTCTAGTGCATCTAGGAATATACCTTTGATGTCTTCCAGCACTCTGTTTCTCTTCTTCTCTGCTCAGAGCTTCTGTTGTGTGGCTCTTTTATGCCATAGTCCATTTGCTCTACTGATAGATTGGATAGATCCAAATTTGGAATCAAAATGCCTTGCTCAAGATCTATATCATTAGTGATTGTTTCTTTTCCTTTTCCACTGTCCTTAGGATTGGGTGAAGGAATAATTTCCTTACCTTTTCCACTTCCATCTACTTCCTTTCCTTCCTCTGTTTTCTCCTCAGTATTTAGTTGGAATAGTTCATTGACATTTATAGCATGAACTGTAGGGTCTAAATCAAATGTAGCATCTGTGCTAACTGAAGGAATGTTCATAGTTACCTTCTATGACTCGGTTAGGCTTTGCCCTATAGTAGGTGGAGCTTGTTGCTTGGTTCCTACTAGTCGTAATTTTGATTCAGCAGACTTGTGTTTGCTTGGAGATAGGATGACATGAATACTTGATTTTAGTAGAGATGCCATTACCTCTACTACTATCTGCTCTACATTGGATGCTTCAATGGATTCTACCTCAAGTAATTTTGCATCATCAGTCTTTTCCTTATGTTTTGTACTCATTACTTCAGTCTTGTCTTCTTCTTTTATTTCTAATATTGTCCCAAACCTCGGAGTGTGATTTCTTTCATACCTGGTCATTGCCTCTTCCACCTCTTTGTTTGTCATAGTAGGCATGATTTGCCTCAGTTTCTATTCTCTGATGTCTTTTTCTGTTCGGACAACATTGCTCCAGGGGATAGATATTGCCTTGAATAGGTATTTAGGCATATGACTCTTCAACTCATATGGATCATACTTCCATCTAGTCATCTTCTCTACAATTGCTTCCTTAACTTGCTTATGTTCATCCTTCATTTTGGAAGCATAATTCAGAGATTTTAGAGAACTCATACCACTACCTTCTCTTAAGGCTTCAATTTTGTTCTCAAAGGTAGGTGGAGGATTCTTGAATGTGATTTCTTCTTCTTCATCTTCCTTAGGTAATATGAGCTTCCTTCTTGATCTTCTTGATTTGCTGGTAGTGAGAATAGGGGTAGAGGCCTTGGGTGTTTTCTTGAGAATTAGCCTATTTTTCTTCTTAGGAGGCTCTAGTTCTACCTCTTCCTCTTCCTTTTTAGATATATCATCTTCTATCTTGATTTTATCTGCTGGACTTATTGAGATAGAAGGAGAATTATTTCCATACTTCTTTCCAAACTGTTCTATCCTTTTCTTTCCTCTTTTCAGAATTTTAGGAATCTAAATCTCTATTGAAAGTCTTCTTTTGGCTTCTTCATATGTAACAAAGTAAGGTGATTTGGGGTCAACATGCTCATTCACAAGAGCTTCAATTATGTTCTTAGTCTCATCTATGTTAACCTCATATGCAAGAGGTTTCACCCATGCTACCCTAGGTCTGATTGCCTAAATATATACATTATCACAATCAACTAGGAAACAAACATCATCCTTATGGTCTTCAGCCAATTGTTTAGGAATTCTATACCTATTCTACATCTTTTCTCTGAATTCCTCAAAATATGCATCCATGATGCTCTCAAAATTGTCTCCTAACTTAGCTATAAACTCATTTATTTGATATATAATTGGTCTATCCTTCTTCCAAACAACTGTGCCTTTGGAGGGGAAAAAATTATGAATGTAAAAGAATATGCACACCAGAAGTGAACCAAACTTACATGGATTGGTCTTTGATGCCCAGATGCTTTCCATTTTCTTTCTCAATTGGATGAGCTACAACTCGGCAAGGTCAAATGAGAGGTTGTTCTTGACCACCTTGTATGCCAAGTCCATAGCCTCACATGGTGCATTGTTAGGTCTGCTAGAGCTGTAGATTTTGTGAGAAATAACATGAATCCCAAACTTCAATTCCATGTCATTTACTCCATTAATTCTCATGCCTCTATCGTCCCACTTGGCAAGAGTCTTCTCAGCTAGGGCATCCTGAGGTAGGGTTTTGGAAGCTTTGGAATTGTCCAACAAAGGATACCCTGTAACGCAATGTATCATTGTCTTTGTGATCTTCACATGTTTCTCCATCCATAGCTGCATGTTGTGGACATGGCTCAGAATGAACCTAATAAACTTAACCTGGAATTTTTGTGGCATATGCATGACATGAGTCAAACCCTTGACTTCTAAATGTTTATGCTCTAGTTTCAGACTTCTGGCATCAAAATTTTTATCATAAGAACTCTTCATTTCCAATGTTCCAAGATGTTAAATTGTGCAATGATAGAAGGCTTGGATGTCATTGATCAATAATACCCTTGGAGGATTAGGGAATGAGCTCCCATTGGTTCTATTTCCTCTACAACCGCTGAATGATGTTTAAACTTAGGAGGATCACAAATTGCATTCCTGACCAACATCTCGGATCCCTTCTTAACTTTGTTGCTAGATGTAGATGCCATTATGCTTAGAGGCTCAATAAAACTTTGCAACTAAAAAAATTTTGAATACAAATTCTCTTTGAATTGCTTAAGGCACTTTATCACTCTGCAAACTGAAAGCTTTGTAAATAATAACACTTGCAATTAATATTTATAAGAGATTTTACTATTGATTTTTCATTAAATGCTTCGTACATGGTAGCTGGCATAGCTGAGAATGAAGCTCAGAGGAAACTAACTTCAATATCCTCAAAACTATACAAACTGACTTAAGTCGGTTAAGCTTGTGCAACTCGGGTGTTACAGAGATCTTGACTCAGTTAAAACTATAATATGTCCTAGTGCATCAATATGCTGATTTGGACTCACTATCATGTCTGGAACTAATGTAGGATGTCTTGTATGCATAGTTCTAGTATTCTCCTTGCATGTCCATTTGGAGATAGTAGATCCACCCGATTCACTTTTTTGGACACCATTAGATCCTTCATTGTTTTGATCTGAACTATTAGGAGATTTTCTTACCCACTTTTGATTCATCTGAGTTCTGATTTCAGAAACTTATCCTTTTCCTTTCTCAAAACCAGTATCCACTTTCTCTTTGTTCATGCAATTCTTTCTTAGATGAACGAGTTGTTTACATACATAACGTCTCTTAGTAGGATTCCTTTTTCTGAGGTGAGTCTTTACATAATTTACACCAATATACCCATATTCACCACAGTGACAACATCTGCTCCATGTGTTGTAATCCCAACCAAAAATTGCTTTAGCTAGTTGTTCAGTAGGGTTCCATTTCTTAGTTCTACACTCGGAGGATTTGTGACCTTGTTTGTTGGGTAAATGTACGAAACTGTGTCACACTTGGGGACCATTTGGCATGTTTCGGCCAGACCTATTTTGGCCGGACCCATTTTAGCAGGACATACATGGCGCACACGCGGCACCATGTGGCATCAATGTGGTAGAGGGGTTCAAGCTAAAACTGGTCTGACTTAAACCCATAAAAAATATATAAATGCCAAAATTTGGGTAGAGCGGCTCATTTGCA
This sequence comes from Thuja plicata, assembly GCA_018584345.1. Taxonomy (NCBI): domain Eukaryota; kingdom Viridiplantae; phylum Streptophyta; class Pinopsida; order Cupressales; family Cupressaceae; genus Thuja; species Thuja plicata. Next base: position 37,601 of record MU217744.1, read on the forward strand.
CCGAGCACCTTCCAAGATTTGAGGAGCGGAATAGGGGTACTTTGACCGAAAATAGGTAGGAATTTTCTGTTTTATTTTTTTTTAATGTTTTTCAATTTTGTTATGTTAAATTAATGTAGTTTTACTATTATTTGATGTTTTTTTTGTTTTAATTTTGTTATTATTAATTTTAGAAAATACAAAATATTGTTTAATGTAGATTTAAATTTATTTTTTAGTTAGAATCATATGTTAGTTAGTTAGTTAATTAATTTATTTTTATTACATGTTTCAAAACATTAGAAAAATGTTACAAAACATTAGGAAA
>MU217750.1:6561-20960 GCA_018584345.1 Thuja plicata
AAAAACTAGAACAAGTCATTGCTCAAAGTATCTTACAGGCAAAGGGTAACATGTCTAAGAAAATTCGGCCACATGGGATCCAGTCCATAATCTTTTCATCAGTGATGGAGTGTGTGCTTTGGAAGGAAACTAAGATGATGACCTCTGGGAGGAGTAGAGAAGAGGCACTAATTACTTCAAACCACAAAGTCATTAGATTTTCTCATTTCTCCTAGAGACCAGAGCTTCGTCCCGCTTCCCTTTTCTTGTTATTTTGTTTCTAGGTGGCGGGGCGGTACTTCTTTCACCATTAAGCTTAAGCTTAGCTAATTTTAATGGTGTTACTTCTTTCAACCTTACACCTATTTCATATGTTGAGTAGGGGATAAAACTCTAGACCTGGGAAGAATTCTTTAAAAGTTCAGACTTGGGTCAACCAACTAGTATAACCGATCTACCCTCGGTGTGTCCGATTACTTGTTCCTTATTTTTATTTCGCTAATTGCCAGATTTTTAGAAATAAACTTGATGAAGATTGCTCAAAATGTACCACCAAACCTATAAAACAGCTCTGGAGACCAGACCAATTCTACCATGTTAAAGACAAATTCTTAAGTTCACCATGCTACAGACATCATCTTGGAGACCAGAGCTTATGTGAAGCATTCCAATCCTCACAAGAGAGAAAAAAATGCCAGAGCCTGAAAAGAAAACCAGAAATGATAACAAAAACCACCAAAAGAGGACTTCCCTGGAGGGCAACCAACAAGGCTATTTACAAGACATGGTACCTCCCAATAAGGCATCGAGAAAGAAATATTTAGAAGCCAAGGGATCTACATAAAATACAATTTTGGACAAACTTACCCTATTTGAAATAATGTTTAAGAAACTGTCTATTGACGGGCAATGGGACAGGTTCTCCAATCATGGTGTTAAGGCAATAAGTGTTTGCCTCACAGATTTTTGAGATTAAATATGGTCTGAGCCAGAGTCGTTGAAACTTGGTGTGCTTACCTTTCTTTTCCTGGGCCTTATCCCACAATAGGACCAAGTCTAAAGTCTTAAAATCCTTGTATTGGGCTCTGTGATCAAACCATCATTTTACCACTGCTTGATGATGTGTGAAATGTTCAAGGGTTGTTTCTCATTGTTCCTCCATTCTCACCAGATTTAGGAGCCGAACCTCCACGATGTTATCCCGGTTGCTAAATTCCTACATAAACTACAAAATTGGGATCTGTAAATTGATTGGGAACACATGGTTCTGGCCATAAAATAGGTGGAATGGAGACATTCCCAGGGTGGCTTTGATTTGAATGCGATCCACCTAGAGGGCAAATTTTAACTTTCGGTGCCAATCCCGAGGATTTTGTTCTAGCAGGTGTTTGATCACTTCAAGTAGATTTTTATTCATAGATTCAGCAACACCGTTCCCCTGGGGGTAATAGTTGCTGAAAAACTTCAGAGTGATCTTTCTATTGTAGGTCCACTTGAGTAATTGCATTGAAGAAAACACCAGACCATTGTCACATACCAAAGCAAAGGACATCCCAAACCTTGTGATGATGTTTTCTTCTAGGAATTTGATAACTACGTCTGCTGTGTTATTCTTACAAGGTATAGCCTCAGACCACTAGGTGCAGTAATTAGTCACAGTAAGAATGTACCGGTGATTGGCAGATAAGTTGGGGTTGATTTTCCTGATAAATTCAAATGCCCATTAGGCGAAGGGCCTAGCCTCGAAGACTGGTTGCAAAGGCATCACCGGGTTACGCTCATGATGCATCACGGTTTGGTAAGTGTGGCACCTCTAAATGTGAGTGTAAACATCTTTAAATATACAGGGCCAATAATATCTAGCCCAAAGGATCTAATGGGTGGTGGTGTAAGCTAAGCCATGCCCGGTTCCAAACTGCCCGTGAAATTCATCAACCATCTTCGCAGCTTGGTCTCTGTCGATGCACTGGAGGTACACTCCCTCATAGTTCCTGTGGTAAAGCGTAGAGTTTTTTATCATAAAGTGAGCACTTTTCATCTGCAAGGAATGACATTTATTGGGAGGTAACCCCTCTAGGCATTTTTTATTCAGTAGCAAATATACTAGATCGGTATACCACGGGTCTCGAGTGATGGACTCCACCGTGTAAGTTTGGCATTCTATGCAGGGAGTCTCTTCTGCCATCACTCAACTTAGTCCCTGACCTCAGACTATCTTCATGGGCTACATTTCTAAATCATATTCCTGGAGGATGGTGATCCATTTCCCCCATCTTTTTCCCAACTCACTCTGCATTAGAAGAGACTTCACGGCTTGGTCTGAGATGATAGCATGCACCTTGCTCCAGAGAATGTAATGCCAAAATTTCTTCACAGTGTGAACAAGAGCAAAGGCCTACTTTCCTAGCGATGAATATTGGAATTTGTCATTATTGAAGGGGGAGCTCATGAAAGCTATTGGTCGTTCTTCCCCTTCAACCTTTTGAGTCAACACTACCGTGATAGAATGCGGCGAAGCAAAGGAGTAGATATAAAATGGAAGGGAGTAGTCTGGACTAGCCAGGACAGGTGCTTCCATTATTATCTGTTTGATATGGGTGAATGCCCGCTTTGCTTCAGGACTCCACTCAATCTTGGTATCCTTTTTCATCATTTCATTGAGTGGTTTGACTATCTTGGCAAATCCAGTGATGAACCACCGGATGAAGTTGATCTTTCTGAAGAAAGACCGCATCTCTTTCTTGCTACCGGGCATCTATAAATTTAGTAGTGCTTCAACTCTCTCAGGGTCAATGGATATGCCCTTTTCAGAGATGATGTGCCTAAGCAACTTTCCTTCAATGACCCCAAATATGCACTTCTTGGGGTTGAGGGATATTCTATACCGGCGACATCTCTTGCAGATCTAAGCGAGATGGGTGGAATGGTCACGCCTGTCCCAGGAAAAGATGGTCAAATCATCCATGTAGATGATTATGCACCGGTTCACAAGGCCCTTGAATGTAATATCCATGGCCTTTTAGAATGTGGCCCCTACATTAATCAAACCAAAGGGCATCCTTCTGTATGAAAATGTTCCCCACTTGGTGGTAAACACTATTTTCTCTCTATCTTCATACTTAACCATGACCTGGTTATACCCGGAGTACCCATCCAAGAATGACATCATTTGGGATCCATTCACTATCTGTAACACCTCATCCAATGAAGGGAGAGGGTGATTATCTTTCTTGGAGGCCTTATTCAAGTTTTGGAAATCCACGCAAAGTCAAATTTCACGGCTCTTCTTTCTCACAGGGACTAGATTGGTAACCCATGTAGTATGTTGGATTGGAAAGATTATCTGGGCTGACAGTAATTTCTCCACCTCCTGGCGAATTAGAGGCTCAACCAGTGGGTTGACCAGTCATTGCTTTTGCCAAAAATGCTTAGCATCAGGCTTCAGGGGGATAGTATGAGTCATAATGGATGTGTCATATGTTTTCAGATCCTCATATTGCCATGCAATTATGTTTATATACTCTCAAAGAACCGCGAGAATCTTCTCCTTCTCCTCAAGGGAGTAGGAGGTGCCAATGTGTATCATCTTCTCTTCACCGGGCTGGCTGATTTTTACCTTTTCAAACTTTCCTCCCTCAAAGGGAGATGACATCTTTTCTCAGGCTCGAGGGTCCAAGTCAAAGATTCATTCAAGCGCATAAATCCCCTTTGGGATGATATTAGTGGGTAGGTCCATGATCGCATCATCTTCATCACCCTACCTAGTATTGTCATGGTCTCGTTCCTCCACTACCTAGTCTTCAAAGACACCAACATTGGCCATGAAGGCTAGGATATGTTGATCATCCTCAAAAACATGAAAGTGGGTGACATTATTTGGAATGGACAGGGTGGGGACCATCTCAACTAAAAATCTCTAGAGTCGCAAGCCAGCCATGGGCTCAAGTGTGCTAGTGGAAATGAAAAGGGCATCTAGGACATAGTTCTGTCGCCGGGGAATAAGATCAATGCCAAAAGCATCAAAATCTTCAATAAGGCTCCAAACCTGATTGCGGTATGTGGCTAGTCTCTCTTCGTGACATGTATATTGACTCCGAATCTGTTTGACAACTAGATCTTAATTACCCAGGGCCCAGAGGTAGGAGATTTCTTTCCTTAACACAAATAAGAGTCCAAGGACCAAAGCCTCATACTCCATAACATTGTTTGTGTAGTTGAACTACAATCTGTAGGATGCGAGGAAGGATTTCCCTCATAGGTTGATTAATTCTACTCTGGCCCCGTAGCCTCTTTTGGATCGGGACCCATCGAACTTAAGGGTCCACAAATTGCTATTTGCGTTCTAGGGCTGGGGAGCAGGAGTAGCCTTTAGATTATTCTTTAGGGACTTGGGAGGATCTTCCTCCTAAACTGTTGGCGTGCGGGTTGGATCTACCTTCAGAGGAGTTTGGATTTGCAATTCCCAGGGAGATGGTATCAAAGGAGTGCATCCAATAGGAACACTAGGCCCCGGGGAATCCATTATGCATTCTCTATCCTGGAGGACGTCGATGTGCCAGGTAGCGATGGAAAGAAAGAGTCCACACTCAAGTTTTGAATGTTTCTGATAGTGTGCTCAGCACCAAGTGCCCGACAAGAGTGTAGCAGGGGTCGTTGTGGCACCTTGAGAGTCAACCTCAACTCTCAATTTTTCTTCTAAGTCCTGGGTTCTTTACAGAACTATGGGATCCTCCCCGGGGGTGAAATTGAATGTTAGGATTTCAAAGGGTCAGTACACCCTGGGGGATGTCTCAGAGAAGAAGACCTCACTAACCCTCCCAACCTTGGTAAGGGCCTGCTTCATCTGGGGTTCACTTTCAACCCAGATCTTATTCGATTCTCCTTCCTAGGGGAGCCATAAGTGGGAGAAGTCGGTCGAAAAGTATCTGTTCAAGGACTTAGACCAATTCTAACTTAATAACATCCCATAAGTCTCTGGGATATCCACCACTTGGATGTCGATTATGCTGGCTATCCTGGGGTCCTGGATAAGCTATATCTGGATGTTCTTCAATTCCCCCACCATTTTCACTGCAGTCTTATCCAGCTGGATCACTGTGCTATTAGATGGGGTGGGATGGAATCCAAGCTTCTGGCATATGGACAAGGGCATGATGTTGCCCAAAGCTCCAGAGTCTACTAAGTAATTATGTATGTTTTTGCCTTGGATATTCAGGCTTATTAGGAAGGGAGGATCCTCATTGTTTCCCTGGAAGACAGCCGCATTGGCATCCTCAAAAGAGACAGTCTTGGGCGGGCGACCGATGACTTTCGGGTTTCCCAAGAGCTTCAGAAGAGACTTCTTCTGCTCGGGACAATTTAGCAAAACCTCCATCAAGGTCATGGAGGTGGTGGTTTTCTCTAACACCTTTGTAATGTCGAATCTCCCTCCTGGGAATTGGTGACTTCCCTCAGCTAGGTCTTTCGCTTGGTTAGAGCTAGGACCTTTTAGAGAGGTGGGCCGATTAGTTGCGTTATCCTAGGGAGGAGTGTCCTTGATAGGGGGTGTAGGCATGTAAGCTAGTCCTTTACTAGCCTGACTCTGGGTATTGTATAGAGTCCTTAGTTTGGTGAAGGCATTGGCCTCAAAGGGTGGGATAGATTCATCAAAGAATCCATGCAATTTGGATTCTTCTTCATCTTCCCCGGAAGTTCTAAAGAAGATGGTCTCATAGGTGAAGGCACTGTGGCTAGACTCTTGCATAAGAGGCTCTAGGGGAGTAGTATCATGTGATTGTTGTCTGTCTAGCTGGGAGATCATGATGACCTTTTCCAGCATGGTGCAATTCACCTCATTATGCGAGCCTGTGTCATGCAATCTATACCAATTAGTCATGGGCTGGAAATCTGTGACTGGTGTGAAATATGATGGTCCAGCACCACTTTGGTTGGTATTTTGGTTTGAAGGTGGACCTCTGATGTTTGCTTTATTATTCCATTGTTGTTGATTGGGCCGAGGCTTGTTGTTGAAGTTTCTTCCCCCAACATTGTTGTTTCGTTGGCCAGAGAAGATATTCCCTCTTTGGGAATTAGAATTCTGGGGTGCATAAGACCCTACCTTTAGTTGACCCATGTCCACAGTCAAGGTAGACAACATTTGTTGGAGGGACTCAACATTGGTGGTCAATTGAGTGTTTGCATCATAGTGTGACGGTTGTTGTTGTTGGTTTCCCGGGAAGGTAGTAGTATTCACCGAAGTTGAGGGCGGCAATCCTCCAGCCACAGATAACTGAAAAAAGGACACTCTGGGTGGTTGTGTCTGAGGTTGTTATGCCTACTGTAGCTGATTCTAAGGGAAGGCTTCTAGACCTGGTATTGCTTGAGTCTATGAGGGATAAACATATTAGGCCTGCTGGTCTATCGGTAGTGGCAGGGGATTCATCACCATCGCAGGGGAACCTATTGCCAGATTGGGGTTATACCCCCTGGCGTATGTTGTTCCGTTGGGGATCATGTTAAAGGGTGTGCTTTGCCCAATCCCGCCTGGGGATTTGTTGAGACCACAAGATAATTCTAAGGCCAGATTGTAAACCTTTTCCAAAGTGTCCTAATCGCCCGCGGTGGTGGTTCTCCTGAGGAGAGTGGCAACAAAGGGGTCCATCATGTTAAGATAAGTCTATATGGTTACTTCTAGGGATGGAATAAAAGGGCCCATGCATCACTTCAAGGCATGCTATAACTGATGGTTGACTGTCACAAGGGTCTCATTGGGTTCCTTCCTAATAGAGATGAACTAGCTATGGGACCAGGCTGGGTCCACATGTACGTGAAAGATAGCCAAGAAGGTATCCTCCATGTCCTGCCAATTGTTAATGGAGTTGGCGGGAAGGTTAAGGTACCAGTTTAACTCACCCTGCCCTAGGGATAGGGGAAACATCTGGGTCACAACATCTTCATGCTGGATCTAGTGTCAGTTCATAGCATCCTTATCTACCTATAAATGTTCTTCTGTGGTCCATGAGCCTAAGTTCTCATATCTTGGGTAGATCTTCTTTGGGTGTGAGGGTAAGTCATTGATTGCCCCCAAAAAAGTTCCTATAGGGGACCCAGTGTTACCGAAATATGCAGCCATTGGGGGAACTGGATTCTGAGTGGTTTGAGCACTGGTTCCTGGGATTCTCTGAGAAGTTTGGGTATTCTGAGGTATGCTAGACCCCCAGACAATAGTGGCTGATGTGGTTTTTGGGGTCCATTTCTTTCGAGCAGGAGGCTTGAGTTCAACAAACCTTCTGGGGTTTTGGGCTGACCTAAGGATTCTCTCAAATTTTGCTGGGGAGAAAGACCCAATCCCACTGAAGGCTTGACTCCTAAAACTATAGCTTGGGGATCCTTCTAGAGGTGTAAAATCAGAATCTTGAGAGGGGGATGAGTTCATGCCCTCCTTCTAGTGCTAGTTTCTATTGATGGGGTTTTGTTGACCGGGTCCGCCAATAGTCATAAGTTGTCACCGGGTACCAGGGTACTGGCCAACTCTGCTTGTAAAGGTTATCCAAGGAAATGAGACTCCCTGGGCCTCCAAGCACCTGGGTGTCGGGTCTCAATGGTGCGGGGCTCTGTTGGGAAAAGTGACTATTTTCGAGGGGGATAGCTAGTTTCTTCAACTCATTCTCTCTCGGGATTCAGAAAGGTAAGGTTTCTCTAAGCATTCTACACTTAGCAAATAAACTGAAAAGGTCCTACAGGGTTAGAAATGTCTCATCTACTTATAGTTATGTTTAAACATCCCACACATCAATAATGCTCTGATATACTATACTAAATACTGAAGAAATACACAACCATTAGTCCATATTTGATCAGTAGCAAGAGAAAGGAGGTTGTTAAGCTACTTAAAATATCAAAGTAGAAGACATGAAGAACATAAAACATAAAATACCATTAACTCAGAAGATCAAATACCAACCACATCATTGCAAGAACTCTCCCTTCTTCATTAATATTTCTTCTAGCAAGCACTGGTGCGTGATACAATGGTGGCTCCAAGGGAGCATCTAACTACTGAATGCTTAAACAATGGAGCATTGAGCTCTACAACTGAAATGAAAATACTGCTTCTCTATTACTATGGATAGCAAAATCATCAATTTCACTGACCCTTGGAAAAGGGCTGGACTTACTATTTATACACATTTTCATCTAACCCTAACCCTAACCATATTTTACATCACACTACAATAAAATATAATATCCATGGGCTGGTACTACCTACGCCACCCTACAAAAGACCTCGAGATGGAATAGGCCTGACATGTCAGAAGAATAAGACAAGAAGGTAGAGTGGAAGAATCAACCTCGAGAAGAGAACCAGGAAAGAGAAGGAAGAAATCTGATCCTCGGAGATCGAGGCTACATGCCTCATAAATGGGAAATGTGGCACCCTATCTCCAATGTGCTAGGTGTATGTCCAAAGCGACACCTCAAGAAGACCATCTGTCAAAAAATTGACTGTTGATATGACATTCCTCGATGTAGCCAGCTACCCTCTAACAGTCTTTATTAAGCACTTCTAAAAGTGACTGGTTGGCCTCAGGGATCGGGACACGGATCACTTGAAAGAATACAAAAATTTAGGATCTGGGACTTCAGGATCTGGGAACTTATGTTCTAAAAGAATAAAGAATACAAAATGTTCAGAGTGCATGTATCAGTGCTGAATGGGTCAGCTCCGGAGACCTTTGTAACAAATGCCTTGTACATATTTGAAGAATACTAAACTATGTTGAATTTATCGTGCAAAAGTCCTACCAGTTGCTTGAGTACCTCCAATGTCAGTTCAAGTCTGGAGTGCTGGGTTCTCACAAAATTGAATGATTCTTCTCCCAGAATCCCGGACTCAGAGACCATTTCTTCCCCAAGGCTGAGGAGCTCCGCTAGTTCTACCTTCCATGCCTCATAGTTTTCCATATCACCCTCCCATATGTTAAGGATGGTTTCCACCTTATACAGAAGGTGTCAGGCCGCATATAAATCTGGGAGGGTAGACACTAGGAAATGATGGGTGTTTCCTACTTACAGAGTGACCCACCCATCGACCGCTTGGGCCTTCTTCTTCATTGCTCATAGGGAGTCAATGTCACTCTGGGGTAATGGCACGTCAGATATGGAGACCTCCAGAGGAATGACACTAATAGGTCTATCCAGCTTACTAAGCAATCCCATAAGGTTTGCTATCTTTTCCTTTTCCCCTTTTCCCCTTTGGGCCTCTTTTTCATATCGGGCCTCCACAGCTATGGTTGCCTCCTTTAACAGGTTCACTTCACCCTATTTACCTCTTTTTCCCAGTGATATCTCTATGATATCATAATCTCCAGCCTCGGTCATTGCCTCAACGGCGTCTGGGGGAGGTGTTGTAGCAATGGTAACTATTTCTCCTCCTGGCCCGGTTCGAAGAGTATGAACCATCTGGGCTTTCTTAGCCTTTGGTGGGCCTTGGACCTGAGCCATCATTTTGGCTAGGGAGAGGTGAGCTCTAGGGGTGGATGGGGATTTTGTCTTCTTTCTTTAAACTAACCACTGAGGTGATAGGGGTGGCTTATTTTCCAAAGTCTATTCTTTCAGTTCTTCCCTAGTGTCTTATTGCTATTCCTCCTCAGTGGTGTGAGTCTCACCCGTCCCTTTCTCTTTATCTTGGGCTTCATCAGGAACATTTCCCCTGGCAATTTTTGTTTCCTTAGCCTTGTCCTCTATATCTTCAGCTTTGTCTAGACCTTCATTAGCTATCCTAGGGGTTTCCTCCTCTTGTTGTTCTTACTCTTTGGCCTCTGTCATTGGGATCTCTTCTTCTTTTGATACATCCTTTGGTAATAGGGGAGGTACCAGGCCAAGATTTAGCATTTGTGCCATAGTTATTACCTACACAAAGGTCACTCTAGGGAGTGGCACTTGGATTGTGGCGGCTGAGGTTATGGTTGCTCCCATAGGTCTGATTCCCTCAGCAGACGCTTCCTATTCACTCTGCTTTTGTTGGTCCACCCTCATATCTTGCATCTCTGAAACCCCGGAAGTGATCTCCTACTCTACCTCCTCTTCTTCCATCCATTCCTCCTGCTCTTATGTAGGTCTTTGTTCCTCAGCTTCCTCTTCTACTGGGACTTCTTCTTCCATCTTCTCGATGTCCCCCTGTAAGTTACCGAACTTGTCAGTTGCAAAAATATCATCAAACTCATCCTGCGGAGGAGGGTTCGCTAGGACATCGGCAGGCTCTGTTTCCTTTTATGGCTCCAAGGAGTCAGAAGAAAGGATCTCAACTTATGGAGTCTGGGGCATCCCCAACTCTGGCTCCTTCTTGGGCTTTAGGTTAAGCCTCCTCCTTCTTCAGGTAATCAAGGTTGGGCCCGCATCCCTTATTGTTGCTTGCTACGTCGGATCCACCCCTGTTGCCTTAACCATCAAGGCTGCTAGTGAAGGGGAGGATGGAAGATGAATTGGCTCGGCCATAAGTACCAGGGTAGCCAGCCGTGTGATTAGCTTCTCCTTCATTTTCTGGGAGGTTGCTATTGATTGCCTTATTTTCTCTTTAATAGGGACTTCCTGCATAGTGGGAGTTGTGTCTACCTTTTTTCCTTTATCTACTCTTTGTGAGGAAGTCCCGACCCCTGGAGTTAACTTTGGTACCAGCTGGGCTGCCCGACAGATGCTTTTTTGGCACACCTTTTTGAAGTAGAGGTGGCTACATTCAACTATTCTCCAAGTGAACTCTTTAATTGTGGGCCCTTCTTGCGCATCCTAGTTCACTAGTGGAAGGGCCAATTTATCGATCCCCTTTTCCTTGTATTAGGGATCAACCATGGAGCTGATATCTGAAAAGTCCTCTGAGAATCTCTAGAGATTCAATCTCTTAATCATCCCTATGGTCATCTTGATAAAATGTCACCCTCAGACATCCATGTCATCCTGCCAATCCTCCCAGAAATATTCCATATGATATTGGTGGGGCTCTGATGCCCGGGAAAGCACTGTTGTGATCTTGCCATACAAATCAAAATGTTTCTACGAAAAGTAAAATTCCATCAGGCCATAACTCTTAAGCTCATTTTTCACCTCTTTAGCGGTGGCTAAACTGCATGAATAATTCCCACAAGTGATCGGGAATGCAATATTTGTTACCTTCTTCAAGGCATAGAAGGCGTGCAGCTCCATCATTTGCCTACAATATTCCAGGAGGATTATCTTGTCCCCGCAGTGTTTGGGAAACAAGTAGGGTTTCCCAGAGAAGTCGGTCACCCTTATATAAGTATGCTACTGAAATTGTATATAATAATGTCCATAACTCTAGACTAAATCCATCGCCTCTGTGGACAGGAGATATCCTACATCTCAGGTGAGTGTGAGCAGGTGGTAGTAAATGAAGGCACCATTTACTTAGTAAAACTAGGGAAGTTGGCCTCCCATTGTATTTGTGGGAAGTTTTCCCAATGCGCCTTCTGTCCCAGGCCAATCCTGAGCACGCCCTCTGTAAGTAACCCATTGGTATGGGGCTGTTGTTGCGCTAGGGCCTAGAGGAAATAAGAAGTCATATAAAACTTCTTCTTCTTGGCCAGTTGGAGGAACTGGGAGTCCACATGGTTGGAGATTATGGTAGCCCAGTCAAAATACTCCTTGCCCATGCTGATACCTAGCAAAAAGTAGTACATCCACCCAGAGAACTCCTGGGTATGTTGTTTTCCAAAGACCTGGCATAAGGCTATCATCCCCATTTAGATTCTTTCTTTGAATTCAGCCCTCGGGATTTCCAGCTTCATCCTTTTGGGATCCCTCTTCAAGGTCTTTAGCCAGTGATTGTTCATGTATATGTGGGCCACTTCCTCCAACTGAGTGAATTGGGCCAAGGCATCTGACCCGGTGACCATGACCAGGTTGTCAAATTGGGGTATCCCCAGGCCCCTCTAGAAGGTATTAGGATCGAGGGAGACCAAGGGAGTAGGGTACCCCATTGGCTCCTGGGCTACGAGCATAACAGCCCAGACAAATGTGTTGTAGTGTGCTGAAAGTGTGAGAATAAGCTCTAGTGATTGCATAGAGCATGGGAAACAAGCTGCCTTGAGGATCCCAGAGTTTCCAATTTGAATGGCCAAAGGCTCTCTGGCCTGTCACTGAATGTACATAACTTTGACCAAGGCCTGCATTTTTGGCCATGTTCTGACACTGGTGTCGGTGATGAGCTGGACTTTGGTCTTGATCTTTGAGCCCACAATGACTTTGTCTTTCACATATTTTAGGCTCAAAGGCATCTTTTCCAGGGCCTTTTCCAACTTAGATTTGACTTCTGCCAGTACTTTCCGTGGAAGGTAGTTCCAGACTTCCGGGTGGTGAGCATGCAGAAGCTTCAGACATTTGTAAATTTTGTTGCTCTGGAAACCTGCAAGGAAAGGTGACCGTTAGAGCCCATTAATAGACATATACTTCGGGGTCTAGAGATCTTACCATCATGGTGTTTGCTTCCCCTAAAAAAGTTAGCTTCATTCAAAAACTCTGGGCAACATACATATACATATTGCGAACTTAGGAATTTAATTAACCATCCAGGTTCAGGAATTTTATCATGCTTAGTAAGAAAAACATGGGATGGGTGATGGCAAGAGACCTGGAGCCCAAGGAAGTAACCATTGGTAGAGCTGTACAAAAAGTGGGTCATCAAATCCATGTGGGCGCCACGTGGGTGTGTAATAAATGGGAGTTATGGTGATGACGGCGGAGCCAACTTTCTGAATGCATGAAAAGTGAAGGCCACTTGGACAGATTTAAATGCATGCATGGGTCATAAATGAAGGTCAGGCTAGTTTACAGAGGAGAGAGAAAACCACCTATTTGAAACTGGCTAAGAGCCAAGTTTCAAACAGGCAGTATTCTACATAGAATGAGCTCACGGATGAAAATTAGGAAAAGAGGCAGCATGGCGAGCCTGCTAGGCCACCTGGTAGGATAGATACAGAATATAAATTAGAGTTGAAGGGTATATACATGCATATTGGAGGGATATACAATGAATATACACTAAATTTATACATATATACACCGCAGAGAAAACACTTATAAGAAACTAGATAGAACAGAATATTTACAACTTCCTACACTATATATAGACTAGATTACACCTATATAGAGGACGGACAACCCTCTGGCAAAGCTAACCCACCAACGGGCGGAAAACCATAAAGAAACGGAAGACAAATAGACAAAAAGGCAAAAGCAACCCAAGACCCACAAAACCAGAAAGAAAGAAAGCCGAAGGGAGAGGAGGCACCAACCTGAAAACACAGAAAGGAGAGGAAAGGAAACCTCTGTGAAAGCTTTGCAATAGTGTCAACTACCAAATGATCACAACTCGCCACCACAAACCACTCACAATCGCTCAGAAATTCTTGAAATGATTAGCACTGGATTATTGCTAAATTGCTACAAATTGCTCTAAAATCACTCTGATTGCTTAAGTGTTTAATCGCGATAAATGTGAAAATGAAAGGTAACTTCTATTTATACTCATGGTAAAAATCAAGCCACCTTTCCATCCGCAAACTCCGGACAGACAGACCTCCAGATTCTGGGCCCAGAGATTCCATGCGATAATACCATCTTAACGAAAGAAGACATCACGACGAAGAAGCTCGGAGTCTAGAATCTAGCTCCCGACAAAGGATGACCAACTCCAGGACTAGGGTCCCAGAGGCACAAGAGACCAAAAAAACAAAGAAAAACCATGGGGAAGAAAACTCTGAGGAAGGAAAACAAGGGAAACAAATAAAAAGACAAGGCAAGAGCCAAAAGCAGAAAAACAAAAAAAGGGGGAGCCAACATTTTGCACACAGAATGTAGGGACGAGGATGCAGGGCATAACAAGTGATTTTACAATATTTTATTAGCTCTAGTGGCCAAATTAAATTTATTATAGACCCTATAGACCTTTAGATTCCCTTACTATACTAGGATCAACAAGATGACCCTTAATGATCCCACTAGGTGCATTTTGACCTTAACATGCCATTCACCTCTATTACATGCCTTCATATGTTTAGGCTTTGACATTCAAATGTATCAAATAAAAAATGGACCATAGGTCCAATTACATTCAACTCTTGATATAAAGGGATTTACCTTGGAAAACCTAGTGAAAGAAGATTTCATTATAGTACAAACTATGCCATTTCTGGCCTCTATATCCTTGTAAATTGACAAGCCAAATGCCTCCTTGGCGACTCGAAGAATATCAACAACACAACAACAATGTTCTCCTACCTTGTCTTTCTTTACAACTTGTTCCAACCCACTTTCACACATCACACATACAACTCACAAAGCTCTCAATTGGAGAAGAATTACATGATCCTCAATTAGTGTATATATACACAGATTCAAAAAATGGAACAAAAAGAGAGACAAACAAG
>MU217757.1:12293-49697 GCA_018584345.1 Thuja plicata
GGTCATTATTGCGATCCTCGTGGTCTGGCGAGGGGTTTAGAGGGTCTTTGGTGTGAACTTACTATTTATAGTAAGTCAAGGGATAGTTCCAATGAACTCAGATGAGTTAGAGGAGTTGAATGATGCTTTCGGTTTTCATTTCTGGCTTCCGGTTTGGGCTCCAAGAATCTTGGAGAGAGCATCTATTTTTAGTATGTCACCTCGTCAGGTTCGTTCATCATCTTTTATCATCAGGATCACTCCTGTGCAAACAGATTTCGATTCTGATGCTTCTTCAGTGGTTTTCGCAAGATGGGTGAATTATTATTATTATTTGATTAAATTTGCTAAGGTTGCCATTATTGTTGGTATTATATGTTCGGCACTTTAGTGTTATAGCTCGTCGGAACCGGGATGAGAAGTTTTAAATCTTTCGCACAAGAAACAGGGGCGTTGCGTGTCATAATTTCCTGATATTGATGAAAAGGTCATTTTTTGGAGCCAAATGAGTTAATAAATTATATTACTCAATATGTGCCTAAGTATAAAAGTGCTTCAAGTGAAAAGTGTTTGAGAGAAGACACTTTTTAATTATAAAAGCAATAGGCAAGGCGTTCATTCATCATCTATCGAATATTGATTATTGAATTTGTTCTTGGGAATTGTTCCTACTTTTTGTGCCCTAGCTGAAGGGTCAAATTAGTTTCTAGTAAATTGATTCTACTGGAGCTAATAATCGATTGATTGCTGTTGTATAATCAATTGTCTTCAATCGATTGCTGTTGTATAATCGATTGTATTCTTCCTTCATACTGTTTTGCCTGTGGCTGAAGGAAAGAGATAATGCTGAAAGTTTGTATGCACACTGAGGGTGTGGTTTCTTGCCTGTGATTGGAAGAAGAGATCAATTCTTCCCTTTCGTGCTGATGTATACAAATTGAGGAAATACTGAATTCTGGATCGAAATTGTCTGTATTGGCCGGTTGTGGCAATTGATTGATTCCAGCAGATGAAAGATTAACGCTGGGCATTTATACTGGGGCTGCGTATTAATTAGCAGCCTGTGGAGTTGAGGTGATGTGTTTGGAAGTGGTGGCTGCTGTTGGGAAGGTCCTTCTCCATACGATGTCCATTATAGGGATCGCGTGAACGGATACCAGCCGCGCAACTGTTGTAATCTCAGCGCGGGTGGAGAAGGTTGTTGCTATAGGTCGCGGCTAGTAGTGGAAGGTGTTGCAAGGCTGCCGTTTCATTGCTTGATAACCAGTCTGCACCAATACACGGTATTTTCTATCATTTGCATAGTTCTGAATTTAATAAGTGTTCAAACTATCAAGAAATATCAACTTGAATGTATTTTTCCAGTATTCATAAATAAACAGAGATACATATTTTTTAATGATAAGGAATGGTTAAGGAATAGCAAATTGGTTTTCAAATATTCAAATCAGGGTGTTTTGCTTGAAAGTGGTAAATTTGTGCAAAAACATAATGAATTATTAGCGGAGCCAGGTTGGGCTCATTACAGAAACCTTGAGGTTGTGTCATGTATACCACCTCCTCCAAATCACTATTGAGGAAGACACTCTTCAAGTCCATTTCATGGACTTCTCAGTAAAACTGAGCTGAAATGGCTAGAACAATTCGGATGGTGCTGATCTTTGTTGCTGCAGGAGCAAAGGTCTTATAGACAATGCCTTCTCTTCGTGAGAACCCTTTAGCCACCAACCGATCTTTGTATTTATTAAGAGTTTAATCAGCTTTGTATTTCACTTTGTAGACCCATTTGCAGCCAATGGGTTCCTTTCGTGGTTGAAGATCTAACAGAACCCAAGTGTTGTTCTTCAAAAGACTATAATGCTTAGATTCCATAGCCTTTTCGCATTTTGGTTTACTTCTTGCCTCTGAAGAATCCTGGGGCTCATAAACATTTTGAATGTTAGCCATATGAGCAAAGTTGATAGTCCTGTGCTTGCTCTTGCCTCTGGATCTACCCTCAACAAGCTCATTATCCCATGCATCACCGATGAGGTTGTCCTGCCGCTTAGGCCGGAGAGTAGAATTATCTTCTTCCAAATCAAGATGATCATTATGACTTTTTAGTGTCCCCAAAAAATTCTTAATAAAGGACATTTATATTTAAATTATTTAATATTAGTTTTTAAAAGACTATTTTAAAACTAATGTTAAATAAGTAATAAAATAGTTATAAAGTCAATTAATAATAATATCAACGACTTTATAAAAATATTTCTATTTTCAATAAGTTACAGGGAAGTTATACTATGGGAATTTCTTCCCTTAAAAGAACATCTTCGGGCACATGGAAGGTAAGGTGAAGATTTTATGAATTCTATAGTAAGTTTTCTCAGAAGTGAGATTGAGGCCAATTCACCAGTGGAATATCTGTCTAGCAGTGATTGCAAGCAGATAAATAAATGGTAGATGAAAGGTGACAAAATGTGAAGACATTTTATAGACTACTAGAAGGTGGCGTCTGGTTTGCGACCTTGCTCAATCACAGCAATAAGGATTGCCGTATTTGTATGTGTCAATAGTATCATAAGGAACACGACACTATGTGACTACCAGGTTCGGGATTGCTAGTGAGTCACGAAGAAGTCATTGTGGGGCTTGTGGGAACATTACGTAACAACAGGTGGTGGTGAGTCATCACACTCCCAACACAAAGAAGATGACGGGATCCAAAACATTGATACATGGGTTAGACAGAAGATAAAATGTCGGTCTTGTGAAATTAATCCCAACTGATGAGAAACAACATTCACAGGAGATAAGCACAATTGTTTGGTGCGGAAGTATAATAGCAATTGGGTCATGGGTGTTGTCAAAAGATAACTGAACGACAAACTACTATTCACGTTGTTGCACGCATCCTAGCTGGAAGAATTGGTTGATCAATCCTCAGAGGTTCGCTGGATACATCTGGAGCCGTTCATTATAGTCCAGCACAGGAGGGGACGTTCCACTTGACGGAGATCATTCGCATCCTCTATTCACAGATGGTGGAGATCATTTGCATCATCTATTCACAGGAGCACGGTTATTCTGAATACTATCCGAGACTTCATATTGTAATAATCTGTCATTAAAGTTTTAGTAGAATGAATGTGAATTCCGGCTTGAGGAGGATAATTTATTCATGTATTTTGCTCTCTGCCTAAATTCTGGATTGAGACATTTGAATAGAATACTGAAAACTGCTCTGCATATTGGATTTGAATTTTGTGTTTTGTTATTGTGTCATCACCGAGTGTAAAAATAAATCTGGGATTGTACAGACTTGGGCTGCTTGGAATGAAATCATCTGGATGTTGGCTTGGGTTCATGCCTAGGAGATTCCACAAGATCAGAATTTTCACAATCCGTTCCTTCAAGTGAAGCTAATGGAAGTCTAACACCCAAATTGTTAGCTTGCAAAAGTTGACCTTTAAGAATCTTGATGGTAGAAGAGAGTTGAAAGGACCCACCTTCATAGAAAACATCTGTATTGAATGTGAGATGATCAGTGTACACATCAATCAACTGCTAGGATTTATGATTGTCACTGTAGCCTATAAGAATCAACTTTTGACTTTTGGAATCCAGTATAGTTCCCTTGCCATCTGAAATTTTAAGCATATGCTGTCGAACTAAAAGTCTTCAGGTGGGTGATTTTCAAGTTTTCTCCCAGACCATGCTTCCTCTGGGGTCATCTTCTTGACGACCCGTGAGGCCATTTCAGAAGGTACACTGCAATATAAATTGCCTCAACCCAAAACTTCTTAGGAACATTTCTATGCTCAGACTTAGATCATAACATTTGCGTAATTGTATGATTCCTCTACTCAACAACACTGATTTGCTGAGGAAATAGGGTGTGGCAGGTTGGTGAATTCATTGGAACAAAATTACCCCCCATTATCTGACCTAAGAGTTATGATCTGACTCTTTTTCAACTAATGCTTTAAACTTTTGGAATTCATTAAACACATGGTTTTGCCTTTAGGAAAAATACCCACATTTTCCTATTGAATTCATTTAGAAACAAAAGAAAAGGTCACACTAGTGACCGATGCAGTATTGATTTATCCACAAACATCTGCAAGACCTTGGATGCTCTCCAAGCGTGTTCGTTTGAGAATGGAGTCCGATGATGCTTCCTTGTTTGGAAAGCTCCGCATACTCCACGTGTTTGCTATTGAATCTCAGTTATATCATCTACCATATTCTCTTGAGCCAACTAAGAGAGGTATCCTAGGTTGAGATGCCTATATAGTTGATGCGAAATAGTATTGATGGATGAAATCTTTTCAACCATCACATGCTCTTGAGAATTTCCAATATCAACCATCCTTTACAATCCATAATCTTCGAGTCCAATTGCATTTGTCTTCTTGGACTCCTCAATAATGTGACACTTATGTGCACTGAAGACGACATGCAACTTGAGACAGTATTGCATAAGCTAACTCGGAGAGAAAATTGAGCTCCGTGCTCGGAACATAGCATACATTGAGAAAAATAAGATTTCTACCACTAGATGTAATTTGAATGTTGCCCTTGTCAACAACTATATACTCTTCACCATTGTTGAAGATTAGTGAATCGTAGCAAGCCGAGTACTTCGTGAACCAATCTCTCGTGTGAAATTGAGAGAAGCTCTAGAATCAATGTACCATGCATAATTTTTGACATAATATGCCGGTCTTTTGGCTATGAATGCATAAAAGATAAACTCTTTCTCAGTACGCTTTGCAACATGGGCCTTCTGTTGAGACCCTCCGTGATTGGACTTCTCATCAACCAACCAATTTCTAGAGTATTTTTTCATGTGACCAAGCTTACCACAAATAATGACATGTGATATTCTTCTTGATACTCTCCTCAGATTTTCCTTGTCTTTTCTATTGATATTTGCCTTTGTCTATGGCAGGAAACACCTTTTCCATAGTGGCTTTCATGTTGTTGCTCCCAAACTGTTTCTTCCATCTGTCCTGTTGCAAGAGCTTGTTGCTCAGTCCATCGAACTTTAGGTCAACATTGGTAGATGAAATGTTTAGAGTCTCGATTAAGTGCTCATAGGATCGTGGTAAGCTTTTCAATGGGATAACCACCATATCCTCTTCTTCCATCATGTGACAAGTACCCTCTAGCGTATTCTGTATGTCTTTGATTTTCATGAGATGATCCTACAAAGACATCTTATCATCGATCATAGTCAAGAGCATATTCGTAAGGAAGAATGCTCTACCGTTTTCTGCGTTTTGTGCAATTTCTTTAGGTGTGTTCTGATTTTTGTTGTAGTCTTGCCAGATGGTACTTCTAGAAGCATCTCGTCAGTGTCAAATAATTTTAGCAACGTAATGCCTTAAGCTCGATAGGAAAAAATAATCTCTCTGGTTGACAACTTATATAGTTTTCCTGCCAATTAAAGCAACTTAGAGACCATATATTGCATGAACTTGCTTGGTCTATGATTCAAAGTAGATCCGATAAATTACGAAGGCAAATTTTACAATCGCCCTCAAACTGTGGGATAATCAAATGAAATCAAATTAAATCAAGCCATCTTATTTGCAATGACGGATATGACTTGCTAATCAAAGTGAACTTTTCCAAACACTTTGACCATTAAAGAGAGCTACCCATGGATCTCCTAGACAATAGCCTTTGAATAGTCGATGAAACAAAAAAATAAGTGGAGAATCAATGTTCTTTACAATAAAGAAGGCACTCTTCATACCCATGATGCAAGCCCTCGGATATTGAAAATGTCGATCAATGAGGACAAGTGCACAATATATGCAAAGCAAGCTGACCACAAGCATAATCACATAGTCACCTGCATCTGTAATGGAAGCTTGTTCAAATCGGACGATGCCAATCCACCACAAATTACTTGCAACTGAAGAATATGGGCTCGGGCATGCACCCCTAATAAAAAAGTTGTCCAACGATTGTGAAAGTCGATCCTTAAACAAAAAAGTTGACCAATCCAAATCACAAATTACATATAACGAGACCTAGTGTAAAGAGCCTGGGTGGCTCTATTCCGGATTTAACTTGCAATAGTTTTATTTATTTTGAAATTACAATACAAATAACAATTAAATTTGGAGTAACTACTGCAAACCGTAAATTGCTTAACTATGATAATTCTCTTATTGAATTCGAAATGCAAATTACCAATGCTGATTTGTAACGCTAGGGAAAAAAACCGATACAAAAACATAATTCATAAAAAAACATGATTATTATCCTTCGAAACTGATTCAATACTAGCCACAATTATAAGCAAGGATGGCGGCTTCTGTTGATGGCTGATTCATTGGTGTCCACAGAGGCTGCGGTTAAGAACAAGACAACAGTTGTTGGTGATAGATACTCACGCCAAAGAACAAACCGTTGATAATTTCCAGGTAATGGCGTGTAGCAATTTCCAGATGAATCCTCCTTCTATGGCGTCAAACCTTATACTATTTACTTCTAACAATCTTCAATGCTGATCAAGAAATCATCACACAATTCATTGGAATTGAATTCCAATTCAAAGTGGCACGCATTTGACATGGATTCACAATTCATTCAACACTCTCTCAAATCCTTGTCTCCATTGGAAAACTCTAGGCAATTTCATAAGAAGTCAAAATGATATAATGATTAAGGCATGAATCCTTCAAGAATTCGAACCCTTCATATCATGCCCCAAAGCTTCTTCAAGAAGGCTTGAAATTGTGGCTTCAAGGTGACACTTTTCACTTAAATGCATACTTAATAATATAAGCTCATAAATCCAATATGAATTAATATAATACAACCTTTAATGAGCTCATATAATTAGTCATTGACTTAGGCAAATAATGATTATTTAATGAAGGAAACTTAATTAAATAATCATACGCAAATAGCTCCAATCATCAAGAACCAAGAGCATCAACTGAACCTGCATGCCTAGGTGTCATCCAAAAATAGTAACTGGCCAACTGGTGACTTACTATAAATAGTAAGTCCATCAATCCGAATATCCTGCCACAGACACCATATCTGACACTGTCAACACTGCTCCGATGTCCTACCAAACCCATACTGTGACTTACTATAAATAGTAAGTACACACCAAAAGACCTAATCACCTCAACAGACCACGAAGGTCGTAATAATGATTTGGCACAGGACCTGCTAAAAATTGGGACATTACAGTCCTCCCTTCCTGAAATTGCTTGTCCCCAAGCAATCTCAGAAAACAAAACATATAAGTCCACGCGGATCCCATGGATAGAGTGGAGTAATGTCCCTGCGATCACCTGCAAACTCCTGTGATGAAATCACCACCCACTGAGCTAACCAAAACACACTGTCATCATGCCAACCATAGCGGTCCACGCAATCCGCAATGCCAAACCTGTCACTACCTAGATCCCAGTAGAGATGAAAGTCACAGCCATCCATAACAAAGAAAAATGGATATCCAAAACCATAACAAACCAGAGCTCCTTGTACACCCTACCAATATGCCTTGTGTACTATCGCAATCCAGATATCCATTCATTGTAAAACCATCCTGGATGTACTGACCCTGCAAGACACCTCCTGCTAACTTGCAGTAACCATCTCCATCATTTGCAGATGGAGTAAATCCATCCCAAAAAGAATGGTATAATCCTAGAGCCAACCCACGCTGACGCACAAAAAAGTCCTCAACCGGTGGGTCAAACGAGAAGTGATGAGTGCTCCTGACTATGTAATCATGGTGAAATGCTCCAATCCCCGTTAGAGGCTAATCAAAAGCCAACTGAGAATCAAGAGGGCTCCAATCTCTAACTCCGAACAATTGGTTGGGAAGGGTCCCGAGTAACCCGCTCAACAAACCCAACCACAAAATTCCTGTGAGGAAGCGTTGTAGTCAAAATATCTACAATCTTTCCCACTAAATTTTTTATACCGCGAGAACCCTGAATGAGTGTACCCTCATAAGTCTTGAATGGTCCCTCTTGCAAAACATGACTCTCAAGCAAGTACTCCATAAACGACTCCGTGCAGTAGAAATTATAAGAAGCAACATCAACCTGCTCGCCTGCAATCCACAACGGATCCCTCGAAATCTGTGGCACTAGCAATTGCCTATCATGATCAGCTGTATGAGACGAAGGACTAGATTTGCTTCTGACAGAAGGAAACAAATCATCATGAGAACTAGTCTGCAAACCAGATGATACCCTATCCCTATCCTATGAATCAAATGGAGTAGTGTCAAAAAATGGCACACAACTCCCTAATGAATGCACTCCTGCTACCTCAGGACTCTCAACAACTTGCTCTGTATCATCTGTCATCATGCTAACAACTGCAAAACTTGATACCACAACACTCTCTCTGTTGTCCTCCACTGATGCACTCACCTCAACTGTATCTACTGCATCTGTCTCAAGGATGGATAAAACCGCATCCCCAACACATCCATCACTATCAACTGTGGAAGCTGACTCACCACCAACCACCATTATCTGCAATTGAACTGGATCTATGGGTCGCATAGGCTGAATCTGCTCCAACTCCACAATCACCACTCCCAATTGCAACTGTGACTCCTGATGAGCCAACTGAGTGCTCTCTAAAGCTTCAGAAATCGCTGTGAGCTCCTGAGTAAGCTCACTCACCACCTCCTCTCTGTCCATCAGTGCCTCGTATGCCGTACTCCCCCACTCAACTAAGTGATCTCGATCGGCTACCAATTGTAAATAATCCTGTCTCAAAATCCTGACAACCTCTCGCAAGGAATGAATCTCTGTCGGGGAAAGGTAACCACCGCTGTGCTCATCTGTCATAGGTGCACCCCAACCATAAACAACCAACAACTGACGATGTAAGAACCCAACTTGGCTCTCCTCTGCTGACTGTTTCTTTTGAATGCAGTTGATTTGAATTTGTTTTGGTTTTTGAATGTTTATGGATTTTTTTGTGTTTTTGGTAGTAATGAGCAATGATACAATTCTAAAATAAACTCCTATGCTTAAAATAATTCTGAAACAATAAGACTACTGCTGGAATTAATTTATGAGACTATCAAGGAGAATGTTTATTCTGTTCTAAGGCCAATATGCCTGAAAAAAACAATTCATAACAATGTAAGAATAAAACCTGATTTTTGCTGTCCCAGTAGATGAAAATCTGCAAACTGCAAATTTTAATTTTTTTTATTTTTTTACTGTTCACGCGGCACTGTAGCAGTCCGTATGGAGACACTGTTCACGCGCCACTGTAGCAGTCCGTACGGCAGTACTGTAGCAGTCCGTACGGCGGTACTGTAGCAGTCAGTACGGCGGTAATGTAGCAGTCTGTACCGTACTTGTTAATCACCAAAAATTCTTCAATAAATCTGCAATAATTATTCGTGAATTTATTCTCCAATTCTGCACAATTAGATGCAAATAAGACCTCTGAATGAAGTCTCCCTGAAACCAAATATCACTGAATATTTCATCAGTTCAGATGGTGAACATTGAAGCAACTACGTCCTCCAATGGTGGCTGAAAACCCTCATCTCCAGAGCAAACCCCTTCAATTTCCCAATGTCAAAATAGCAAAATAGCAATCCATATTCCTCTCTCCAAACTCAACGCCATATATCCTTCTTGCAAATCGTACCCTAATCCTCTTAATTACAATTTTGCTTGTAATTTCATTTAATTTCACTTTTTGTGCCAAACGATTTTAATCATTAAATGGGCATTTAATTTTAATATTTCAATAGTCTGGCTCAGATAATTTAATTAAAAACATGTCCCCGTCTAATGATGAGTTGACCCTCAAGTTAAGTGATTATAATATAAAGTCACTTTATAACTTTATTATTAAATCACTTAATAATAAATGCTAAGTTATTCAAACTTGTCTAACTCCATGAATACTTTGAATTTAGCTATGCCGTCTGAAACTGGAGCTCACCAGTTGACCACCCATATGACCGTGATGTCTGCTAAAAGTAGCAGGGGTCCATCTCCAACTGCTAAAAATAGCCTGACCAAGCCAAACTCAAAGCAAAACTCATCATAAACAAACTTTGGCAACCCAGAAGTGTACTTTGCTCTGTCCCCGGAAGATCTCCACGTTAAGGTGACCCTCTATCCAATCCTACTAGCCTACGAGGGTGTCTAATAGGCTAATCACAAGCTAGAGTGATGTCTCTAGCTAGAAGGGGACATCACAGACGAGTGGCATCGAAATGCTCGAGAGTAGCAGTAATGTCTCTCTCATCGACTCTCAACTGGGTAGTCACATGATGACTCTGCACAATGGGTCTCCTATGTACAATCTCAACTGCACTGTCCACACTATGGAAGGAAGTTGTATCCAACCAACTTCCCTCAAGAATACCTTATCTCTGTGTACTATCATCCGAGCACACATTTGCAAACTGAGTACTGACATCGGACTCATCCTCATCTACCCCCGAGGAAGCTGCTGCTGAATCTAACCCATCACAATCCTTAGCTACCTCGTCATTTGTAACCATATGACAATCTAGATCTTGGGACCCATCCTCACTCACTAACAACTCAGACTCCTCCCCTAGGGTCTGATAAATCAAGGATGACTTGTTGCAGGTAGAGTCATCCTCATGAGTGACCGAAGAAGTAACCTCATTTAAAGGAATGGAAGCTCTTGCTGAAACAAACTCTTGCCACTCATCTGCTTCACCATCCTCATCCGCAAGTCCTTTTAAAAATGGATCCTGGGATCCACCACGACCGAATGACAACGTTGAGTCAAAACCCAATGTTTGATATAAAAAACCAAGCACATTGCAGCCCACATGATCCCCACAAGCAACATTAGAGGTATCCACCATGCTAGTATCAACATCGTCTATCTAAGACCCCTCTGCTATCTCTGGCTGCATACATGACTCTATGTCATCCCGATAATCATCTACATTGTGGCATGAATCTATATCACATGACTCATTTGTAACACGCCAATCCTGAGTGTCATCACTGGGTAGCTCCATGCTCACATCCTCTGTACAGGAAAAGACTGCACTCTCCTGTACTGAATCCACACTGCGACAAGTGTCATAAACATCAGAGCTGTCAGAGCTCAAATAGTCCTCGTAGTCCTAAAAAATAACACCATTATCTAGGGTGTCAGAATCCCTAGTGGTATCTACAACATCCTCCACTCTTACACTATCCATGACATCATCAACATGCTCACATAAAGGACTGATGTCTGGAAAATCAGATCCTGTATTGCTGATACTGCTACCAACTGATGCAAGACTGCCATTAATGGCAGTAGACATGTCACCAGCCTGATCTGTGTCACTAACTCTAGTAGGCTCAGGATGTTGAAACTCAGTTTCACTATCTGCCAACAAGTCAGGCACATCCACATGTCCCTGTAAAGAATTTCCACCCCCAAGTGTGCAAGTAGGACTAGTGGTTGGTCCACAAGTATAGGAACATCTCTACCAAAATCAGCAGCAGCTGAAAACTCATCATGGAGATCTCTGGATGTCTCACTTGAGAAAAACTCATGTCTCTCCTCATATCTTTTCTATCAATAGGATCTATTGAACAAAGAAGCCAAATAATTTGTCGCCTTATCGACAGATGCCGGATTTGAAAGACTTGCATTAAGTCTTTCCTGATTTTGCCTTAGTCTCTCCATGTTTTTCATCATGGCATTTGTTTGCTGTTTAAGAAGAGATATACTGTCTATCTGGTTTCCTTCTTTTCTAGATTTCCTGTGTTTGTCCATGACTACAAAAAAACTATAGTGTTGATTACTCAAGTCAAACAATTAAGCCCAATAAATTCCACCCCACCGGATGGCAGGAAATCACTCTGGTACCATTGTAAAGATCATGCCTGGCTCTATTCCGGATTTAACTTGCAATTGTTTTATTTATTTTGAAATTGCAATACCAATAACAATTAAATTTGAAGTAACTACTGCAAACTGTAAATTGCTTAACTCTGATAAATATCTTATTGAATTTGAAATGCAAATTACCATTGCTGATTTGTAACGCTAGGGGAATAGACCGATACAAAAACATAATTCATTAAAAAAACTTGATTATTCTCCTTCGAAACTGATTTAATACTAGCCACGGTTACAAGCAAGGATGGCGGCTGTTGTTGATGGCTGATTCATTAGTACCTGCGGTTAAGAACAAGACAATAGCTGCTGGTGATAGATACTAACGCCAAAGAACAAACCGTTGATAATTTCCAGGTAATGTCGTCTAGCAATTTCCAGATGAATCCTCCTGCTATGGCATCAAAGCTTATACTATTTCCTTCTAACAATCTTCAGTGTTGATCAAGAAATCATCACATAATTCATTGGAATTGAATTCCAATTCAAAGTGGCACACAACTAACATGAATTTTACAATTCATTCAGCAATCTCTAAAACCCTTGTCTCCATTCGAAAACTCCAGGCAATTTCATAAGAAGTCAAAATGATATAATGATTAATGCATGAATCCTTCAAGAATTCGAACCCTTCATATAATGCCCCAAAGCTTCTTCAAGAAGGCTTGAAATTGTGGCTTCAAGGTAACACTTTTCACTTAAATGCATACTTAATAATATAAGCTCATAACTCCAATATGAATTAATATAATACAACCTTTAATGAGCTCATATAATTAATCATTGACTTTGGCAAATAATGATTATTTAATGAAGTAAACTTAATTAAATAATCATAAGTAAATAGCTCCAATCATCAAGAACCAAGAGCATCAACTGAACCTGCAAGCCTAGGTGTCATCCAAAAATAGTAACTGGCCAACTGGTGACTTACTATAAATAGTAAGTCCATCCATTTGTATATCCTGCCACAGACACCATATCTGACACTGTCAACACTGCTCCGATGTCCTGCCAAACCCATACTGTGACTTACTATAAATAGTAAGTACACACCAAAAGACCTTCTAATCACCTCAATAGACTAGAAGGTCGCAATAATGATCTGGCACAGGACTTCCTAAAAACGGGGACATTACACCTAGAGTGCCAATGAAAAGGATCATAACTCGCTAAGAAGGAAGAAAAGAGTTGGAAGACAAAACACAAGCCAACCCAAATGTGAAGCAGACTAGTGAATAAGGGCCTTAATGAATAACTAGTGATAGGAAGGCGTCTCGAATCAACGTGAGTTGACGAAAGAGAATTTTTTTTTGATTGTTAATGTGTCTTCCACAGTGGTATAGATTGCTAGAATATATAAGACCAACGAGAGCCAATGAAAACCTGTTTGGGCCATGTGTCATGTGGGACCTTTCACCAAGCATAAGCAAACATCATAAGCATAGGGCCGACGAAAATGCGCCACCCAAACTACTTAGGTTGCCATGCAAAATGACCACAAAAGGGTCAAAATAAAGCAATACTTCCAATAAAAAAAGGAGCGACCAAATTTGATGAAGTGACTGATTAAGGATTGAAGCTGTGCAACAATAAGTCTATGTCAACCAAAATTACACCCACTGGCTAAATACATAAAACAAAGGCTCTGGCAGGAAAAACAATGGTCACAATCACTTGCAAATGCAGATCGGGCTTATATCTGTGGGGTCCAACGTCAGAAAACAGTTGATGATGTGGGCTAAATGAACCGAACGATGGCCAAAAGGAAATGTGAAGGCACCAAATGGAAAGCTGGATTAATGTTGGACAATAAACATAAATGAGCTTGGCAAAAAGGACTGATCAAAGCCGTTCAATGCTGCTTGCAAACAATATGAAACCGGCTCCCAAAGGCAAGTATGGGCATATAGTACAATAAAACAGATTTGATGCTTGCAAAATATATGATCCAAGTGCACTATGGCCTAAGAAGTAAAACCTTCTACGCACCTTAACAAAGGGCTAAACTTGACTGCGGGCTAATAAAATATTTTGCCAAATATAATATAATTTTTGCTAGAACAAAATATTTCACCTAAATCTGAGAAAATTTTTGTGAAAACATAATGATAGAAATTAAATTCTGTGATCTTCTGTTTGGGAGAGGCTAGATGTAATGACCCCAACTAGGGCCTTCTTAATTTTATTTAAAATTTCCAATTAGGGTTTGGATTACATTAAATCAAAACTATCCCTGATTCGTAATACATACTTAAGTCCTAATTTCTCATTTCACTCCTAATTGCTAGTCTTAAGAAGGATGGTAGAATTACTGTGCAAAGGGCACATGAAACAATCTATAAGAGGACTCCCTCAAGGCTTAACCCCATCATGGGACTTATCCATCCTATGACCGAAATTACCCCGCCTTTCCCTTCCACACACTCCCTATCTTACATGAGCATTAATAAGAGATAAGGATCGGATTCTTAAAAGTGTAGTTGGATTCTTAGACCTAAGAATATAGTTTTAATCTTTAAGTATTTGTCTTATTACTATTAACAATATATTAATTTAATATAATTCTCATTATTGTAATCACTTATTAATTAATTCATATTATTATAATTCTCAATTGTATAACCTCAACATATAATATATATCTGTATATATATACAAACAAATACATATGTATATATTTATTTATCTCATGACTAATTACTATTTTCATATTTCATAATATGAATTTATAAATTCCTAATAGTACAATTATATTTCATATTCACTATATATTAAAATAGTCCAAGTTTAATTCATGTCTTATAAAGTCTTAGAAATATATCCAAAGAGGATTAGTCACATACCTTTTATGTAAGGAAAATCAATTTTGGCCTATTAAATATATTTGTACGTCCTATTTCCTCTCGTAGATTTTCTCCTCCTTTTATTTATTTATTTTTCTCCTTTTACCGTATTCTCCATGTTTTCTCTTATATTATTTTTTCCTTATTTTTTCCGTGGTTATGGCATATAATGTCCATCTTATTATATATCTTTTTTTCTGGACGGATGTGATTCCCCATTTAAAACGGTGCAACATTAGGTTTAATTTATTTTATTCTTTTTCGTAATATGATTTGCTAATAATAATATTATTATTATTTATTTTATATTAATTATTATTTTATTATTATTAATTTGTTATTTATTTCTATTATTTATATATTAATTAATTATATATATTGATTAATAATATTGATGTTACATTGATTAATAATAATATCAATTAATTATATTGATTAATTATAATTATCAATCATTAATTGATTAATTATTCTTAGCATAATTAATTATGGTTAAGAAGGAATATACAATATTGCAATACTCGAATAGATTGTATAAAAATATATTTGTATATTTATTTATAATATTTTATATTATTATTTTAATTATACTATATTATTATACATCACACCATTATATTAATGATATATATAAGTATATTATTATATTAATAATCAATCAATTTATATTTTGATTATTATCATTTATTGAGTATTATTATTAATTTTATTATCATTATTTAATTACTAATATTTTATTATTTAATTCTTACTAAAATTCTATTTGAACAGGGACACGACAGTCCGCCGTGCCAAATTTGCTTGTCCTCAAGCAACACATTTTTCATTTGATCTCAATTCGTAAATTTTGAATCACATAACTCGGACTCAGGAATTACAATGTTTGCGATCTTAAGCTAGTTTTTCTCTCTCTGATTTGAGAGAAAGGACAAGGCCTTATCGTCATATTGACTTGGATGGACCCGATATATACAATAGTTTTTATCCACTTACAATCTCCAATATAAAAGCAAAGAAAGGCCACACATACACTTGAGAATATGAGATGTACACGAGGCATAAACATTGATACATGATGCGGAGCATACACGGAGTAGACATATTAATGCATGTAGACACGAACCATACACGATGTATACACATAATGCAAGCTTTGATAAAACCCTATAATTCAATAAGTCAGGGTAAATCCTGCAACAAGGGGAACACACATTAGTATAAATATATATTCCCTATCTAAATAGCTTGCTTAGATTCCTGAAAAATTAGAAATATATCAATTAGAATAAGATATAATTATTTATTTATTTATGGGTTTCATTATTAAGTGATTTTTTGTATAAAGTTTTTGGGTGGTTAGCTGAAAGGGCCAAGAAGACCCAAAGGAGCCCTTAGGCAGAACCTTGATCACATTCCAAGAATTCCCCTTGATTGTAACTCCCGTGGGTGCTTGCCGTCCTGTTAGCGAACAGATTTGTCTTTCTGAAAATCTTTTACAGGAAAACTCTACAACCCTTCTTGAAAGACAAACAACCCTAACAGTTGGGTAAATGATTTGAAATCACTTCCCTCTGAATTAATTCTAGGTACAGCTCCCTAGAGATATTTTATCGGTAATAGCTAATTCTGAAATTCAACTTTTAACCCGAAAGTTTTAGAAAGGTTACTTCAACATTCATAGATGAGAAGCATTGCAGAAATACCTTAATAAAGGTAGCAGAACGATAAAGAAAGAAAAATCACAGTTTTTCTTTTAACAGAATCAATGAAAACAGACAAGTAAACGGTAGAAAGGCAACAACATATAGATACAATTCAGGAATTATGAATCAACAAACACATACATTGCAGAGTAAACGAAATGTCAACACAGGACACTTGCTTTTTGTTTTCAAATGACACAGATTTGATAAACTTAATTGTAATGTATTTCCAAAAATTACTACACAGGCAATCACATAGAATTTGTTCCTTCAAAATAGTATCAGATTTTTTTATATCTGTTCCTTTAACCCTCTTTTCAAAATCAAACTATCACCACCAAAAATAAGACTATCTAGTTATGATTTTTCTCTTATTTTCGAACGCCTCTAAAGTTTGCAGCAGAAACACTTATAGTATCGAAGCGCCGAGAGGTCTCTTGAAAAATTCGACCTCTCGGGCAATCAGTTATAAAACAAAACCAGCAGAAAAAGGACACATGTCCTTGAGAGTTTGCATGATAACCAAATAAAAACTAATTATCTAACTCTGGTTCTTTGTCCACAGCACGATTGTCGCTTCTCGCTGGACTCCCTTCTTCTTCGGTAACCGACTGGGTAGGTTTCCATTCTTTATACGCTTGGACCAGCTCTTTTGCGAACGACAGATGCGGGATCTTGGAATTCACTATCCGGGCCATTGAGGCCTCCTTACTCCACTTCAACTTCTTCACCTTTTCTACAACATTGGGCTGCTGATCCACACACAGATATAACATAGATTCGATCCTTGCCATCTAAGTTAAGTCAGAGGCTTTAGGATTAACCTTTTCTCTGATAATCTTTATCGTTGAGTCGAAGGCTTCCAGAGTGCCTTTCAATTCCTGTTCACCATATACTGATGGATAAGTATAAGTGAAGTTAATGACCTTCAACTCGTTCAAGGCGGCTTTCTGAATTTGCTTAGCCTCGGACTCATATTCTTTGTTTTCTATAATGGTGCCCCTTATGAGAGAGATACGCCAGCTGATGTTCTTCCTAAGAATGAAGAAAATGGATTCCTCGGCACCTTTCAGGGATTTTTCTGCGCAAAATTTGTTGAAGCCATACCTGTTTATCTCCATAAACTTTGTCATCGCCGATACCCATTTTTCCTCCTCTCCATCCCAGACTTGTCGCTGGGTCTGCAATTCTCCCATTACGGCCTCTGTGTCATGGAGAATTAAATGCGAATCTTTGATATATTGTCGGCCACTACTAAGTACTTGGGACATCCACTCATCAACTGAGGAGACTAGTGTTCGACCCCTCTGAACTTGATTTAGCAAAATTTTACTTTCTGCAGAGTTTGGATTAAATACCTGTGGAGATTGGGTCAGTGGCATGGCGTCAAAGTTGCAGAAAGTGTTTATGAATTGGGAGAGTGAGACTATCGTCTGTTTCAGTTCTTTCTTTTCTTTGCTATCTTGCCATGATGTCATTAACATCTGATGAGCCGTTTCTTTGAAAAGATGATTCTTTCCTGCCCTATCCATAGTCCCTAATTCAATTTTAGTGACTTCAAAGTCTTCAACTGCAACATCTTGCTTCTCTTTCTTCGGTCTGTAGGTGGCTACTTCAGCTGCCCACTTCCCAGTTTTAGTATCAGCAAACATCCGTGCTGTGCTCTTAACTTTCTTGGCCTTGGGAGTCTTTTGAACATATTTGCTAACTATGCCCTACACTGGAATAGATACCCGAACTAAGCTCCATTTCTTATTTAGTGAAGTGGTTAGCCATCTTGGTGTGTCAGTTGTTGCTGCTGACTGTTCCCCTATTTTTGCAGGAGTATCCATTAAATCCAAAGTCACATCATCAAGATCGAAGATGTCCTTTCCTATTTGGTCATCTTCACAGATTTGATAGTTCAAATCCCCAAACTTGTCATCATCCAAGTTAATTGTCTCTGTGTTTTCCTGAGTCATCTTCCCTTTAACTTGTGATCGAGATTTTGACCTAGTAATTCGTTGAGGTGAGACTATGGGTGAAGGCTCTGCAACAGATTTCTTCCTTGAACTCTTAGTCCACTGCTTACCCGATGCACCTGCATTATCAATTGATTTATGAGGATTAGAAACAGGGGAAGAGGAATATATAGGCGAAGATTTAACTTGAATTGACCTAGGACTAGAATGTTTTCTTCTTGCTTGCAACCATTCTTCAGTTAATTGAAGTACATGCTGTGTCCTGCGTTTAATGTCATCTTCCTCTTCCACTGACCAATCAATTTCATACTCCTTATTTTCCAGAGATCTTTTGAAATTAGGTTCAACCAAGTTTGAACCATCATCTGTCACGCCTTCCACATTGAATTGCAGCCTCATGGATAGAATCTGAGAAATACAGAGACGACTGTGCTCTCTCTCCTTAACTTGGGACTCATCGGAACAGTCCTCCTAGAAATCTTCTAAATGGGGAACAGGGAACATATGGGACCTAGGTCCTAGACTTCCACTGGCAAAGTTTTTGTAATCAAAACTTGTTTTCTCTGTATAATACTTAAAATCAAAATGACTCAGGTCGCTCCCTATACTTACTGCATCTTCAATAGTATAACATGAGAATTTGCCTAGCTGTAATGGGAAAACCTTCTCCCATTTCTCTTCAGGCAGAAACCGTCTGACTACTGTGGCAAGCTGCCTACAGACCTCTACAAAAATAAAGCAGTCAAAAGCATATCTAGGCAATCTTGTAGGGGCCTCTTCAAAACCACCAACTCTCACATAAGTGAATCTAGGGAACTGGATATAAAAACTCCCAAATTTAGTCACAAACTCCTAAGCCTCAGCACTCATTCTCCTAGCAGAATCCCTAGTGAACTCAAAATAGAGTTTACCCATAAAACTATCATGCACTCTCCTGTAGTTTTGAATTACATTATTTTTGTGAAGAATGGGGAAATACTCATAAACACACATGCTATCAGACCAGGGTTCATGAATCATCCCATCCCACTTTCGACTACAGGCTAAGCAATACATCAGATAAAAAGACATGAAGAAACTACACCCTGTGAGTTTGGAATTGTTAAGTTGTTCCCTCATTGAACTGACAATTAATTCGGCCCAATCTAGTGTCTGTTTTCCTTCTAACACAATTTGAATATAACAGAATAACCAATCTGAGGACTCTGGCGACCCTCTGACCCTTTGCAACATTACCATGACATCACTAATATACCAGTGCACATGGCTTCTATTGAACTTTTTGGGCAAACGGGAACCTCCTCTTTGTGGGTTTATCAACCAGTGTTTGGCCATGGAAGTGCGATTTGCATCCGCATTTTGTTTGAATTTAACCTGGGACTGTGCAGGAGAAAAAGCGGAAAAAGTTTGCTCTGGAATTTGGAAAGCCAAAGAAACAATTTCCCTATTTATAGCTAGCAAGACACTACCATCTCTCTTAAGAATAGACTCAGTCCTCTAATCATAGTTACGGGTACATTCATGAATTAGCTTGGGACAAACAACTGCAGATGGGAAGGAAGCGGCTACACAAAGCCCACTATGCAAAATTTCCAAAGCAGGAACTTTCTTTTCTAAGCACCTGGAAAGTCTATCAGGGATTTCCTCAACATCACATCCTCCTAAGTCTGTGTCTGCTACAATGGGGTTTTCGCAAACCAGACTAGAAATGCTTCCAAATAAGTGAAAAACAGACTTCATACTTGCAAAAACAAACTGACAACTGCCACAGAATCTTCTGTATATTTCTCAAGATTAAATTAAAACACTACAGAGGGAGCAACCTGACTCACCTTGTTCCTGTAGATACTCCCGCACCTTGGAGCTTCCGAAAAACCCTTACCTTCAAACTAGCCGTATACAGACAACGACAACATTTCAAAAGAATGAACGCTAAGAAGGGTTTAAATAAAGAATGCCAAATTATTGATCATTAATTACTCATCTTTAAGGCAATAAAGGCTGAAAGAATGAAATGATTGTTTACGCATGCAAACAATTAATACCACCTGCGCAAACTTTCATGTCGTACGAAATCATTATGGATTTGACAGCTCGGATGCACTTAACCGCCGCCATTACTTACTCGTATTAAATGCTCTTTTCCGTGGGCCCCACTGCTAAATGATGACGAATCCCGCTTTTTTTGCCCCGTCAGTTTTTCAAAATCCTTGAACACTCTTGAACAGAGTTGAACCAAGTTCAAGGATGTTCTCATGTGTTCAGGACTTTTCAAACATATTCCCATTTATTCATCTGCCTTAGTCTTAAAACCGAATATTCTGCACTGTCATCACTGATGCTTCAACTTTGAAAAGTCAAAACTTCCTTACACTGCGACCATGAGACATTTTCTGCCGGTTCTTTACATCTACTATACCTTACAATATCGTGAACGACCTTGAACACTCTTGAACAGAGTTGAACCAAGTTCAAGGTTGTTCAAGGATGTTCAAGACCGGTCAAACCTGTTCAAGAAAAAGTGTTAGCAAATAATCTTTTGTCTTTCAAAACATGGTTGGACCACAAGTGTTGCACTTTCAGTGAGTAGCTGGAAATGAGGATTTAGGCAGCACTAAGATTATCAACAATACCATGACGACTCTTCAAAATATTTAAAAGAAAAGGACAAGGACCGAACTTGGACTAACACGTCCCTAACACACCCTTATCTTATTAAAGGAAGACGTGTCTTGTAGCGGGGCTCTTTGGCTTGATAAGTCCAAACCCTAGGTATACATATCCTACATAATTTGGAGACCAGCCCTATTCCCTGTGTCTTGCAGTGGGGCTTTTTGGCTCGATAAATCCAAACCCTAGGTATACATATCCTACGTAGTTTAGAGACCAGCCCTATTCCCTCTTACCTGCCTAATTCATCTTTCTCATTAAAGTTGTGCTCTTAAATTGTTATTTACTTAGTAGATGCGTATACATTATTTGTATGGGTTGGACATGTTAGGGTTGGCCAAGGAGACCTCACTAAGCCAATGGGCAGAACCCTGGCCTCTTGTCCAGTGACTTCCCCCGATGTGACTTCAATGGGAGCTTGCCGTGCCTAACCATACCTCAACCTTTAAACAACTATCTCATCACAAAGGAATGTCAGGACGTTGTAGTGGGGTTCTTTGGCTTGATTAGTCTAAGCCCAAGAGTGGAACGTATCCCTCTTGCCTTAGTGATCAACCATATACCCTCTTACCTACTTGGTCCTCCCTCCAATTATGATGAAGTAAATTGATGGTTCATTATGTGATTAAAATAATATTCAAAAGAATATGACAATCTTATTAGTCTTAATCATTCAGGTATCTATTTTGTATTGATTGATAAGTTTATTCAAGTAATGCATCGATTAGAAATTATCTTAATCATCGTATTCAGTGATGCGTACATGTTTCTTGATTCTTACCTCATCTTTGTAATCAATCTTTGTTCTTATATGCGGATCACTATTTTATCTTCACCTTGCAGGATGGCAAGATCATGCTCTGATACCACTTTAATGACCCCAACTAGGGCCTTACTTAATTTTCTCTAAAATTTCCAATTAGGGTTTGGATTACATTAAATCAGAACAATCCTTGATTCGTAATACATACTTACGTCCTAATTTCTCACTTCACTCCTAATTACTAGTCTTAAGAAGGATGGTAGAATTACTATGCAAAGGGTGCGTGAAACAATCTATAAGAGGACTCCCTCAAGGCTTAACCCCATCATGGGACCTATCCATTTTATGATCGAAATTAACCCGCCTTTCCGTTCCACACACTCCCTATCTTACAGGAGCATTAATAAGAGATAAGGATCAAATTCTTACAAGTGTAGTTGGATTCTTAGACCTAAGAATATAGTTTTAATTTTTAAGCATTTGTCTTATTACTATTAACAATAT
The DNA here is from genome assembly GCA_018584345.1 of Thuja plicata. Lineage (NCBI taxonomy): Eukaryota > Viridiplantae > Streptophyta > Pinopsida > Cupressales > Cupressaceae > Thuja > Thuja plicata. Next base: position 34,606 of record MU217757.1, read on the forward strand.
ATTAATTTAATATAATTCTCATGATTGTAGTCACTTATTAATTAATTCATATTATTATAATTCTCAATTGTATAACCTCTACAGATAATATATATCTCTATATGTATACAAACAAATACATATGTATATATTTATTTATTTCATGACTATTACTATTTTCGTATTTCATAATATGAATTTATAAATATTTAATAATACAATTATATTTCATATTCACTATATATTAAAATAGTCCAAGTTTAATTCATGTCTTATAAAGTCTTAGAAATATATCCAAAGAGGATTAGTCACATACCTTTTATTTAAGGAAAATCAATTATGGCCCGTTAAATATATTTGTACTTCCTACTTCCTATTTCCTCTCCTTGATTTTCTCTTCCTTTTATTTATTTATTTTTCTCCTTTTATTGTATTCTCCATGTTTTCTCTTATATTTTTTTTTCCGTGGTTATGGCATATAATGCCCATCTTATTATATATCTTTTTATCTGGACGGATGTGACTCCCCATTTAAAACGGTGCAACATTAGGTTTAATTTATTTTATTCTTTTTCTTAATATGATTTGTTAATAATATTATTATTATTTATTTTATATTAATTATAATTTTATTATTATTAATTTGTTATTTATTTCTATTATTAATATTTATTGACATTGATATTTAATTAATACTATTGGTATTACTAATAGTATTGGTTATTCTATTGATTAATTATTGTTATTTCTAATAATAGTATTATTTATATATTAATTAATTATATATATATATATATATTGATTACTAATATTGATGTTACATTGATTAATAATAATATCAATTAATTATAATGATCAATCATTAATTGATTAATTATTCTTAACATAATTAATTATGGTTAAGAAGGAATATACAATATTACAATACTTGAATAGATTGTATAAAGATATATTTCTATATGTATTTATAATATTTTATATTATTATTTTAATTATATATTATATTATTATACATCATACGATTATATTAATGATATATATAATTATATTATTATATTAATAATCAATCAATTTATATTTTGATTATTATCATTTATTGAGTATTATTATTAATTTTATTATCATTATTTTATTAGTAATATTTTATTATTTAATTCTTATTAAAATTCTATTTGAACAGGGACATGACATTAGATGGCCTTCCGGCTAAATTTTGTTTGCTATAGAAACAATTTTACTTGGACAGGTATATTTGTATTGAAAATTTGTTGGAACTTCTTCCTAGATTCAATGGTGGTGCCAAATTAGCCACAAATTGCACCCATCAACAATTTCAAGCCAAAATTATAACTCTTGAGAAGGAGTCTTAACATATATGAGCTCTGATACCATATTAGTATTTGGCAACTCTACAACACCCCCAGGATCTCTAAAGAGCAAAACAACTTCCACAAGAGACAATTGGCAAGAAAGATTGCTTCAACAATGCAAGAATCGTGAATTGATAATTGAGCATGTCAATGTACATAATGAGTCTTGCTTATAAGGCAAAGTTAAATGAAGGATTAGACAATATACTACAAGTGTCATAATCCAATACAACTGATAACCTATCATCCACGTAAGGTGGAAAAGTGATAGTGTGATAAGTCGACTAAAGGTAGAAGATCCACTTGAGGTGGATAAGTGATAAGATGATAAAAGCACAGAGAGTTGATGTTCTCCTAAAGTGTAAAGTCATCACTAAGTAAACTTAAGTGATATGTGTAATAAGGACCTAGGTGGGGTTATCACTGGGTATAATACCTTAATTACGCCAACACAGGGCCCTCATTTTTTATTTTAAAAAATATAAAATTATGGAGGAATCAGTACCTGGTGGGATCCACAAAACAAAGTCATAACGCACACATGCCAGTACAACCTTTGTTTGCATGAGCTACCCTCCACCCATATGTGGTGAATCCAGGGGAACTGAATCTGCCAAAACTGTGTCTTAGTTACCATCAATAATCTCACAAAAATATTAACCACCAGCAAAAGTTCATGTAAGAAATTAAAGTTGTGACACAAGCATTGACATATGGTATCAATGTGTATCTGATGCATATATGTCTATGCCTAAATAATAAACATATCTTTCCATATCCTTTGTTCCCCATTTTTTTACACAATTTTGTCCTCTGTGATCAAAGATTCAAAAGAAATGTCGAACCATAATACATGCATGCCTCATAATATTATCAAACGCACATATAAGTAGGGTTGCAACAAAACAAGTGAACAAATATATTAGACCATTCATAAATCTGCTGCATACATTAAATGTTATGAAACAGAGCATGATCATGCAGTCCATCTGAATTTATTGAACATACATGATTGATAGATTATAATATGATTGACTATTATTTGACAAGTGTATAACCAGTACTTTGTTCCTTAGTCCATGACACTGATCAGAAGAGAGAAGTTCTTAAAACAATCATATCAATGAATAATTGTGCTGCTATATTTTTATTTTATTTTTGGTAAAAAATTATTCTGTCATAGATAACAAGTTTGAGTATTTATATGGACAGCTTGCACGTCTCTCGTCGGACGACATGAATGCAGTGAAAAATATGTCATATTTAGGAGCTGCAGTTTCCAAAAAACAGTCAGGAGGCTTTTCCCTCAAGTTTGGGACAAATAAGGTAGTTTACTCAATGCAGAAATTAAATATATTTCAATTGTCTGAAACTAAGAAATTACTAATCATATCATGTTTTAGAAATTTCATAGAACAGACAATCGAAATTTCTTTGCTCAAAATAAAGACCACCAATTTACTTAATCTTCATTCTGATTATTTATGGTCATGTCTTCTTGTGTTGAGTAGAAAAAACATGCAGTGAGAAAGGAGAGAAATCAAGAAGAGGACAACTGGCAACTTGCTCGCTTCTATCCTATGGTTGAGGTATATTTTCAATTTTACAGCTGATATAATATAGGTTGCTTTCAGATGGTATGAAATTGTGATCATTTATAATTGGAAAGAACATATAAGTGAAACTTACTTTAATATAAATATTTTGGAATAAGGAAAGATTCCAATGTAAAAAAATGATAAAGATGGGAACCCTAAAATTCCCTTGAAATTTTTTCGACTTGGAATTTTGAAAATTTAACATGCTATTTGATAAGGTCCCATAAATTTATATACTATTTGGTGCACTTAGGTCTGAAATGAATAAGAGAATTCCTCTATTGGCAATCAATCTACATAAGTTTACCATCTTGGCTTTGCACAAGTCGGCGATACAATTTCATTATATGACATTGTTCTTTTAATAATAACATAAAAAACTGATGAAAATTTGCCATGAGTGGAAGTTACTAATATGATTCATTTTTTTCACAATACACTTGAAAATGAACATTTTGCCATGAGTAAAAATCACTACATAATAACATATGAGCTTTTTGGTATCCATTATATTATATTTTGTTCAAACAGATCTGAAATAAGTACCAAAAATCCTTTCCTATCTATCGATCTACATGAGTTTACCATCTTGGCTTTGGGCAATTCAGCTATACAATTTTATTATATGTCATTGATCTTGTAATAATATGATGCAAGAGCTTTCACCGGTGTAGAGCAATCTTGCATCACCCAAAAATGTTGTTATTTCAATTTTTAGGTGAAGTTAGGTAACTAGAAATAAATGCAAGCTCTATAGGTCTCTATGTACTTTGAAAAGTGTCCAAGGGGACATAGGGAGTTGAAATAATAATTAATTTGTGATCTATGTCTAAAGGCAAATGTAATTTTCATGAGCGGACACATGTTTTTATTACTTCCAAGGCAAAACAAGGAAAATACCCATCTTGGCGTCCACATTAGGAAGGTGAAGAGTTTTGATAAAGTGGAGGGGAATGGATACGTTTTTAGGCATCCATTTTGAGAATTTCAAGGTCATCTACTTAGGCGTGCATTTGAGAAGGTTCTAGGGATATCTATTGGTTGTGTTGGAATTCTTGATGGCCATTTGTTGTTCATCTCAATTGGGTGTGGGATTTCCTAGACGTAGTTGCCCATGGTTTTGTAATACTACAATAGGTTTCTTGTAGTCAGTAGTTTATGCCAAGTTGTTTAAAAATAAATATTGTTAGCCGAAGTGTTAATTGTGTAAGTATTAGTTGTTTAGTTGTTCCCAACGAATAGTGTTTGGCAGTCCTTGACAGTTGGTAATCTTAACCAATCACAAGATAGTATTGATGTACTCACTTTTTGCGTGTTGGGAAGGGGTTCATTATTGTACACATTGCATATTGGAATGAATGATCTATCTTTTTGCAACTATATTGTACTAGACATTGTCATCTTTTGATATTCTATGTTCTGTAAGTAATATTTTCATTTACCCTATATGTTGGATAATATTACCCTACGGGAGTAAATATTAGGCTTTGTTGCTGATACATAGCATGGCAATATAAGTCGCAAACAGGCATGATGGCAATGTAATGGGCCCACTCGTAGAAGAACTAGAAGTATTCAAAACTAAAGAGGAATACACAACAAAAGACGAATTGACTTAGGTCTTGGTGTACTTGTGGGAAGTGTTTGTAAACTCATACGTTTGAAGGGAGGCCCTCTAGTGAGAGGTCCCCCAGAGCATCTTTCGAGATTGGTTAATAGTGAACAATGAAGTCTATCATCTCCTTATGAGGTTGTCAAGCTTGCTCACACAACTTTAATATCCTCTGTGACCTTCGAGAGGAAAGGGATTGAGAGCACCAAAGACAACAACTACTACAGTGACACGAAGAATGAAATTGGAGGGAGGAAGAACTTGACACTTCCAAAAGACTTACCTCTAGAAATTAATGCCCATGTAGTTTAACAAGGATGAAAGAGGTACACCAAGCCACCAGTAAGTCAAAAGGATCAGTAAGAAGATCCCTTAGTGTAAGAGAAGAAAGTGAGCGACACCGATGACTGAGAAGAATCATTGAAGTGGAAAGTCCAAGTGTGCCAAGGAATGTAAGCCACAATGTCAGTTGCAGTCACAAAAGATGTGTTGGTAGAACTTGCCAGACACCTACTACTCTAAGACGAAGCGTATGAAGATCTTGTCGATCAAGTTGGCAACTTGTCGGTTCAATTGGTATCAGATGAAAAGAATGTGAGGAAACCCTATGATTTTTGATGAATAGAGGCCTTTACTATTAATAAATATAACAAAGTACAGTATTCACAAAAAAGCTCGGGGGATAAAAAACACCCCGCGAAGAGTCACTTGGCTTCACGTCGAAATTAAACAACTATTCATAAAAAAAAAACATATAAGAAGCCCTCAGGCTGCAAGAGCAGTAGCAGAAGAGGGAGGAGGATCTTTGTCATTCGGATTGCCCCAAACATTGGGCCCAGGGGTTTGTTCGGGAAGAGACCACCCATCATTAGTTTCTTCTTTTCTCATTTCTCCTTCCTCCCGCCTGGGAGAAATTGCTAGAGCCACGCGGGGGATTTTATCTGAAGGGGCAGGAGGCCACAGAGGAACAGTGGCCAACGACCGAGCAACACTAGAGGCAAGCACCAGGGGCTAGCCAGCAGCCAAGGCCGTCCTATCAGGAGGAGAGGTGGCGCCAAGAGCACGGTGTTCTGGATCGCCTCGCCGAGGCACTCCTACTATGACGCCGGCACCAGGGTGGCGTGCGGTCAGCAGAGAGAGAATCCGGCGGCATTCGAGCAATAGTACATGGGGCATTACCCCAATGTTGCAGCAGCTCCTGCAAGTGGGTGACCTCAAGGGCCACCTTGTCAGCTTGTACTTGAATCTGCATCCTGACATTATTACATAAACATGCCTTAGCATAGAGAGAAACAGTGATATCCAGAAAGCTGTGAGTAAAAATAACAGCATTACGGTCTTTAATCAAAATCTCCATCCTAAAAGTATGCCAAATGTGGGTATACTGGGAAGGCATTCTGGGAGAGTCACCAAGGAGAGCCATATGCCAAGAGAAAGGCTCAGGCCGAAATGGCATAAAGAAACTATGAATCCATCTCCAGTAGTTCTAGGCCCGACAACATAACCAAAAAATATGCAAAATGGTTTCAGGGTGCCCACAAAATGGGCATTTAGGATCAGGCACACTTAAGTGCCGAAGTCGAGCTCCTAAGGGCAGACCTTGGTAGAGAAGACACCAAGCAAAATGAACAATTTTTGGTTCAGTGATAGCATCCCAAATAGTGTAGAAAGGCCAGCTCCAAGTCTTCTAGGAAGAAGAAAGATGCACTGATACCCTACAATTGAGTTTGCAGTGATACTAGAAAGTAACGTACACTGTATTGAACAACTATCCATATCAGAGGTACCAAGGATTGGGGGCATTGAATCATAGACTCTGGGGAGAAGAGAGTTTAGGTACAAAGGGGAAGGTAACCAATCTGTAAAGGATGTTGAGGTTGGACATGTGGAGGACTTGAACATGGTTGTGAGTTCTATTGAAGCACGAGGACATTGATGGCAAAACAATCCAACCAGGCTTAGAGCACAAGGTTCGTACTGTAAGAACCCCTGCTGGTTCTAACTTTATCACTGTATTTTCTGATTTAATAGTGCCTTGACATTTTGTCAAACACTTAGCAAACAATGTCTGAGCTTTCTAATTTGAGTTCCTGTTTGATTTGTTATGGTTTGGTATGCGTCAATTGATGTTTTTTAATATATTTGCAATGTTTGATACAATAATATAATGCAGCAAAATAGAAGATATTGCAATAATTATTTCAACTCAAAAACTAGGCATTACATCGGGAATATATAGCTGAAAATTCCAGATTTTTACAACACCTTAGATACTCGGTATTTTCACAAAATATTGACAACCCAGTTCATAAAATATCCCCTATTATCTAAATTAACAATACCTAGAAAATTTAGGAGTTACAATTTATGAACTTACAGGTATGATGTCTTGAAACCCTTGAATAAACTTTACAAATCTGCTCATAAATGCTTTGAAATCTGATTAATAATGGCTGCCAATTCGTTCTATCACTGCAAACTGTTCTGGTAATTAGTGAAGCATTCAAACCCTTAATTCTGCAACAATAAGTTCATTCTTGGCCTCTGGATGAAGCCAACACTTGACATAATTCGTTGGGTGTTTCACCAATTCACTATGCTGAAATCACTTGGAAGAATTCACAATTCTTCAAGCTCAAAGTCTGAAACTCTTGTTTCAATTTCTTTTCCACACAAACAAAGAAAATGCACAAGTCATGAAAAATAGAACTCATGTGAGTCTTTTATAACTTTTGTGGGAGAATTCACACACTTTTCCAGCCAATGTGGGATAAATAGATATACTTTTCTTTTTAATAATTCATTTACTCCAATACTTTAATTAATACTTTGGCTTAGTCTTCAATGAATTAATTGGATAAATGGCCCCTTCCAATGATGGCTCAACCCTCAGCTTAAGTGAAATTATAAAGTTAAATTATAACTTTATAATAAGCCATTTAATGATTAAATAATAATTTGGCCACTAAAATAATAATAACTCCCAAATTACTTATCCTTTGAATATGTCGTCTGAAACAGGAGACACCTAATATTTCCCCACATGACTAAATGCACTTTCCAAAAATAGAAAAGGTCCTTCTTGATCAACCCTAGACTTACTATTAATAGTAAGTATATGAAATTGAGCCCAAACGAAGTCCAATCTGAGCCAAACGAAGACCAAACTGGAACATACAAAATTTTGGAGAAGATAATAACCTCCATTAACCAAACCTCTACCTTAGAAGACCCTCTATCCAAAATAATTAGCCTACGAGGGTCACAATAATAGGCTAATCCTTCAAACTCTGATGCTCAAGAAAAATGGGGACATTACAGTCTGCCCTTCCTAAAATTGCTTGTCCCCCAAGCAATCCTAGAAATAAAAACACACCAGTCCACACAGATCCCAAGAGTAGAATTGTGTAATCTCACTATGTTCACCAACTAGCTCCCGTAATGAAAACACCATCCACTGAGCTAACCAGAACACACTATCACCATGCCGAACCAAGGCATCCACACAATCTCCAGTGCTAAACTTGTCACTACTTGGAACCCTGTAGAGATGAAACTCACAACCATCCATAACAAGGAAGAATGGATATCCAATACCATCCAATAAACCATAACTCCTGGCATACCCTGCCAATCTTCTCTGTGTACTCTCGTAATCCAGATATCCATCCACTATAAAACAATCCTGGATGTTCTGACCCTGCAAGTCGACTCCTGCTAACTTGCAGTAACCAACCCCATCAACTACAGATGGAGCAAACCCATCCCCAAAAGAATGGTATAACCCTGGAGCCAACCCACACTGACGTGCAAACAAGTCTCACTCGGTGAGGCAAAAGAAAAATGATGAGTGCTCCTCACTATGTAATTAGCAGAAAGTGCTCCAATGCCTGTCTGAGGCTCATCAAAATCAAACCAGGAATCAATAGATGGCTCAAATCTCTGACTCTGAACAGCTGGCTGGGTAGGATCCTGGATAATTCTCTTAGCAAACCCAACCACAAAATCCTTGTGAGGAAGCATTGTAGTCAAAGTATCTACAATTATCCCCACCAAAAACTAAATACCGCGAGAGCATACCCTCAGAAGCTCCGAAAGGACCCTCCTGCAAAATTGGACTCTCCAGCAAGTACTCCATGAATGACTGTGCAGTAGAAATTATAAGAAGCAACATCAGCCTACTCCCCTGCAATCCACAGCTGATCCCTTTGAAATTGCGGCGCTACCAACTGCCTATCACTATCAGCTGTATAAAAAGGAGGACTGACAAAAGGAAACAAATCATCATGAGAACCAGATGATACCATCTTCGTGTCCTGGGAATCGAAGGGAGTTGTGTCTGCAACTGGCACACAACTCTCGGACAAATCCACACGAGCTACCATAAAATTCCCCAGAACTTGCTTTGTATCATCTAGCATCGTGCTAACAACTGGAGAACCGGATACCACAAAACTCTCTCTATTGTCCTCCACTGATGGACTAACCTCCTCTTCATCTACTGCATCTGTCTCAAGGATGGATGCAACTATGTCCCCAACACATCCATCACTGCCAACTGTGGAAGCTGATTCACCACCAACCACTACTATCTGCAACTGAACTGGATCTACGACTGGTAAAGACTGAATCCGCTTCAACTCCACAGTCACCTCTCCCAACTGCAACTGCGACCCTTGAAGAGCCAACTGAGTGCCCTCTAAAGCCTCAGAAGTCGCTGTGAGCTCCTGAGTAAGCTCACTCACCTCCTCTCTGTCCATCAATGCCTCATATGCCGTACTCCCCCACTCAACTAGGTGATCTTGATCGGCTACCAACAGTAAATAATCCTGTCTCAAAATCCTGATAGCCTCCCGTAAGGAATGAATATCTATCATGGAAAGGTAGCTACCACTGTGCTCATCTGTCATAGGAGCACCCCAACCATAAACAACCAACAATTGACGAGCGACATCGAAATGCTCGAGAGTAGATTAAATGTCTCTCTCACCGACTCTCAACCGGCTAGTCACATGATGACTCTGCACAACGGGTCTCCTATGCACAATCTACACTGCAATGTCCACACTATGGATGGAAGCTGTATCCCGCAAACTCCCCTCAAGATCACCGAATCTCTGTGTACTGTTATCTGAGCACACATCTACAAACTAAGTACTAACATCGGACTCATCTTCATCTACTAACAACTCAGAGTCCTCCCTTAGGGTCTAATAAATCAAGCATGACTCGCTGCAAGTAGAGCATCCTCATGAGTCACCGAGGAAGTAACCTCATAACCACTCTCCTCATGTGCGCTATCAACCTTGCACATGTCCACCAACGAGGTATCACTACTGGGTACCTCTACAAACACCTCAAATCTCACACTATCCACACTATCAACAACAGGTTCAAGATGTTGAACCTCAGTAACACTGTCTGTTAATGAGACAGGCACATCATAATGTTCCTGTAAAGAATCTCCACCCTCAGGTGTGCAAATAGGATTAGTAGCCGATCCACTAAGTATAGGAACATCTCCACCAAAATTAGCAGCTGCTGAAAACTCATCATGGAGGTTTCTGGATGTCTCACCTATATAATACTCACATCTCTCCTCATATCTTCTCTGTGAAGAGGACCTATTGAACAAAGAAACCAAATAATTTGCTGCCCTATTGACAGTTGCCAGATTTAAAAGTGGCGCATTTAATCTTTCTAGTGTTTGCCTTCGTTTCTCCATATCCTTAACTAAGGCATTTGTTTGCTTTCTTAACTCAAATAAATTGTCTAACTTGTTTCCATGCTTTCCAGATTTCCTGTATCTGTCCATGATTGCAAAAATAACTAAGTGTTGATCACTTAAGTCTAACAATTAAGCTCAATGAACGTTACCCCAACAAGATTGCAGGAAACTGCTCTGATACCACTGTAAGAACCCCTACTGGTTCTAACTTTATCTCTGTATTTTTTGATTTAATAGTGCCTTGACATTTCATCAAACACTTCGCAAACAATGTCTGAGCTTGCTGATTTGAGTTCCTGTTTGATTTGTTATGGTTTGGTATGCCGCAATTGATGTTTTTTAATATATTTGCAATGTTTGATACAACAATATAATGCAGCAAAATATAAGATATTGCAATAATTATTTCAACTCAAAAATTGGACATTACATAGGGAATATATAGCTGAAAATTCTAGATTTTTACAACACCTTAGATACTCAGTATTTTCACAAAATATCAACAACCCAGTTCATTAAATATCCCCTATTATCTAAATTAACAATACCTAAAAAATTTAGGAGTTACAATTCATGAGCTTACAGGTATCATGTCTTGAAATCCTTGAATAAACTTCACAAATCTGCTCATAAATGCTTTGAAATCTGATTAATAATGGCTGTGAATTCCTTCTATCACTGCAAACTGTTCTGGTAAATAATGAAGCATTCAAACGCTTAATTCTGCAACAATAAGTTCATTCTTGGCCTCTGGATGAAGCCAACACTTGACATAATTCGTTGGGTGTTTCACCAATTCACTATGCTAAAATAACTTGGAAGAACTCACAATTCTTCAAGCTCAAAATCTGAAACCCTTGTTTCAATTTCTTTTCCACACAAACAAAGCAAATGCACAAGTCATGAAAAATAGAACTCATGTGAGTCTTTTATAACTTTTGTGGGAGAATTCACACACTTTTCCAGCCAATGTGGGATAAGTAGATATACTTTTCCAGCCAATGGCTGAAAAATGGGAAAGCTCAAATCAGTGAGCGTTTCTCAAATCAGAAATAGGAAATTGGGCCCCCACAGGATCACTTGAGTGTAGTGAGTTGGAACTACAGAGGTTATCTTTGGCGAAGAGGTCCTGGGTTGGGGCCCATAGCGGTAGGGAGGGATATTATTATTCTTGTTGAGACGCATGAGCATGACGGTTGTATGGTCCCGGATTTTGATGGCTACAAGAAACTCTCAGTTTGGAATAATGGGAACGAAATAGGTAAAGGACACAGTGGTATCACAGTGTTTATAAAAGAGAAATGGTATGACGTGGTAAAGTTTGAAAAAGAAGATCCAAATAAACAATACATATGGCTGCGAATAACGGTGAATGAGACTATTTTCAGATTGGTTGCTTGTTACTTTGCCCCGGAAAACTCTAAATTCTACAAGAAACGAAACTTGGACAAGGAAGATCCGTTTGCGTCTTTAGCAAAAGATATATCTCTATTCAGCACTATAGGTGAAATAATGCTTGTTGGGGACTTTAATGCAAGAACGGCTAACAACCAATCATTACTTTTGAGCAACGGGGAAAAAGGAGAGAATAATCCTTTATGGTTGGTTAAAGGAGGTGATCAACCTTGCAAGAGAGCGTCGCAAGATGGTAATGGAGGTGTTTCTCATTTCGGGACAGAATTATTGGGGTTGTGTAGTTTGTTCGACATGGTTATATGTAACGACATGAGGCTATGGCCATCATCGGGGGGTATCACTTGCAAAACATACAATGGGCAAAGTGTGGTAGATTACGTTATTTGCTCACAAAACTTTACTTCTAGAGTGATAGAGTTTGACATTGGTGAATAGTTTATAGAGATGAAATCTGATCACATGCCCCTCTATATTAAATTGGACTTTGTTCCAAACAGTCATCATGATAAACAGGATTTCCACAAGCAAAAGTCAACTGTTAACAAAGGTAAAATACTCATAAATCAAGAGAACAAAGTCATATTCAGCGCTGCTCTTAAACAACAACTTCTTGAAATGGACAATATCTCAGTTGATGAAAGGGGCAATAAACAGGATGATCATTTGCATAGCAGTTTACTGATTCCAATTATACACAAGGCGTTAAGGGCATGTAAAAGATCTTGCAATAAGAAGAGGACTGTGAACACATTTCCCAAAAACCCATGGTATGACGAAGAATGTAAGGCAGCTAAGAGAGCTATAAGAGGGAAAGATTCAAGCAAAGCAAACAAGAAGTTATATACAAAGTTGATTCAAGCAAAAAAAGAGGAGTATGTTAATATAAGAAGGGGGGAGTTAATACATCTTGGCAAACGTAATCCCAAAGGCTTTCGGAAGGAACTACAACAAAGGAAAAAACAAATAGTGAATAATATTACAGATAAGCAATGGCTAGAGTATGCTAGGTTACTTTATGAACGGTCGCACGAGAAGAACTCTCCTCCCATTGTAAACAGCTCGGTGGAGTTGTTTACGGTGGATGACATCAAACTTGGAATAAAGAATTGGCCAGCGGCAAGGCAAGTGACATTGACGGGCTTCAAGCTGAATTTTTAAAATGGGGAGTTGATCTTCTTGCACTTCACATCAAGTGTGTCTTCAACAAGGTCATTCAGGAGGGGTTTCCGGTTGATTGGACCACTAGCATGGTTATCCCTCTCTTTAAAAGTGGGGACAGCAATAACCCATCCAATTATCTGACAATTATGGTCAATCCTCTCTTCGGAAAACTTTTTGGGAGCATGGTGGAGCGTAGAATCAGCAGTTAGGCTGAAGGGGAAGGAAAAAGAGCCAAAGGGCAAGCGGGGTTCAGGCCCAGACACTCTACCATTGATCATTGCATCACTCTTCGTCACTTGATAGAAAAATTATGGGACAGCCAGGGAGGAGAAGCTTTTTGTTGTTTTGTGGACTTCAAGAAGGCATTTGATACGGTTCCTAGAGACAAGCTGTGGAGTAGAATGGAAGATTTAGGCATCCCAGATGTATTTAGAGCGGCGGTGCATAGGTTATATGAGAAAGTCAGAGCCAAAATTAGAACTAAAGAGGGTAGGTCTGAATGCTTCGGTAGTGACATTGGTGTTAATCAGGGATGTTCGTTATCTCCCACATTGTTTGGCCTTTACTTTGATAAACTTGAATCTTGGTTAGACAAGATAGATGGCGAAGGAGTGCATTTAGCTGGGTATGTAGTGAAGCTTCTTGTTTATGCGGATGATCTTATTCTGATTTCTAAAACTGCTCAAGGGTTAGGAGATCAGTTAGGGGCTTTGGAGCACTTCTGTTAGGATGTGGGGATGCAGGTGAATATCACCAAAATGAAAATTATGATTTTTTCTTTGAAGAGGAAGGAAAAGCATGTGTCCTTCCTTTTTGAAGGCAATCCTTAAGAAATTGTGAAAGAATACAAGTACTTGGGGATTGACTTCCATTATAGACTCAGCTGGGAGTCTTGTAGAGCGAAAAGGATTCAGGGAGGGTGGAAAGCATCTTACCTTCTTCAGAATAGATGCAGAAACACTGAACTCTGGGACTGGAAAACGAAGAAAACTCTATTTGGTTTACTTGTCACGCCGGTTGTCCTTTATGGCTGCGAAGTTTGGGGAGGCAACATGACAAAATGCGGTTGGAGACAAGTGGAGAGAATTTAGAAACACTTAATCACTACCAGTCTTAAAGTCAAGACCTCGGTCCCATATGAAATTACTTTAGCTGAAGCAGGAAGTTTCCCGTTGGAGGCGGCAGCGATAACTCGGCTAATAAGTTATCTAAGGAAACTTGGCAACATGGATAACCATTGATGGCTGAAAGAGGACTTGGTCCGCAGGAAGAAAACATGGATGAAACAAAATGTAAAGTGGTTGAGTAAGTGGAACATCAAATTACAAGAATGCCTTAATACCAATGCGGAAATAAAAAAGTTCGTCATAGAAAAATTCCGGACTGCCATGTGGACTAATAACATGGGTAGGAAAAAGGCTCATTACATCAAAGTGTTCAACCCAACTTGGGAACATGATGATAAGGCATATATTGGGGCAGCTATTAAAGGAAAAGCTAAATTGTTAGTGGCCCAGTTGAGGACGGGTTCTCACCACCTCAGATGCGAGATGGGTAGATGGAAGAGACCCAAAGAAGAATGGGAATGTGATGAGCCTAACTTAGCCTCATCAATAAAACATCTAATTTAAGTCAATTTCTATGCAAATCATGGTTTGACCTTTTGTCAAACAGTTGGCAGGTAATCTGGTACTAGCTCTTATACTGAATTTGCTGACAAATTCCCTTTCCTTCTAGTAATGTTAAATATCTTTTGCCAAAATGGATACAAGGCAATGTTCGCTTCCTATGAATTTAACTTCCAGCTATTACTTTTATGAGATTATGAACTCTTTCCAACTGAATTGTAATAAAATACGACATACAAACATATAACCTCTTTGCTTTATTAAAACAATGGCTTCTCCAAGTACAATGTTACAATTAATAACTAACTCATGCTGATGTGCTTATTCGAATGCCAAATCCAAATCGTTACAGTTCAACATACAATTATGTGGCTTGCTGGAAACAGCAGTCTGCGTAGGGCCTCAAGACAACACCCAAGGGAAGCAGTAGATTGGATTCTAATCCACATGTACTCCTCATGGGGCAGCAATAATGCTTGGTGATTCACAACATGACTTCCCTGCAGCAGCACTGACAACTGCAATAGCTAACGCCACCAATTCAATCCTCACGCGGCAGCCAATTCTTGAAACCCGCCACCCTCTAGTTGATGCGCAACA
>MU217757.1:56908-87352 GCA_018584345.1 Thuja plicata
TCTCACACACTTTTCACTTGAAGCACTTTTATACCTAGGCACATATTGAGTAATATAATTTATTAACTCATTTGGCTACAAAAATGACCTTTTCATCAATATCATGAAATTATGACACGCGAGGTCCGTGTTTCTTGTGCCCAAGATTTAAAACTTTTCATCCCGGTTCCGACGAGCTATAACACTAAGGTGCCCAACATATAATACCAACAATAATGGTAACCTTAGCAAATTTAATCAAATAATAATAATAATTCACCCGTCTTGTGAAAACCACTGAAGAAGCATCAGAATCGAAATGTGTTTGTACTGGAGTGATCCTGATGATAAAAGATGATGAACGAACCTGACGGGGTGACTTACTAAAAATAGACGCTCTCTCCAAGATTCTTGGAGCCCAAACTGGAAGCTAGAAATGAAAACCAAGAGCATCATTCAACTCCTCTAACTCATCTGAGCTCATCGGAACTATCCCTTGACTTACTATAAATAGTAAGTTCACACCGATGACCCTCTAAACCCCTCGCAAGACCACGAGGATCGCAATAATGACCTGGCACCATCATTTCAATGACTTGCTGTAAAATGGGGACATTACAGGGAAGAGCAGAATTTGCAGGTTTTGTGCGTCGGGTGCGATTGAGACTGAATGGCATTTTATCATGGAGTGCACAACGTATGATGTCATCCGGGCTCAGTACGAAATCAGTTCGAGGGCAAACAACATGCACAGCTTATTCGAGGAGGATAAGATCAACCAAACCGCTAGTTTGATTGTCAAGATTCACAGCTGGAGGTCCGAATTGGAAAAAAATCTTGAGTTAGCTTTCGACTTTGATACGGTGGTCCCTTAGGCTGTTTGGTCTCGTGGACGTCAGTAAAATCATTCATTCATTCATTTTAATAATTCATTTACTCCAATACTTTAATTAATACTGTGGCTTAGTCTTCAATGAATTAATTGGATAAATGGCCCCTTCCAATGATGGCTCAACCCTCAACTTAAGTGAAATTATAAAGTTAAATTATAACTTTATAATAAGCCATTTAATGATTAAATAATAATTTGGCCCCTAAAATAATAATAACTCCCAAATTACTTATCCTTTAAATATGTCGTCTGAAACAAGAGTCGCACCTAATATTTCCCCATGTGACCAAATGCACTTTCCAAAAATAGAAAAGGGTCCTTCTCGATCAACCTCAGACTTACTATTGATAGTAAGTATATGAAACTGAGCCCAAATGAAGTCCAATCTGAGTCAAATGAAGACCAAACTGGAACATACCAAATTTTGGAGGAGATAAGAACCTCCATTAACCAAACCTCTACTTCAGAAGACCCTCTATCCAAAATAATTAGCCTACGAGGGTTACAATAATAGGCTAATCCCTCAAACTCTGATGCTCAAGAAAAATGGAGACATTACAGTGCGCCCTTCCTTAAATTGCTTGTCCCCAAGCAATCCCAAAAACAAAAACACACCAGTCCACCTAGATCCCAAGAGTAGAACTGTGTAATCTCCCTGTGATCACCAACTAGCTCCTGTAATGAAAACACCATCCACTGAGCTAACCAGAACACATTGTCACCATGCCGAACCAAGCCATCCACACAATCTCCAATGCTAAACTTGTCACTACCTGGACCCCAGTAGAGATGAAACTCGCAACCATCCATAACAAGGAAGAATGGATATCCAATACCATCCAATAAACCAGAACTCCTTGCATACCCTGCCAATCTTCTCTATGTACTCTCGTAATCCAGATATCCATCCATTGTAAAACAATTCTGGATGTACTGAAATTGCAAGTCGACTCCTGCTAACTTGCAGTAACCAACCCAATCAACTATAGATGGAGCAAACCCATCCCCAAAAGAATGGTATAACGCTGGAGCCAACCCACACCGACGTGCAAACAAGTCCTCAACCGGTGGGTCAAAAGAAAAATGATGAGTGCTCCTCACTATGTAATCATGATAAAGTGCTCCAATGCCTGTCAAAGGCTCATCAAAATCAGACCAAGAATCAAGAGATGGCTCAAATCTCTGACTCTGGACAACTGGCTGGGCAGGATCCTGGATAACTCTATTTCCCCACGTGACAAAATGCACTTTCCAAAAATAGAAAGGGTCCTTCTCGATCAACCTCAGACTTACTATTAAAAGTATATGAAATTGAGCCCAAACGAAGTCCAATCTGAGCCAAACGAAGACCAAACTGAAACATACAAAATTTTGGAAAAGATAAGAACCTCCATTAACCAAACCTCTACCTCAGAAGACCCTCTATCCAAAATAATTAGCCTACGAGGGTCACAATAATAGGCTAATCCCTCAATCTCTGATGCTCAAGAAAAATGGGTACATTACACGTACCAACCTTGGAAGATGGGGACTCCCCTGACGAGTCCACAATTTGACAAGCAAAAACTCCCTAAGTTAACAGGGAATGGGTTGGAAGACCTGGTGTGGCACTTTAGAATGTGCAAAACTATCTAGATAACAAGTGGTCAACAAGACAAAGACTATTGGCTGAGAGCGTGCCTAATGATGCTATGGGGTATAGCCATTGATTGGTTCACAGAATTTGATGTGTCATCAATAGTCTCCAGGGATGCGCTAATGAAGGTGGTCAAGGTTGTGTTTAAACTGCTATGAGATGATAATGTAATCGTCGCTGAAATTTACACACCAAACAAGGTAAATATAAGAATGTATGTGCTTATAATCATATGCTCAAGGAGTTGATAAAATTGGAAACCAACCCGTGGACGAATTGAAGCGATGGTTGAGTGAGGGAGTGATCACTTAATTGAGAAAAAGGTGCTACCTCCATCATCTTACGCCAATGCGTACGACCGGGCAATGGATATTGATAGAAAAGCCAAAATATCTTCTTGGGAAAAATGGAAAATAGATGATGAAGAGCTATGAAGTGAGTAGCAATGATGAATCCAAAACCGTCCAAGGCCTGGGGCGAGCTGTGATGCGAATGGTTAAGGACTCGAAGGCTGAGAAGGACAATTCTAGGGAAAACAAAGAGATTGTAATGCCCCCTGTCCGGTTCTATGGGATTTGGGACTGATTTCTTCAAATTCCACTGCCAGAGACTTCTTTTTTTTAAAATTTATACTCAATACCAATTGCTATCTCTGACTTAGACAATTGGATGTATGCCTAAGGCAATGATCACTTAAGATCTCTTACGTCTTGGACTAAAATCCTATGATCCAAATTGCAAGGGACCTCTTGTTATCTATAATTTGTACACCATTCTTTTATTTTCTGCCACAGGTATGTATGGATTGGAAAATGTGTATAGTCGATATTCTTATTTAATGAATTCAATGCATTGTCTTCTATTTGAAAGTAATGCAAGAAATATATTGCCAAAGACTTATTCTGATATAATTCTCAAGTAGAGTACATTATGGCTGCTATATGATGGAAGTTGTCATTGAACAACAAATATTGATTATATAGTCCTTATATTCAAAGTGCTCTTTGTAAGATAACCACTAATATAATAGCTATCATGCATCGAAGAATCAGCTGTAATACCTTATTTGATTTTGATAGGAATATTGTTTACGAAGATGGTTCTGAACAAGCTAATGCTGAAGTGACAAGAGTTGGACTGAATATATGTAGAGGTTGTAGATATTATACTGATCTGAAATTCGATGAAGAGTTTAGTGGTTCCTATGGATCACAATCCTAATTGCTACTATAGAAATCTGCAATGGATACTATTCTGCTGCCCGTGATCTTAATCGATCTAGTATATGCAATGTTCCCTTTTCTGGTCCAAGTGATGGCTTGGTACAACAGCCAATCTGAAATTCTCTATCACTGTTCCTGTTATGATTCTGAGTGCTTCTACGGTGTTATTGTGGAGTCATCTCTGCTTAGTTATTTCTTTAAACCGTGTATCCAGGACCTATAAATCTGTGGCTTACCAAACACTTAGTTTGAGTGGTGTATTAGACTAAAATTTTCTCATCTTCCTTATCATCTAGTGCTTCAGAAGCTGCGGCTTAGTTTCTAAATATAAATATAAAAAATGAGAAGTAGAAAATAATGTCTCGCCAATCTCCAAGACGCCCTTGTATCTTGTTATTATCTACATCCCTTGTCAAGAATCAATTGATGTTAAGAGCAGATGACCTTCTGTCGCATCCCACTGGACACCACAAGTCTTCAGTGATTCGATGATTATAGCAATGGTATGAATATGTAATGTCCCTATTTTAGCTCATCTTGGGATGTTGTTGAGGTTGGCCTATTAGTGACCTTCGTAGGTTAATCGGAGGGTTAGAAGGTTTCAGTGGTCGAGTCAGTTGCCATGTTGGGCATGTCATCTAGGCAACAGAATCTTAAGGGAAGCACTGAGATTACATATGGATCATTAATGAGATTTTAAGCTATTAATTTGGTTTATAATCATTAATTAAGTTCGACTTAATTAATGATTAAATTTAAGCTTATAGCAAAATGTTTCAAGTGCATTTATTATTTTGGAAGCCTAAGCCAAAGTGAGGGATTAAAATAATATAATGGCTATTAATTAAGTTTTCTTAATTAATAATAAAATGGAGGCTTTTCATATAATGTCTAAATATTTCATATGACTCTTTATAAAGGCATTTTGGCATTAATCTAAGGAGAGGAATTATAATTAAATGTTATAATTCAAACTTATGAACTTTGTTAAAGGAGTGGTATTATAATAGAATATTATAATTCGAACTATTATAAACCTTGCAAACTACCGTGAATTTTCATTTTTGTGGAGTAACGGTGAAGCTTGCAGTTTAAGGTGTAAGAATGAAGATAAATGACCGATTTGGTAAGAGGAAATGATTTTGAAGGTGAAGATGGGGTTCAAACTTTCATTCTGATGCATGCGTTTGGTGATTTTTGGTGGTCTTTGGATAGTAGCAAAGGTTTCAGAACTTCATGTGCAAGGAGAATTGTGAATTCTTCGTGTGTCATTTGCACCTTGAGTTGGTTAAATTCTTCCAGCGAATCGTGCTTGTAGGCGGATTGACTCAGAGCTGTCATTGGTCTTAATTGTGTTTTATTTGAGAGTGGATTCACAGTGTTTGATCCAAGCCTATTATTGCAGGGGTGAAGGGATCAGTTTGTATGCAAATAGAAGCATTCTTCATAGGCTGTGGTTGATGAATTAGTGGCTGCCGCAATACTGAAAGACTGTCTCACCATTTGTAGCGATAACCATTTGGAGTAGGCCGCAATTAATTTACAGAGTCTGCGTTAAAATCACCAGGTCTGTTTTTGCTAGGAAGTGTGCCACATTGTTTTTCAAGCACACTGTTAATTCTTGAACAGTAATTTGGGTGTCTGCGGCAATTACTGGAGAGCTTCAATGCACTTCTCAGTCATTCCAGGTGCATACATATTCTGGAGCAAAATAAAAGTGTTGATCATACCTAATATAATTTACTTTGTAATCTCTTGCATCTGAATATAAGTGAATACAGCTAGGTGTGCAAAGCTTATTCTGTGATTTCTTTTTCCATGCATTGTAAACGTTTTGTTTCTGTAAACTTCAGAGGAAAAAGTATCGTTGAAAAACCAAAAGCATATATCACAAAATACAAAATAAAATTCAAAATCCAAGGAAACAAAACAATTTGCAGTTGAATTCAGAGTTAAGTCAGGCTCTTTACAGAATATTGACTTGAATGTAGGTGTCGACCATTAGCAGGGCGCCTCCAATTTTCCGTTCAGGTCTTAGTCGCCTTGGTTTTATATGATATCACAGGACTACCCTAAGTCTGGTCCAAGTAAGGCCTTCTCCGTGTTTTTGTGTGATCTCTGATTGATTGTTACCTCTTCTGTCTTTTCTGAGTGTAATGTTTAATAAGCCTGATTGGCCATTCCGCCCTTGCTTTGTTGTTTTTCCATATATACTTGTGTGGTAGCGATTTCTTTATAGTCATGACTATTCCTTTAAGTTGCTTGGTTAGTAATTAATTTGATATATTATGTTTTTCATATTGGTATTTGGTATTATTTAATATATTTTATATGTGTTTGTAGTTTATATTTATATTTGTATTTTATTAATTTATATTATGTTACTTGTTCATATTATGATAAGATAATATATATATATTTATAATATGTCAAATAATCAATTATGATAATAAGTATATGAAATTTATATCATTTAATGTCACACACACACACACACACACATATATATGATGTATTTGACTTATTTATGGTAATATTATTATTTAATTATATAATTATATTGTATTTATTTATTTTCATCCTTTAATATTATTATTATTAGTAATTTTAATATTTTAATTTTACAATCAGTGTCTATTATCATTTGATCCTATTCAGAAAGGGGACATGACAGAGATGTGGTGGATAGATTGTATAGTTGGTCATATAAAAACTACCTTTGAAAAATTTGTTTTGCGACATCTGTCAGATACTGTGACATTCCGTCAAGGAATGCTCTTACAACTTAAAAACAGGAAGCACACAAGTGCTCTTCTTAGGGGGACAATCAAGCTCACCGCCCACACCACCAAAACCACCTGCTAACTCCAATGCATTGCTTGGTAGATACCGTAATAGGAAAGGAAATAATAACAACAATAACAATAGTAGCCGGTGAATTAGAATACAGTACAACACAAAGGGAAGACCGATGATTCAGTGTCAGAAGTGCAATTAATGGTGTCACTTTGCCCAAGAGTGCCAAAGCAGTCAAACAAATGCGGGCATGTTGTGCAAGTGGTGTGGACCTGGGAATCATGATGATGTTGACTATCTAAAGAAGGGAGTTGACATGTCGGATGTAGAGGATCGAGACAAGGAAGTCCTAGCAATCACCAGGCTGCAGACGAAGAAGGCAATGTATCTAAATTCTTGTGCAAAGAAGGAAAGACTTCAAGAGGCCAAGGAAGATGTAGAATAGGTGATGGCAAACGAACAAAGAGCCTCCAATGAAGCTGCCAGTAACCCTTTGTGCTTGGAGTCTAAAAAGAATATTGTATGACAAGTGTTGTAAATGACAATAACTGTAGAGGTAATAGACCCTCTACAAACCATGCCACAACTATACATGGCAATCTCCAATGTAGTCAGTGACGATACACTCGACCAAAACAAATGTAAGCCACAAGGGGAACCAATAGTGAAGTCACCACCCAAAGGCAACCAGGTTATTGATTTTATGTGGATGATGATTATCAGGAGGAAGCCAGACATTGTTGAGATGGAAATAATGGGGAATTTGTTGACAAACACCATCGTTATGGAGGCTTTGGAGTCAATTTACTCTAGTTGTCAACCTTCCACTTGATAGGCACCAACCACCATGGCATCAAGTAGTTGGGAATATTGATGGCACAAAATATTTTGGACACAACAATTTCTCTATTTCAAAAAAAGGTGTACAACACACTCAAAGAGGGGATGACTGTAATGTCCCCTAATTGGGTTTAGTCTCAGTTATTACCAAATTAACTCAAATTTGATATTTATGTCCCAAACTAAGGGGATATAATACATTTGAAGTTAAAAGAACTATTCATTTATTTAATTAGATTAAGTTATCTGTATATTCGTTAACACTCATATCCAACCTTATTACTATTCCAGGTCATAGACAAAAGGAGTAGGTGTTATCCAAGGTGCCTATATACCAATTGCAATGGGCTCCCTCAAAGTTTACAGATCCAAGCCCTTAGCCTTTCTTGGGACTATGCCCGCAAGGCGCTCAGGGTCGCTGATCCCTACCCTATCTTAGGACAGATAGCCATTGCTTGGATTTATACAAGCCCCTCCTTAGAAGCATCACATTCCCTTCCTCTTTAGGTACTAAATAGTAACAAATCTAAACATATATTTATATGTATATATTGGGATATTCAAATATACATAATATATGTATATATTGGGATATTCAAATATACATAATATATGTATATTGGCCAAATATACATTTATATAATACGGTAGAAAATATATATAATTCTGATTTCATTATGATTAACATATATATAATATTTAAATGTATTAGATAATTCTTATAGTTTTAGATATATAATATATTAGATCTTTTAGACATCTATTATAGATTGTTCAGATATGTACGTTTAATCTTTCAATTATTTAATTCAATCATATGTTTCTTATATTTAATTCATATATATATATATATATATATATATATATATAATATTTATAATATATCTATTCGACCATATAGAATTGAGGTATATTATTGTTGGGGGTGGGCCCCTACCATGGCAATAGGACCCCCTACTATTATAAAGGGAATCAAACCCTATTATTCTATTATTGGTAGGAGGCCCTACTATTAGAAATAAAGGGCCCCTTCAAATATAGGGGATAACGTCTTTTGGCAGGCGAACATTAATGTTGCGTGGGAGGTCGACACTATGTCCCCCCACCCACCCTGCTTGGGCATGTTACGTATAGAATCTGGCGCCCATAGAGTTTTAGGGGCCTATAGAATGGTAGGGCCCATAGAATTGTAGGGGGCATTCCAAACAAATCACGTGAAGAATTATGTAGGCAGGGTGCCTATAGAAGGTCCTGCACAACAGGTGCCTACAAACAACAAAGCTACCCCAACCAGCGATATATATTTTTATTCCTGAAACAAAGTATCCTATTACTTATAGTTTTTTGCTGTCATTGTTCATATGTCATGTATTCCTGATTTGAATTCCACTTATCTGGCATAACATTCCTTCCCTTTCCTCAAATGAACCCTCTTCCCTTTATATCTCATGATGTGAGGTAGAGGTCACACCTTTTCATCATAAATGGCCTTTAGCAAGAGACACAACCCTTCACTATTAGCACCCTTTGAAAGAGTGAAATGACCCAAACCGGGTCTTTTCCAAAATTTCACAGATATATCTCATGCAGATTTAAACAAATACATTCATGCAATAAACCATGGATTCAACAGTAATAAACCAACAATATATATTCCATTAAAACCCTCAACAACATTATTGCATTATACAACATCAATACAATAATAGTGGGATTTCTCACAATCCAAATCCGAACTACAAAATGCAACAGAATATCAAATAACAGAAAATAACCTAGAAATGCAATGGTGAACTCTGCTGTGAATCCACCCTTGAGATGAACTGGGTTTCCGTCCAATCCACCGAGAAAGCCTGAAGGTTTCCGTCCTCAGGTTTCAGAATCGAAAGCTGGAGCTCTCTGGATTCTCCAAGAGAAATAAATTCATAAAACTAAGCATCCTCAATGAGACTCCAAGCCTTCTTTTAAGGCTGCAGCTGTGACTCTTCAGTTTCCCCACTTTGTCTCTTCATATTCCACTTAAAGTCACTTTTTAAATAAATATAACCGTTGAGTCATAAAGTGACATAATAAAATAAAGTAAGGAATCTTCTGGCATTAAAACGGTGTGCCAAACGAACTCGGATGAAGACGTGTGATAGCTTTCCGGAAAGTTCTTGGCGAGACGCTCCAAGTCCACTATTGAAATGCCAGGAAAACTGAGTTCTGCCGACTTACTATAAATAGTAAGCACCCTGGAAACCTTGTGAAAACTGCTCTGATTGGCCTGAAACTGATAACACCTAGGCCAAACATCCCTCTGATCACCTGCCAAGCCTCGGTTAGCCCACCGGACCATGATGAAAAGGCTAACTATAAGGCACGAAATAATGTGCCCCGAAAAGGGGACATTACAAGCCATCCCTTCCCGGAGATTGCTTGCCCTCAAGCAATCGGTAACTGCATGTTGTGATCATAATTTTTTGGATCCCAAAACAACCTCAGGAAAGCTGCTACTCCAATTTGTCCTGTGACACTAAAACAAATTTTATGCCCTGACCTGTGAAGCCATTCACACAACAACAAAACAACTAGTCTAATGCCAAGATCCCAAATCACTATAGGATCAGTCATACCAATTGTGATGTCCCCAATTTTAGCAGGTATTGGCAGTGGCTTTGTCAGCTCATTATCGTGACCCTCGTGAGTTGATGTCTGGTTTTGAGGGTCCCAGTTGGTAGACTTGCTATTTTTAGTAAGTTTGGACTTACTATTTTTAGTAAGTCAGTTTGGTCAGTTTCTATTTCTGGCAGGGCAGTATTGGCAATGGTCAGTGCTCTAAACTATATTCAGGTTGGGCTATTTTTTGGCTAGGGACTTACTATTTTTAGTAAGTCTATTTTTGGTAATTGCCATTTTTGGCAGTGCA
Organism: Thuja plicata; assembly: GCA_018584345.1. Lineage (NCBI taxonomy): Eukaryota > Viridiplantae > Streptophyta > Pinopsida > Cupressales > Cupressaceae > Thuja > Thuja plicata. The sequence goes on from MU217757.1 coordinate 67,183, forward strand.
GTGGGTGGCTTTGGCAGTTTCTCATCACCTGCAGCGGATGTTGGATTTATTGCACAAGCTCATATTTATTAATTAATAATTAAAGTCATATTGTTATAATACTTTATTATAATAATGTTTTAGAAGTTGATAATTAAAAGAGCTATGAACTGAAGCTCTTTTTGGGAAATTGTGGCCAAGGATAGATTATAAATATGAGCTCATTTTATTGGGATTGACATTCAAATATTTATTAAACTTTTGACTTTGTGGCTCTGTGCCGACATTTTTGAATTGTGCCCTTGCTGAGGGTTTCTGAGTTCTTCACTTTTGCAGTTGTGCTGAGGTAAACAATTGCACGATCTCTCTACTGTTGAATCTGTGGCTACGAGAGGAAATTTATACTGAGTTTCATCATTATTGTTTGGAGTTTGCTGAAGGGTTCAATTACACACTGAGGGTGTAATTGTTTCAGATTTATCATCATCGAATTGAGTCCTGTCTGAAAGAGCACGTTAGTATCAAGTGAATCGTGTTAAGGTTGTGGTTGTGTGAGTGAATTGCATTATGTTTTGGGCGCACGATAATGCAAGAGGAAGCTGCTGTTGAAAAGGGAGGAGAGTTGTATCGCGGGTTGGGCGAAGGACTTGTGTTTGGGTCTTGGTGTCATCACACCACAACACCAACCGCCTTGGTTACGCCAACCCTCTCAGTTGTTCATGCAGGGACATGGCAATGGATAGGGGAAGACATATTGATGCCGTGGCTCACACATAAACCGTGCGGCCAGCAATACAGTGGAATCATTACAATATGAAAACGTTTTAATGGTATGTTTTGCTGGTTTGATAAACAACGTTTTAAATTAATAATTGTAATTTTATTTATTTACAAGGATTCAGAAAATAAAGTAAAAGAGTATTATTTTACTTGTGACGTTTTATATTGGAAAAGAAGTTTTAACAAAACAAGAGGTTATATATGTATGCATTTGAATTACCTGGCAAAATTAGTAGAGTGTCAGTTTATCAGATAGTTTCAGAGTATTATAGTGGAATTGTTAAAGAAGAGTCAGAAAGGTTCATTACAGTGGTATCAGAGAGGTTTTGTGATGTCCCCAAATTAGCAGGTTCTGGGAACCTGAATATGGTCAACTCATTAGCGCGACCCCGTGAGTTGACAGGATGTTTTGAGGGTCTCAGTGTTCAGATTTGTCTTATCACAAATCTAGACTTACTATTTCTGGACTTACTATTTATAGTAAGTCAGTTCATGCCAGTTACTATTTTTGGCAGTGCAGTTGAAGGCCATGAGATCAGTCGCTTTAGCAGGTGATGCCAGTATCATCATCAGAATCATATTTGATAATTAATGGTATTAAGTATTAGCGACATGTTATTAATTAATAAAATGTTATATTATTATAATAATAATACTTTATTATTATAATGATTTAAGAAGTTGATATTTTGATGAATGGTTAACTGATGATAGTTTTTGGAAACTATTGCATCCGAGGCATTATAAATACAAGCTCATTTGTGAAGCTAGGGATCGAATATTGATTATTGAAATTGTTCTTGGGAATTGTTCCTAATTATCTGAGCCCTAGCTAAAGGGTCAAATTAGTTTCTCGAAGACTGATTCTTCTTGAGCTAATCATTGATCGATTGTTGTTGTATAATCGACTGCTCTCCTTCGTGTTGTTGTATACGAGGAAGCTCTGAATTCTAGATTGAATTCCATTGAAATAAGGTCTGCATAAGAGACCACGCTAAATTCTGCAATTAAGAAACCTACACGCTGCTGCGAGGGTGTATGCTCATCGAAGTCCATGCGGGTGACAGTCGGGGACGAGTTAGTAACAGGCCGCACCACTGAGAAAGGCCGTCATTGTTATAGCTGGCTTCGAGTTTGGCAGCAACCACAACGCTTCCAAAAGCCCACGCGGGTTTCAGACTGAGCCACGTTTCAAGCTGGGCTACACCTTCCTTATCCAGCCGCCAAGTCTATCCTTTGTGAGGAAGACATATAGCTATCGCGTGAGCTGGGAGCCTCCAACTTGGCCGCGATTAGCATTAGCAGAATTGTTAAGAGGCAGCACCAGCATTGGCTAGGAGTTGTTTGCACATGGAACACGGTATTTACCATACCCTCCTTGGTAATAATTTGCGATAGCCTGTAATTATGGAAGAAACTCTTGATCAATAATTCACAGCAGATTAATTGTGTATGCCATTTTTACTTAAATATATTTGCTGGCTGAGAAACATCGATTTAGAATTGCATACTTTAAATAAAGGTGAAATGTTAGATAATTATCATTCTTGTGCAAAAAATCAAATAGAATCTATTTGCAAATCAGTGGTGGAATATCATAATATCAAACAAATCTAGAGCTTCACAGTCAAAATTATCTAAGAGCTAGGTTGAGCTCTTTATCAGCATGTCTGACAACTGTTTGACAAAATGTCAAACATATGATTTGCATGGAAATTGATTGAAATTAGAGGGTTTTAAGAGGAGGCCAAAACAGGGTCATTACAGTGGTATCAGAGCCATTTTCTTGCCATCCTGTGGGGTAGGAAAATATTTATTAATGCAGATCTGCTACTATAGTTAAGAGTGATCAACACTCACATATTTGAGCTATGGATAGATACAGGGGGCTTAGCTCCGAGAGCCGGCACAACAGTGTAGGAAATAAAATTAAAATAAATACATTAATGGAGAGTATGGAGAGACTTAGGCTTCATCAGGAGAGGATGGTGGAAAGACTGTCAAATCAAGAGATAGTAGATAGGGCAGCAAGATATATGGTTTCCGCCTTCAGTAGACCGGCATCGAGATCGCAGGGTAGTAGACTTGAGTTTTCCCCGACAGGTGTCTGAGATGTAGATCCACCAGTATATAATACGACACCTATTCATGGATCTGATGATGGACACTCCACACATAGACAGGTGGACGTGTCAGCACCAGTGGTAGATTGCAGTGCCGAGCTTCAGCAGGTTGAGGCTTTCCAAGTAGTTGCTGCAGTTGGTGCAGATACAATTGATACAATGGTTGCCTTCGATGGTCCTAATTCTCTCGAGGAGGTGCTTGTTATCGGAGATTTATATGTCAACTGTCGTAGTGTAGCTTCAGAGCGAGAGGCAACACCCCTCTTAGGTGGGATAGGCGAGAGCATGGAGCTACCTTGTTGTGGTGTTGATGGTCCGATGATACAACAGGAGACGTTGACTGCAGTAGATGTCAGTACCACACTAGATTGTATTATCGAGTCAGACAGTGACTCCAGTTCTAATTGCCAGGAGAATAGTTCTATGGTTGAGGTTGAAGGGGTTGTTGATTGTGGGAGTGTTGTAGTGTTGGAGGGTATGACAGTGGACTTTGGATCGCCAGAGGAGGTGGATACCACTTTTGAGGATTGCCTTGAGGACATGGAGTCAGATCTGGATAGCGGCACTCCCAAGATGGGGTTAGTACAGGAGATGCCAGTATTCTCCTGTATTGAGGATTTGAGCATGGAGTCCGCATGTGATGATACTAGTGTTGAGTTCGAGACAGTAGGCACGGACTCATGCTAGCATGACCTAGATCCACTGGTTAGTATGGAATCAGATGAGGTTCAGTCCGAAACACCCGAAGAGGTAGAGCCTTTGCTAGCATCTTGGGTTGCTTCCGATTTCTTATGTGACTTCTGAGGATGACTTCACTAGTAGTGAGCGATGTCTGTATCAGACCTTGGGAGAGGACTTTGAGTTGTTGGAGAGTGTAGATCAGTCCCAGGAGCTGGAATACTCAGAGGTCACAGAGGACGAGACAATTGATAGTGTTGAGGAGGTAGACTCTATAGGAGCTTCCTCATGTACAGAGGAGTTTGACAGAGATGTGTCAGATGGTAGTACTCCGTTTGAGGATGTGAGTTAAGTTGTCAGTTCACAGAGCTCAGTTGGTAGTACACTGGGGAATAGTGTTTCGGAGAGGAGTGCGTTGGGTACAACTTCTGTTTGCAGTATGGACAGCATGTCAGAGGTGTTGCATAGGAGACCGACTATTCAAAGTCATCATGTGACTAGTCAGTTGAGAATCAGTGATCGTGATATTGTTACTGCATTTGAGCATTTTGATGTTGCACGGCAGCTGCTAGCTGTTCACGGATGGGGTTCTCTTATAGATGAGGAGCATGGTAGTTGTTACTTGTCCCTTACCAAGATTCACTCCTTACGGGAGGCTGTCAGGATTTTGAGACAAGATTATTTTCAGTTGGTAGCTTCCCGAGATCACCTAGTTGAGTGGGGGAGTACAACATATGAGGCACTCTTGGATAAAGAGGATGAGGTGAGTGAACTTACTCAGGAGCTCAGGACGACTTCTGAGGTTTTAGAGAGCACTCAGTTGGCTTTACAGGAGTCACAGTCACGATTGGAGGGAATGACCATAGAGTTGGACAATGTTCGGTCCACACCAACCCTAGACCCAGTTCAGTTGCACATTGAGGTGGTTGGTGGTGAGTTTGCTTCTAGGGTTGGAGATGTGGGATGTGATGATGGGGCTGACACATCTGTCCGAGATATGGGGGCAGTAGGTGCAGAGGAGGTGAGAGCGTCAGCAGGGACGAGCTCTCACGGTGATTTGCTTCCAGCTGCGGGAAGCGAATCTATAACCACATTACATACAGCTGGTGACAGTAGACAGTTGGCAGTGCCACATTTGCAGGAGGATCAGCTGTGGGTTGCAGGGAAGCAGGTTGATGCTTCCACATATAATTTTTACTACACAGAGTCATTCTTGGATCACCTTCTTGAGAGTTCAGAATTTCATGAGGGATCTTACCGAGCTTTTGAGGGTGTTCTCATCCGGGGTGCCAGCGAGATTCGGCGTTTGGTGAGAGAGATTGTAGGTACCTTGACTACGATGCTCCCTCATAGAGATTTTGAGGTTGGGTTTGCTAAGGGGGTCACCGAGGACCCTGTCCGACCAGTTTTGCAGAGTTCGATTTTGAAGCCATCTCCTAATTCCCAGTTTGGCGATGATGAGCCTTTGACGGAGGTTAGGGCTTTCTATCAGCACTATACTGTGAGGTATGCTCATCATTTTACTTTCGACCCACAGGTGGAGGATTTACATCGATGTCGGTTAGCTCCAGTTTCATACCATCCATTATGGGATGGGTTAGTACCATCCTTCGCAGATGGAGTTGGCAGTTGCAAGTGGGACCACTTGCAGTGTCGATACACCCGGGACAGTTTATTAGAGGTTGGTTTCGGTGGAAGAGATATAGGTTTTGGCAGAGTTGGTGTTTCAGTTGGGCTGAGTTCCGCTGAGTTGTTTCTCCCATCGGCACCTATAGTTAGTTTTCAGACGATGTTGTCCTTGATGTTAGTGATTTGGGTGTTGGTGCTACGGGGGCCAGTTGTGCACGACAATGATATTACACAGGCTCATCCGTGGGATCCAGGTGGATTGGGATGTACAGTTACTTAGGGATTGGTTGAGGACAAGCAATCTTGGGGAGGGCAGACTGTGATGTCCCCAAATTAGCAGGTTCTGGGAAACTGAATATGGTCAACTCATTAGCGAGACCCCGTGAGTTGACGGGATGTTTTGAGGGTCTCAATGTTCAGATTTGTCTTATCACAAATCTGGACTTACTATTTCTGGACTTACTATTTATCGTAAGTCAGTTCAGGCTAGTTACTATTTTTGGCAGTGTAGTTGGAGGCCATGAGATCAGTCGCTTCAGCAGGTGATGCCGGTATCATCATTAGAATCATATTTGATAATTAATGGTATTAATTATTAACGACATGTTATTAATTAATAAAAGGTTATATTATTATAATAACAATACTTTATTATTATAATGATTTAAGAAGTTGATATTTTGATGAATGGTTAATTGATGATAGTTTTTGGAAACTATTGCATCCGAGGCATTATAAATACAAGCTCATTTGTGAAGCTAGGGATCGAATATTGATTATTGAAATTGTTCTTGAGAATTGTTCCTAATTATTTGAGCCCTAGCGGAAGGGTCAAATTAGTTTCTCAAAGACTGATTCTTCTTGAGCTAATCATTGATCGATTGCTGTTGTATAATCGATTGCTTTCCTTCGTGCTGTTGTATACGAGGAAGCTCTGAATTTTAGATTGAATTCCATTGAAATGAGGTCTGCATAAGAGACCATGCTGAATTTTGCAATTAAGAAACCTACACGCTGTTGCGAGGGTGTATGCTCATCCAAGTCCACGCGGGTGACAGCCGGGGACGAGTTAGTAATAGGCCGCACCACTGAGAAAGGCCATCATTGTTATAGCTGGCCACGAGTTTGGCAGCAACCACAGCGCTTCTAAAAGCCCACGTGGATTTCAGACTGGGCCGCACCTTCCTTATCCAGCCGCCAAGCCTATCCTTTGTGAGGAAGACGTATAGCTATCGCGCGAGCTGGGAGCCTCTAACTTGGCTGTGATTAGCATTAGCATAATTGTTAAGAGGCGGCGCCAGCATTGGCTGGGAGTTGTTTGCACATGGAAAACGGTGTTTACCATACCCTCCTTGGTAATAATTTGCGATAGCCTGTAATTATGGAAGAAACTCTTGATCGATAATTCGCAGCAAATTAACTGTGTATGCCATTTTTACTTAAATATATTTGCTGGCTGAGAAACATCGATTGAGAATTGCATACTTTAAATAAAGGTGAAATGTTAGATAATTATCATTCTTGTGCAAAAAATCAAATAGAATCATTGAAGAGTTGTGATTATTAAGACAAAGGAAATTATATATATCTATATGCTTTCCAAATCTATTTGCAAATCAGTGGTGGAATATCATAATATCAAACAAATCTAGAGCTTCGCAGTTGAAATTATCTAAGAGCCAGGTTGAGCTCTTTATCAGCATGTCTGACAACTGTTTGACAAAATGTCAAACATATGATTTGCATGGAAATTGATTGAAATTAGAGGGTTTTAAGAGGAGGCCAAAACATGCTCATTACAAGTAAAAGGGTATTATTTTACTTGTGACGTTTTATATTGGAAAAGAAGTTTTAACAAAACAAGAGGTTATATATGTATGCATTTGAATTACCTGGCAAAATTAGTAGAGAGTGTCAGTTTATCAGATAGTTTCATAGTATTATAGTGTAATTGTTAAAGAGGAGCCAAACAGGTTCATTACAGTGGTATCAGAGCGGTTTCCTGCCAGCCTGCAGGGAAATCGGGTTTATTCTTTATTATTATTATTTGGGAATTCAATTATGGTAGATGATAGGAGATTTATTCTCAGTAGGCATTACCACCGGAGAGGTTATTCACCCCCACCGAATGAAGGGGATGTAGATATTCAATTTGGCACAGTGCTTGGTGGTGATGCTAATAATCCAGGTGGTTTAGCAGGTACTGCATGACCCACAACTGCTACTGAAGCAGATGTAGACAGAGAGGCTAGGGAGACCTTCAGGAACCTAGCAGCAGGGCAGTATCATGTAGCTGATGTATTACATGAGCTTTTTGACACCTTGAGACAGATGGTATTACCGAGGGACTAGAGTAGGGAGAGATAATGTGATGCTTCTGTCACATCACATAGATCACGGATTGATGACAGGCACAGGGATTATGAGCATAGAGCCCGGAGAGATGACAGAGCAGATAGGGCAGGTGACAGGGGAGATCAGTTCAAACCCCAGGGCCCAGATTTGTGAGATCGAAGGCCAATGCAGTAAACACTGATGCTAAGGATGTCCCCTTTGCCAATGATATAGCTACTCACTATGCTGAGTGGGATGCCCTTCCTCACGCCTTGAAGCAAAATTTGCACTTTGACAGATATTTGACACAGAAATAGGAGCACTTGAGGGGAAGATTGGCACAGGATAGGCATAGGATGGGGCAGAATGATTTGAGACAGGTGGCTAGCAAGATGATGCTAGCACATTTTGATGGCAGCAGTAGGGTCACTGCTAGAGTTTGGATCCACAAACTCGACACCTACCTCGCATTGCGTCCTATGACTGAGGAGGATGCCATTAGATTAGCAATTTTGCATTTAGATGGGATTGCACATGACTGGTGGTACCATGCGTTGAGATCGCTACATTAATACCAGATTACTGTCTATCAAGAGTTTGTAGACAGGTTGATCGAGCGCTTTGACAGGAAAGATCTTGAGGTGCATTTTACAGAGTTGGCTCAGTTGTGGAAGACAGCTAGCCTAGAGGGCTTCATCAACGAGTTTCAGCACGTATCAGTTATGGTGTATGACATTTCTGAGCGGAGGAGAGTGATGCTATATTTGGAGGGGTTAGTAGAGCCACTCCGTGGATGGGTTAAGTCTTTGGACCCACCCTTGTTACAGACTCAAACATAACATGTCTAAAGTGCAATGTTATAGATGTGACAACTATGGGCACATTGCAACAAAATGCCCTAACAGACTCAAACATCAAGCCACACTTGCTGAAGTCAGTAACTCAAATTTGTATTCAGAGAAACTTGTATTCTAAAGAACTTCTAGATTGAGAGGGAGTTCACTGATAAAGATAGAACACTTCTGAAGTAAACTTGACGTGATTGTAAATTTGATTATTGTACGAATGAAAATATTTATTCATGGCTAAATGGGCCCTGTGTAAATCATGAGGAAGTGATGACTTCCAAATGATTATCACTTGTATTTGTAAAAGTTATTGGAAGGTGACGACCTTACAATAACTTGACCTTCTATTGTGATAGACATCGTGTGATGGCTGAAACAAATCACAATAGATGATTTCTTGCATGGTGGATTCAGTTCCTTAAACATACCATTGACCTTCTATTGTGATAGACATTGTGTGATGGCCGAAACATATCACAATAGATAATTTCCTACATGGTGGATTCAGTTCCTTAAACAAACCATTGATCTTCTATTGTGATAGACATCTTGTGATGGCTAAAACAAATCACAATAGATGATTTCCTGCATGGTGGATTCAGTTCCTTAAACAGACCATTGATCTTCTATTGTGATAGACATCGTGTAATAGCTGAAACAGATCACAATAGATAATTTCCTACATGGTGGATTCTGTTCCTTAAACAAACCATTGACCTTCTATTGTGATAGACGTCGTGTGATGGCTGAAACAGATCACAATAGATGATACCTTACATTAAGGATACATTACCTATGGAAATTTTTGAGTTTATGGTGAATATCATGAGACTTGATATTCTTGGTCAGACCATATCTCTTGATATCACGATGAGGTGATATCTTCTCTCTTAAAAGTAATGGATCTTTTGTGTTTTGCATTTTGATGGATTTTATCTTCTCTCGCTAAGAGGGAGTGTTGATGTTTGTAGCTTCGATCAAATAAAATATATTGTAGACATTAAAATTACGAGAATAGATTAATTATGATATATCAATATATATATATATATATATATATATATATATATATATAATAATAATAATAATAGATATTATTATTATTATTATATATACATTAATATATACACATACATTTATATTCATAACTAAAGAGAATTGATATTAATCTCTTCTCATATTATTAATAGATCAAAGATCGAATGACATCAAATACAAATTGATTATATAAATCTAATGATCAAAATGTTTCTAGATTAAATACATTAATCTATCTCCATGTTCATCGATTTAAAAGGAAACCGATATTGATCATCGACATCACCGATTAAATCGGTTTGATTATAACATTGATATTACCGATTAAAACGGTTTGACTAAAACATTGACAACACCGATTTATATCGGTTTGTGTAAACAAAGGTTATTCACCGATTTGTATCGGTTATTGGTGTGTGTTTATATTGTGGGGAGACATGTCGATAGAGAGATGTCTCCACATGTCTATCTATCAGCATGGCTCCCACACACACACACACACATACCATTCTCATGAATCGAATGTGGAGGAGCATATAAATATCGAGCAATGCAAATCTAATACATTCGATTAGAAATCTGCAAGAATTAGAATTCAGTTTGCATACACATAGATCAAAGTAATAAAATAAAAGCACTTCTATTTTTATCTATTAACAATCTAATCTAAAATTAACATAGGGACTTGGCAACTATTCTGACTTGTATTGATCTGAAATCAGGTCCCTATGTGAGGGTTAGTGGGGTCTTGGTGGAGGTAACTAATCAAGATTTGCTAGGAAGAACATTAGATTTACTAAAATGGATGAAATATGATGCATGGTAGTTGGAAAATCAGTCTACAAGGGGTGAGGAGTGGTCTAGGATATCCTTGTCTTCATTGGAATTCGCTGATGTCAGATTTGAGTGGAAAAATGAAAATGTTGAATTAGCTTCTTGTATAAATAGCAAACGTGACATTTGCAAGGGCAAATAGGCGTATATATAGACATTACCATTGAGATCATTTTGAAGAAGTGAACATTATACAAGTGAAGCAAAAAACACTCTTTCATGTGAACAGTGAGTGGGCGATGTAGAGTTTAAGAGTTTGAAAGGATACAAATGGGGATATTTATAGGATTTCTCAGTGCCATGGGAGGCTGTAAAGGATCTATATCTTTCTTTTTCATGTGTATTCAAGGGTTGGGATCCTTTCAGAAACTTTGTTCTGTGATTGTTGAGTTAATTTGTACGGGACTAGTCAGGGTTCTCACAATGCTGGTGGAGTTGTAATGGATGCCTGATATGGATGCATGAGGTGCTCACACTTTTTCTTGTTGGAGTTTTATTCCAATTTAAAGGAATTCTTTAGCTGTATGTCGCTATCTTGCTTCTTTATCATGTGTGTGTAGCCATAGTTATGCTTATTTCCATTTATGTAACTTTTTGGTAAACATGTTTAGTTGGTTGCCATAATTTATTTCAGTTGAAATTGCAATGGTGAAAGGCTGTTTGTGTTGCAAGAGCTAGTGGGGATTCATTTTTGATAAAAAAAATTGAGGTATAGCGTTAGCCTTTTAAAGATGCAATTTTGATCCCTAAGTTGCGGGGATAAAAGGAAGCACCCAATTTATATAACTCTGCAATTTTGATGATACCAAAGTAATATTGAAGACTAAGGATGATGATTGGAAGCAACTGGGTAACTTTTTAAAAAAAGCCTGCTCCTCCAAGAAGTTTGAAGAGCACCCACAAGGTCAATAATCAATTCTAAAAGCATCTTAGGGCTCCACCTAATCAGCTGAATCTAAACCCAAGAACAATTGTTCTGCAGGACTGAGAAAATGCTTCTTTAAGAATTTTGTATTCTCCCCGACTAAGCAATTAGCCTCTGGAAGACTTGGAAAGTGGGTAAATGTGCATGAATTGGCTAAGTGCCAAAACGGAACATTGCATATCTATCATTATGTTCGAGTTTTACTAATTGACATTGAAGCAGTATTTTTATTATTTAATTTTTATCTTAGTTTGTGTAGTATACCTGTGTTGTGTGGTATTTTGAACTTTATTCCTGTTCTAAGGCTGTGGATATGTATATATTTATGATTTCTATATGTTTTTGGTATAGATTTATCCAAGCCCCCATTTTCTAATCCATACAATACCCAAACCTAAATCTGAACTGGTAACTCTCTCTCTCTCTCTCTCTCTCTCTCTCTCTCTCACACGCACACACACACACACACACACACTCGTATAGGGAGGGTGGAAGGGTTATTATGTAACGTTTGACAAATTTTTACAACATTACAAAGACAGCTTTTATAATGTTTTTTTGAAATCTTGATGCAAGCAAGTTACAGGAAGTAACCTTCGCTAAAATTATTTCAAAAGTGAACAACATTGGGTATCTAGATTTCAAGATATAAATCTTTCTAATACTTCCAAATATGGTAATGATTATTCACAGGAATTAATTGAAAGCCTGAGCAAAGGTGAATTATCAAAAGATGAGTATCCATGTATGAATGAACCAAGCACCAGTTCTCACTCTAGTCCCTTCCACTCCAGTCGGATGGATGTTGCAAGTGTGCGATCTGCTAACTCTCAACAAGCCTACTCTGTGAGAACATCAAGGCCAGCTTCTACATGGGCCAGGCCTCGCAATTCTGATGATGGCTATTCAAGGTAACTTTTAGAATATATTAGGCTTGTAATGGAAATCTTTTAAGAAAAGAAGATGATAAATCATTTTTTACAACTCCAAGAGTAAAACTTGAAACTGGATGGCATTTGCAGGGAAATGTGGCTACTTGTTTTATATTTCTGTTTCTCACACATGTGCTCCCATTGATTATGCTGATGAATCCAAGTTAGAAAATTAGATTATCACATTTAGAAGTTTTCTTATTTAAGCTTTTGACAAATTGTTTTCTATTTTAGCAACAGTAGAACATTACAATAACATTGTGGAAATTGAAATTGCATGGTGAATTTCGTTTCAATTGAAGATTTTTGGATTGTTTGAACTTTTTAGGCATCCACAATCATGCTGTAAATTGTAAATTATGCTCATTGTTAGCCCCTCATCCGTGCATTTAGATATTTATTTGTCCACTTAATCTACTAGTTCATAGATATTTGTTAAAAATACACTAAATGACAGTATGGCCTAAATCGGTTGCTTCGTTGAAAGTAATTCTCCTGACTGGACTGTGTACTAAGTTTATAATTTGATGTTCCATGCATGACTTCTGGACCCATCATCGGGGAAATGCTTGAAACAAGTGAAAACAGTATGGATTTAAATCCTCTAGATGTGCACAAGACTGCTGTTGGAGAGAGGAAAAAAAGGTCCCTGATGATAGGTCCAGCAGTAAGGCCTGAAATATTCAAGATTCTCACTACACAGTCTCATCCAAAATGCATACTCTCATTGATACACTGCAGACAACCTAACCTTACAAGTCTGTAACTCTAATTGGGTAACTTTTTTCCAAGGTTATCAATTCCTTTCTTGGTACACTTTTCCTTACATGGTCTCTAAAAGTTCAAATGCCATGATATTAGGTCTCTTTGCCAATTTCATGATAAACTCTAATATGTTTAGATATCAAAATCCCAGAAAAGGATTACACGTACTAAAATTCTGGGTTGTATACAAATGGTCATCTGGATGAGTAGAGAAGTATAGTAATTTAAGATGAATAACAGTGAGCAAGAGAAGGATCAGATATTCAGAAATACAGCAAAATATTAGCAAATATTCCCAGGACTTAGGACTGCTTGCTTAATATGACATAGGGGTGCATATCTTCAAAAACTATGGTGTGTGAGTTCAGTGTGGCGGTTGTTGACATGATGACTAGCACTATTTCGTCCATTTTTTGAACAGCCAATCATTAGTGACTCCTTCCATATGATTACCTATGTTTTCTTGCCAGTGCTTGGCAAGGACAAGAGTATACATAGTATTTTGGAAGTTCATTGCATTGGTCGATCTCTTGGTAGCTATTTGATTTTAGTTGTGTTGGATGACAACTGAAAGGTCTATTCTTGCCTTATTATTGTTCGACATTCAATGGCAATTCTAGTACTAAGTGCACTCTGAGAGCTTCATATTAGCAGCATGATGAATTGTTCTTGCTTTTTAAGCAACTTACAATGGGCATTTGATTCTCTTTAAGTACTTGAACATTGTTAATCAGCAGAATGATGCACTTCTGTTGGGTTCCTTTTGGATTCCAGTAGTTTTGTAAAGCCCTGTAGCTTGTTACTGCTTTTAGCCAGTGCTATATTGATTATGTATCATTTGGCTGGCAGTTTATTGCATGTGTGGAAGTGGTGTCTTGAAGTTAAGTAGTTGCTTTCATGTTAAGGGGAGGGATTTCAGAAGGGTTCCTTATTTCATAAAGGTAGAAGGTACTGGTTGCTTTAAGGCTGTAGAGTGAAACATTGTGGCTTGAGTGGGGTATAAGGGGAAGAAACAAAGCTCTTAACTTTGGCGGGGAGATCAAACTAGAATTAGGTGAACATCACTGAAGATTAAAATTATGTGTCTTTCCTTTCACTAATGAGTCTTCTTCAGATCATTAGAAAACTAAGCTTTAAATATTATGTTGGATTCTGGTGATCCAACATGCAATTTAACTGAGAAAATGTGTCTCGTCTTTTTGGAGCTGCAGATCCCAGAATCAGTCTCTGTCAGGAGACTTTTTTAAGACTTTTATGTGGGGCTTGTCCAAGTGTTAATGATGCATATACAATTTCCCATAACAATTTGAAATGTTCTTCTTTGTCATTTTTCTCTCCCACTCTCTAGGTTCCTGGAATTACTAGTTTATAGAGTAGGCCTCCCATATTGATGGGATCTAACCATCCAAAACATTCAGGGATTCTCCAGCTGCCTGGGTTTTCTGAACTCTTCACAACATTTCCCATTATTTGTCCATTCTGCTTCCTGCATCCCTAGATTGCCAGGTGAGCCTATACTTTTCATGTTTTTTCCTTCCTGAGCACTTTAGCCTTTGATGTGCACTGCAACACATAAGCTGAAGCATGATTGTGTAAAAATTGTGTTCAGTAGATGGCTCGAGAGGTGCGATTAAACAATGGAAATAATCAAATAGATATGGACACAAAGATGGAACCTATATTTATTATACAGAAGTAGTTTTGAGGCAGGTGTAGGCAGCTCTGCATGCTTGTTGAACTGCAGAAATCAACCCCTAATCTATCCAATCAATTTTGCTTGACATGTTAAATCTTTTAGCATTCGAAATACCATTTCGGCCACAATAGATTTATTCAAATCTGTGCTTGCTCAGAAATGTCTCCAATATTGCTTCCACCAGGCACTGAGTCAATCTAAATTTGACGAGAAATAGATTTCCAGTAATGTATGCATTAAACACTGATTGTAGGTCTGGGCATAAGCAGTGTTGGATAAGCTTGGGAAAAGGATTATGGAAATGACAAAGAAAATTGAACCAGACTAAATGTTCTATTCTCAATTTGATCTTATTATGGAGTTAATTTTTTCTAGTTTAATGTTATGCAGGTAGTTAATCAAATCTTTTCTCTTTGTGGTAATTGTTTGTGGACTGTTTATGAATATTTTTCCATTTTCTCTATCCTTAAGTGTGCATTTCTTATTTTGGGCTAGTTGAAAGGTCTTTTTAATGTAAAATAAGAAAAATCTTACAGACTTTAGTCAGGAAATCTCCCACGCAGAGATGTTTATGACTGGAATTCATGTACACGTACGGTGATAAGATAAATTAGCCATGTATCCATTTTGTGGGTACTGAAACAAGCCTCAAATCTTTGTGGTAGTTTTCTCGTGATGTCCATTTTGTTGGCAATGTTAATATATTTTTAAAGGTTTAGAGCAATATAACCATGCATAACCAAATTGATGTGTAAACGAAGGGCAGGTCGCGTGCTTGAATGTTGCTACTCACCTGCAAAATGTTAAAATAAAATAAAAGAGCATCTACATGTATTTATCATTGCTACATTACTTATAAATCTGGGTTTCCATTATGTGATCTCAGTGACTCTGCATTGAGACATGCAACAAGTGATCCTAAGATACTAGGAAAGCGCATATTTGTATTTATCATTGGAGGGGCCACTCGTTCTGAGGTATGCCTATTATTAATTGTCATTGATATGTCTATCCATCTGATTTACATTATTAGTTTTGTGGTTTAAAAAGTATTTTTACATTTTATGTACCAGTTACGGGTCGCACATAAGCTTTCACAAAAAATGAAACGGGAGGTTGTATTGGGCTCAAGTAGCATGGACGATCCTCATCAGTTCATCACGGTAATTTCTTAAAAAGCTTTGTACTATAAGTGGCCCTTGCCTCTGAAGGGTAAATCACCTTTAAAATGAAGGAATGCTATGGTGATACCTTGGATTAGAAACTTAGAATTCAAAATTATATACTTTATCTTGATCACAATGGAATTAGTAGCTATTATTCCACACAAGTGTATGGGCTAAAATGATTTATTTCCCCTGCATTATGTAATGAGAATGTTGGAAGTAGGATGAAGCCATTTCCTGCAGCCACCAAATAGTTGCTTACGGTAGGCCTATTAAAGACTCTTCACTAGATTCTTCTGGTTTAAACAAATGTGATATGTGATATCTGTTCTGTTTTATTTACCTTTAAATATATTTATAAATGAACAATTTCTTGCGGCCAACAAATAGTTGCATATGGTAGGCCTGTTAAAGACTCTTCACTATGCCATTTCTTGTTTAAAGTTTAAACAAATGTGACATGTGGTATCCGTTCTGTTTGAATTGCCTTTAAATATATATAAAATGCATTTTTCTAGGATGACCTTCGAATGGGTCTCCAAATTCATTTACATTTTCTTACATTGGCGATGTAGTCATTCATCTCCTATTGATTTAATTGGTTGCAGAAGTTGAAGTTGCTAACTGCATTTGAGGACCTCTCGCTGGATGATCTTGATATTTGATTCGATACAGCAATCTGGTGGATAGATACTAGAAAATCAGTGCTCAAAGTAGTTGTTGCTTGTGACTGAGTCGGCATGATTTGTTCTAAAGTTGGGTAACTGGGTTGCTGTCTACTGTTGTAAACTTGTAACTATGAACAGTCCATCCATATTTATAAAGCTTAGTGAGAGTTTTCATGGTGGGCAATTATGTAATTATAGGAACTGAATGTGTTTCTGCCTGTGAATCTAGTTTCTTTTCACATGGCTTGAAGGATTGTATAATTTTGATGTGATGTTTGTAAACAAAGAGATCATTATCATGGATCTATATATATGTGGCCATGCTATATGTTGCGATAATGTATAATCACATTCTTTAAATATCAATTTTTGAAATTGTTTCCAAAACAAAGCAATATCGTGGTCAATTTGTAATTGAGAGCGAATGCCCATGAACATAACGAGGCTAAAGCCCTCTTCATATCATCCATGAACTTTGGTAGACTTTTCAACAGTAAAAATAACATTAGGCATATTTAAGCATAGACCTATGAGAGACAAACATCTTTGTGCATGATATTATGTACTTTTATTTTATGGTACTTTATCATTTTGTAATAAATTTTTCTTCCAAATTTTATGTTTATTATGTTGATGTTTTGTAGCTTCTGTCAGATAAATCCTATGAGACTATTGAATATATATATATATAGTTACATAACCAATCATCATTATATTAATCACATAATAATCATGGGACATGTCTCCTTTCCTCATCCTCATCCTCAATATAAATGCAAGAGAGATCGCTGCATTTGGAACATACACACAAAATAAAAGTGCTATTACATTTGCAGCGATTCCAAACTTTAACATATCATTAATTGAGCTTGTCCCACTAAAACCAATTTAAAAAGACTGGAAAACTGACATAAGCGATATGCTTTCAGGAATTGGAAAAGTTATATATAAAAATTAGGTGGTTCCACATTATTAAAGGGAAATCAAATAACAATTTTTTGAGATGGTACAATGTTCTATAACTGGAAGAGGCACATTTAAGAACCTAAAAGACAACAAAGGCACAGTGATCCATGCATCATGTGGGCAATTAACGTTGGAAGAGGCCAAAGGAGGCCTGAGAAGAGAGAGTTTGCATGTTTTGTAATTCTGGGAAAGTGGAAACCAAAGATCACTTTATTTTAGAATGTGAAGTATACAAGGACAGCAGAGACAAATTTGCGGATACTATATCTGATAGCTCTTGGCATAACCTATTCAGCGAGGAGTACATTGAGAAGTTAGGTGTGCTCATCATCAACTTGCACAAGAAAAGAACTGAGTTATTGAAGTTGGCTTAAGTTGTCTAGTTGTCCCATAGGCTATTTTTAACCTCGTAGACGTTATATTTTTATCTATCTATCTATCTATCTATATTATTTGTTTGACGTTTTTAGTAACAGTAGAGTTGTCAATATTATACTTCAAAATTGTTATAATTATATATAAATGTCAAAAATGGCTTCTTTCCCAAGTATATGGACCACAGATGCACTGATTACCTCAATGGTTCTATATGGGAACACTCATTTCAACTGTTGACCAAAGCTTTTTGAGATTGGGTTAGTAGCTCTCCAAACCTGTTAAATTTTTTTCTACAATAAATCCATAGAATAAATCCGTCATGACACTGATTTTTATATTCGGTTTACATGGCTTTGCCCCAAGGATTCAAGGATGAAATTCTTCTGTGTTTTTATTCCCCTTACAGTTAAAAATATATGAATCCTTTTTGCCCACTCTTTTGTTTCAGTTTGATTTTAATTCTTGTAAATATTTATTTTACATGTTTTAAGTTTACTTAAACTCTATAAAAAAAATTTTATTTTTTTTCCATTTTTTTCCAAACAAATAGCTCTAACATTTTAATTTTTTAATTCTGACTTAATGTGGTTGTTAAGGTTTGGGTATTTGTTTACGTCGATTCCTATTTAGTAATCAATTTATAGTACTATTTCATTAATATTATTTTCTTATTGGGCAACCCTTCATCTCTTATAAGCCAGATAATTTTCATGTTTTCTTTTTGAAGCAACATAGTGATTGCTTCTAGAGATGACATGTGTTTGTGCAACAGATAATTTTGTACGATATTGAAGTTTATATTATAAAATATTTTGTGACTAGATGGATTTGCATCTTTTCTATTTGCCTCCATTTCAAACTTGATGTTCCAATAGCCGGTACCTTGTGTACATATTTCTTACGTTCTCCACCACTTATTAATTAATCAATTCATATTATTAAGTTGATTAGGTTAATAGTCACCCATTTATTGAAAGGTAAATAAATAAATTTTTTTTTTTTTTTTCACAAATAATTTAAAAATTAATCAGCCCAGAGGTGTTCTATAGATAGAACATCTGTGCAAATAAAAATGATTAGCTTGGCAGTTACAGATGGATGGAAAGTGGTGAATATCAAACATATGCAATGAAGAAAGGAAGTGCAAGAGTCATTGATATTTGCTTGTTGAAGAGCACATGTGCAAGCGATTTGAATAGGTGAAGAATGGTCTGTGCAAAAACAAAGGATGTCTTGGGGGGTGAAGGCTCCTTGCAAGCAGTTGGCAACAAAAGCAACTGCACTCGACAAATACTAGAAGACCACTAAGCTCACCATAAGTATCCTTTCCAGAGGCTCATCGGGGAGATTGCTCTTTGGGTTTTCAAGGATTGTTTAGAGCTGTACATTGGGAGTGCAGCTGAGCTATCTCGGCGTACATATATAGAAAAAATTAGGCCTTGAATACTTTGGTTTGGAAATATTGTTTGATGCGTAGTGGTGACTTTCGGATATTCTTTATTTGAAGAAAAAATTAGGCCTTAAATATTTCCAGCCACACTAAATTATATTTGTCTTTATTCAAGATTAGGTTATAGAAGAATGCCCCAGCGCACATGTTTTATTTTATCATTTCATTTACATTATATTGGCAGATGTTCTATTTTATCATGCCATTTGCATCATATTGGTACATGTAGCCTCAAAAAGTGTATATTTGTAAAGAGAAAAGTTAAATTAATAATATAATATTGTGAGTTAATGTATTTTGAAAATTAAAAAATGTGTTAAAGTAAATGTAATAACTAAGAGAGGTTCTTAGTTTTAGATAGATATATAGATAAAAATTTAAAGTCCACGATACTAAAAATAGCCTATGGGACAACTAGACAACTTAAGACAACTTCAATAACTCAGTTCTTTTCTTGTGCAAATTGATGATGAGCACACCAAACTTCTCAATGTACTCCTCACTGAATAGGTTATGCCAAGAGCTATCAGATATAGTATCCGCAAATTTGTCCTTGTTGTCCTTGTATGCTTTACATTCTAAAATAAAGTGATGTTTGGTTTCCACTTTCCCAAAATTGCAAAACATGCAAACTCTCTTCCTAAGCCTCCTTTGGCCTCTTACAATGCTCGGTCTTACAACGGAGTTGATGAGAGTTGGTTCTCAGTTGAGCAATAAGAATTTTAGCTCTCCAAGAAATGTTGGCCCCTATGTACGCTTTTTGGAGTTGATCATGTGCGGGGTTGAACTCATTGATATAATATATTTTCTTCCTTCCAAGCTCATTTCTCCAATTTCTCTTGTAAAATTTCTTGATAATGAAGACCTTTATTTCTTTGTTATTTGTGGGGCACATATTGAATTGGATATTCCATTTACTCATCCACTTGATGTTTTGTTGCATCCACGTCTTTTTTCGTTTGCACAATATATCATTAAAGA